>RSEF01000160.1:0-11518 GCA_003993805.1 Himantopus leucocephalus
GAACCTCATGAGGTTCACTTTTAGAAGTATAATAGTTTGTATATAGACTGCAGGTAATAGCTCACCTTCCTGCAAGGAGAGTTTAAAGGTATCTTCTACTTTCTGAATCCCTGAGAGATGAGCCTATACATCACTAGCAGAAACGATGACAGCACCATGCTCATTGATATTTAAGTAGCTCTGTGGAAGAAGAGAATGTGAGTGCCAAATTCTGATGATCAACCTGACCTGCACCAAACCTTTAGTGGACAAACATCAGGGAATCTCACAGGCGCATGCTGAGACCCATGTAGCAACTCTGCAGCAAGTGCTCCTCTTCCTGAAATCCAGTATCATGTGCATACAAATTAATATGTACTATTACCATTTGAATGTCACCAACAAAAAATGACTCTTGAAACACATTGTACAGGAAGACATTTCAATTTATACAACTAATTCACATTCATGTAGAAATTTGCAGTTTTAGACACCATGGCATGACTTTGGTCATGGAAAGTTGGGCAGAGGCTGGGGTTTCGTGCCCTACACCCATCCCTTTGCATAGAAGCTTCTCAGGGGTCTGCAGGCTGAAGCCCATCCATTTTATAGACATCATAGCTGGAACGGGCCACTCTTTAGACATCACAAATAATACAAAGCATTCATTTCATGCCCTGACTCCAGTGCATTTGCTTAGACCAAAGCACTTGTATCCTTGGGATAATTTTTATCAGGTACTCTGTATCCTACTTCTTTTTCTGACACTCTTTATATGTTTGTAGGAACATGGTCTTTTAGCACTGGGGAGGATAAGCCAGAGGAGATCCAAGTGCAAACAGAATGGCCTGCTTTATGTTTATCATGGCTTATGGCAACAGGCATGCTAGTTTTTGAAACCTGGTGTGTATAAGAGTGCAAATATATGTACAACTGGGGAGTGCCACCCTCTGATTTACCGCAAACACAAAGCCGGAGGAGTATCAACACCACTGCCTCAGTAAGTTTTAGATAAAAAATTAACTTTTGCCCCTTAGAAAGAGGTGCAATATGCTGTTGCTATGTACCAGATGGGGATTTCCCCATGTTGTTATCAACTACAATTCCAGAACACTTGGCAGGCAGCTTTGTAGCTGTTGGCAGATAACCATCCAGCAACTCTCAACAAGCAAGGTGAAGGTACCAAAAAAAAAACCCCACCTATTTTTTCCATATTTTACACAGCTGCATTGGAGACAAGGCTGTACTTCCTCAGAAAAAGACCTGGCAGTTGGCAACAGTTGCTTAACAATTCCTATATTTAACTCCAAAGGATAGAAAATGACTCATTTCCAGGACTCTGAGCTGTCTTCTCTCATCCTGCAGCTGGTCCACGCTTTCCCTGTGTTTACAGGTACTTGTTAAGCAGAAATTCAATTTATCATCTCCTCAGCAAAGCGCATTATACAGGCAAAAATCTTCACTGAAATTTCAGATATGTCTTTATTCCTGTTGATATAACCAAATGTATCTTATTAACCAGTTATACTTTATGCCCACATGAGGAGTATAAGAGAACAGACAGGATTCTGATCTGTTATATCACTGTGAGTTAGAGGAGACTTTACGGAAATGAAAGGAATATTTCAGTACTAATAACAAACTGGGAAACATTGTGTTAATCTTTTTCGTGATAAACCAGGGAAAAACTTTTTCTCTGTTCTCTCAAAAATGTGGTTAGAAACAAATGTCTGCTGTAAGAATAAATATTTGTCTGTTCTTAAACTTATGCACAAGTGCAAAAATGAGTAAAAGTGACATTTTAATTACTGTATATTACCTGCACTTATCGTGCTCAGATCACTGGTTTACAAATCACTTATGATATATATTGAAATTTTTGTCCATATTAGGACTAATGTCCTTTGAATCAAATTAAACATAAATTGAGATTACTCCTAGAATGTTGCATGCTATAACTACATATAGATAGCATACTTAGATATTTGAAACTATGTTCATTAGCAGAGGGTGAAATACGGTGACTCAAATGGGGTGGGGGGGTTTTCTTGCTACCTTAAAAATTGTATTGGCACACTGAAACAATTGGTGTTGGGTTCATTTCCAAACACCGGGTCTAGCTCTTCTTATGCCTAACAGAAAGAAAAGTCTTCGTAATCATAGAATCATAGAATGGTTTGGGTTGGAAGGGACCTTAAAGATCATCTAGTTCCCACCCCCCTGCCATGGGCAGGGACACCCCCCACTAGACCAGGTTGCTCAGAACCACATCCAGCCTGGCCTTGAACACCTCCAGGGATGGAGCTTCCACAACTTCTCTGGGCAACCTGTGCCAGTGTCTCACCACTGCAGCACATCCGCCAGTATACTCACTGTTGTAGTACTTCCACTCTAATTCTGCTGTTAATCAAGAGCATTTCATCCTAATATGCTTTAAGATGGTGGAAAGATTTTTGAGAACTGCTTGACTATACAAATGGTCTAACACAATACAAAAAGTTCAGAATATTTCATACACACAGTATTTTCATCCTCAAAATGTTTTATAAGCACTAGTCCTAAAATAAGATATGTTAGTAACTGTTATTGAAAGTAATCTCAAACTTAGCATTTATCTGGTGTGGAGAAGATACACGATCATGATCACCAAACATATGAAAGGCAGAAGAAAATCTCCCCATCTAGAGAAAAAAGGGAAAAAAGTCAATGGGCTTAACTGGCTGCAGAAGAAATTCAAAGTTTGTTTCAGGTGCCAAGCGCTGTTTGAGATGTCCGGGAATGTCCAAAAGTCTAGTGGGCAGATCAGGCACAGGATCCACAGGACACAAGCACCTCTCTGGAGCAGTAGCTGTCGATCAGGCAGGGTGTCCCTAGAGTCCTCGATCATGACATGGGATGTCACCAGTATGGGTAGCTGATCCAAGCACTTCTGTGGACTTTGGTTTCATTTAAGACATGCCAGAACAATCCTGCCTGGTTCCCCTTGATGAACCAGATATCCTGTAAGGTCCTATGTCAGACCAACAGCCACCTGCAGATGCCTGGGATGCTCCAGGCGGTTTCCAAAAATAAGGTGGGTTGAGCAGAGTGTTTGTGTCGGTCAGTGAAACCACTGTAAGTTGGACAAGTGTATGACAAAACAACAAGGTCCTTCCAACCTTATTCACAATACATACCTCAGCAATACAAATAAACAAATAAATAAAAGAATAGCCATGTGTTGTTTAATGTTTCCATGTGCATCAATCCTAACTTTAGAAATCTCGGTCATGCTCATGATACTCGGAACATCATTATCTCCAGACATCAGCGTATAAACAAAATCTAGATTTCCTGTTCTTACCCACAAAAAAGCTGCACTACCAGTTTTTTCCCTACATTTTTTTCTCTTCTGTTAGGGGTACTGCTGATGGGAACAAGAATTTCTGTCAAGAATCTGGAATATCCAAAACACCGCAACAAAATGCTGGGGTTTGGTATGGTGGGGGCGATTCTGTTTTCAAATAAAACTCAGCAATAAAGGTAATTTGCAGCAAGAAAAAAATGAGCAAAGTCTTTTGAAACTCTAAAGTTTCATTAAAAAGATCAAATTCCTGGACAACAAGATCAAGAGGGAGAAAAACGGAAACACAGAAATGGGCTCGTGCTAAAAAATTGCCACCAGCTCTGAGGGAAGATAATTTCTCTCCAGTCTGCTGTTTGGACAATTTCTTCAAAACNCTTTGAAACTCTAAAGTTTCATTAAAAATACCAAATTTCTGGACAACAAGATCAAGAGGGGAAAAACTGGAAACACAGAAATGGGCTCGTGCTAAAAAATTGCCACCAGCTCTGAGGGAAGATAATTTCTCTCCAGTCTGCTGTTTGGACAATTTCTTCAAAACCTTCCCTCATACCACGCAGCAGAAAAAGACTTATCAAAAGAAACCGAAAGTGGGTAACCAGTAGTCAGAATGATGGCAATGCATTANGGAGAATTTCTCTCCATGCTGTTTGGACAATTTCTTCAAAACCTTCCCTCATACCACGCGGCAGAAAAAGACTTATCAAAAGATACCGAAAGTGGGTAACCAGTAGTCAGAATGATGGCAATGCATTAAACATCGATGGGTAGCTCAGCTCGGGAAGTGACATGGGGTTTTTAAAGGAAATTATCCTAAAGAGAGATGTAAAAGACATTAATTTGGGATTAAATTTAAAATTGCATCTATTACGTTGCAGAGTGTGTCTTTAAGGCCAAAAATATCACAGACCAAGGTCACTGGTGAGTGGCTTCCTTTAATTCCATTTACTGAGCTGCTTTCGCCATGCCCTGAGGATGTCCAAGGAAGAGAATTATCTCAGAAACCTCAGCAAGTCCTCACGCAAGCAGAAGGAACAGTGGGCTGCTGGACACGTGGGCATGGCCGGTGCCTCCACACCAGAAACCAGCCAGCGCTGTGTCAGGAAGCCTTGCACAACCCCACTGGGGCAGTCGTCTTCTCCTGCCGAGGTGAGGCCACCCAAGCAAAGTGCCTGCAAGCCTGCCGAAAACAGCCACGCGCTGTAAGGGTATCAGCGTGGTACGGTGGCACCATCTCACAGTCTGAGGTGGAGCTCTGATTTATCATAGTCCCGCAGGGGTTTTTTATTTTTTAAAGTATCCTGAGGTATGTTTAAGTGTATAAAAGCAGAAGACAGGCGGTCCTGATAATTAAAGATTATGTGCCTTATAACACATACAGGAAAAGACGTTAATTCAATTAAGCAGAGTCAAAATTTGCCTGTTTGTTATAAAATACAGCCAGCTCCGGAGAGGACAAAAACAGTTGGGAAAAACTGCCACATTATAAAATTCAGCAGGACAGGAGATGGTGCACGGGGCATTTAGGCCAAAGCATCATGACAAACTCAGGCCCAGAAAGTGTAATTTATAAGGCTCTCACAAAGCAGGTAAGCCGTCATTTTATGCTTTTTATGCAAAACATGCATGCAAAATTGCATGCCTATTTACCTACCTCAGCAGGATTAGAAGTTTCTAGCTTTTGTGACAGAAAAAGGGCAACTCCACCAAACGCTTCAGCTTTTTCATGGAATTCCTCAAGGGTGTACATAAAGCAAAGCAAGTAGCAGGAACCTTGAATCCAATTTTGAGTCCAACATTACATGGTATTGATACAGCTGCAGCATCCTTGGCAAACCTTAACTACTATAGAGGCTTGCATTTGCTTTCCCTGCAATTCCACTACACGAGTCAGTTTTGAAGGAAAAATTTTGGTTTAAGACATTGTTGATACTAATAATTTGGTTCTTATTGCCTTGTGCTGTCAGTATCTTCTCTGGTGAAGCATAACAAGATCTAAGAAGCCTGAAGGGAGAACAAAAATATAATTTTCCACTATCAACATGTATTACCTTATGGAAATTATAAAGATGACAGTGGAAATAAGTGAAGAAATAGAATAAGTTAACTCTAAAATGACAAGTAAATATGGGAAACGGACATTGAGCTAACCTGCAGGGGTCGATGGGCTATGGAAACAGGACTCAGAGTCAAAAACATGGGGAGGCCCTCTCTAGCTGCACTGAAAGCAAATGCGAAGAGCACTGCAAATCCCCGTCACAGGAGGCAGCCGCTGTGAAATGCTTATTGTCACATTGTTAAAATATAACAGAGAAATGGGGCTGGAGTTCAGCAGTACAAAACTCAAATTCCAGCTGATACTCGCTGTAACGCGCAGCTATCGTTACGCTGCACTGATTTTTCATAGCCCCAGACATAACGGCCCCACTGGAACATAACAGCATCTTTTGAGTAAAAACACTGCTTCGCATTTCGGCATCATCCTACAGCAAATCTCTCGCGCAGCAGTGGATTACACCAGCCCATGCCCCTCACGAAGCGCCATGCCATAATCCCCTCAGTGGGGATTAGGAGAGGCGCAGAGGGGCCATCCCATCCAAATAGCTCACGCTGAAATGTCAGCAGCGGCCAACAGCCTGATGCGCTGCCTTACAAGATCCCATTTTCCCCCCCCCTGTGATTTTTAGAGACATCTTCCTGCAAAGATCTAAACCTAAATGCCCTTCAGCTAACTGCTGGGGGTAGCAACGGGCACCACATTTTCATCCTGCATCGTACTGATATGAAAAAATCATAGTATTTCTAAAAATTACCAAATAATCTGAGCAGATTTAAATTAGAAAAGATACAAACAAATGGATATTCATGGTGCTGAAGAGGAAGACAAGCCAAAGGCAAGGAGGGAGAGCAGCAGGGAGAGAGGGAGCACGTTGCTGTGAGCGCCAGCAGCAGTGGAAAGTAACCTCATTTCTTCAGTGCTGCCTTCAGATCCTCTCTAAAGCGCTATTTCTCACCCCCCCCCTTCCCTGTGCTGGTGTAAAAGCAAGGAGGAAAACAGCAGCAGGCATCTGTTTTTAAGGAGCGCAGAGGCTGCTGATGGGCAAACAGTGTCGGGGTGCCTGAGGAATTTGGGAAGTGCTTGGCGTTTGCCAGGGAGAGGTGGGTGACGCACAGGGGACCACCACTTGGTGCCTTGTGTCCAAATAATCCTGAGAGCTCATGCTTAATTCTGAGCAATGCTAGGAGACAGCCAAGATAACGTCAGGTTTTTTTTTTTAATTTATTTAAATTTGTACTTTAAATTTTTATTTAAAAAATACAAATAATATTTTCTCAAAAAAAAAAATAGAAAGCCTTCGATACTGTTTTTTTAGCAGATTTTCACCCTGGTTACACTTACTAACCTCCTGGAATCAAAAAGATTGCAAATGCTTGACAGAACTGTCTCGTCAGAAAGCGAAGCAAAGGAGTTGAAGCACGCAAAGAAAATTGGGATGTCAAAAACCAGACATCTCAAAACATTCTCTTGGCAGAGGGAAACTCCTACACATGTTCTGAGCGCTGTCTCAGAGGTAATAACTACCTAAAACCAGAGATGAGCACTTTGCACAAGCGTGCTCTTGTATTTCCAAGTACTGATTTAAAGCTTCAGCCTTATGAGCCACTCACAGCAAAACCGGTGAGGTCCCCTCCATCCAGTGCGCAGCCACTGCCCAAATCACACCCCAGAAATGCAGGGTAATGCAAGAAAAAATTTAAATTCTACCTGGTTTATGACCTCTGACATCTCATATTGTCTTTCTGGTATTTATTTCTCAGTCCTGAACCTCACAGTGATCCTCCCTCCCCCTCTGGCATTATGAACCCGATCTGCCCTGCAGCGTGGAGAAAGTGCATGGAAAAAATGGAAATATGGAGAAAAGTGTAAAATTATTCATTCGTTATGGGTCCAGCGGGATTAACATAGTTTAGATGCAGCTAGTATTGCAATCTACTGTTTTTCCCGGTTTTGCAAGATGAATAGCAAATCTGAAGGTTTGCTATAGTTAATTGCGTTTCATTTGGCCAGAAGAGTACACAGCATCAGAATGCAAAATTAATCTTATTAAACTTGTCCCAAGCGGCTTAATGACTAGTATGGCATTTTAACATACTAATTCTTGTTTCAAAAATGTGAAAGATGAATTATTTTACAAAACAAAGATAAATTATTCTACAAAACAAAACCAGTGTTTTATTTTTATATGCATTGCAATGAATTTATTTACAGCACTCTGAGCCTAACGCTCATAAATACCAATACCTTTGGTCAGAAAATGATACATTACACCAGTCTTGTAATATGTTTTAATAACAACATTATTATCTCTACTGTGACAATGTCAGAAAAAAAAAGCAGAGAACAAAACAGAGAACAAAAAAGACGGTGCATGCCCCTGGTGACCTTAGAATGTAGTTGACCACTAAATTGTTTAAGCAGAGCCAGGTGGCTGGTTGCAGGCTCACATTTTGGAGTCAGGTTTGATGCTCCCCTGCGGTCACCCTGGTGGGAGCTCCTTTCTCAGGCTGCGGAGCCGGAGCAGACACCCGTTCGGCACGTCTGCAGTGGTCTTGTGGGATGCTGCTAATCCATCCATGAAACCACAAATAGCAACTGGCCACATCTGTGCTGTACGGTACATGCTCTTCTGCCGGTACCATCCCAACATGTTTCACCTTGTGATTCTTCCCCTATGTGAGCTCCTTCAGAGCGCAGCCCGGTCTGTCACGTCGCAGAGAGATGCTGATGCTGCAGACACCTCACCTCCACAGTGGTCCTCAACTGCAAGTGGGGTCCAGAGGGATGGAAACGAGCCCTCCAAGCAGCTTCAGCTCACTTCAGCACAGATGTCTAAATTAGGTCAGAAGAAGAGAGTTTGAGAAATGCTGTTTCTTCCGCTGGGGCTGGGAAGGCTCACCACAGGCAAGATGATGGGCAAGGAGAGCCCCGGTACCCGCACAACACCCACTGCACACAAGCGCTGCCAGAGCACCCACCTCAGGAGAACATGACTCTGGAGACCTTTGGGGAGGTTACTTTATCACCTACAGTTTTTTTATACTCTCCAGATCGTATTTTATCCTCTAGAATAAATTAATATTGTCTTTAGTTTTGGCATAACAGATCTGATGCCTTCTGGTTTACAAACAGCCTTTTCTAAACAAGCGTAACTGTGAAACTAAATTAAGGAAGAGCAGTATAACAAAAATGGTTACAAAAGACACCTGCATCTGAGATGGTGATTTTAGGCTCCTTAGTCACTTGGCAGAAAGCAGGCCATGATTCATGTCAAATAACTGGCTAGAGAGGCATGGATAAATTATCCTGAAGGATGATAAATATCCATTTTTCTTATATATTTTTCTGCGGCACAGACAAAACACAGCATTCATTGTGTATTCAGTACAGTAGTGTCTATCAAGGGTTATAAGAAAAGCGAGTCTCCCACAAATTAATAGAGCTATTTTCATTTTTTGGCAGATAGAGGAATGTAGAGTGGACCTTTTCATAGTGTCAGTGACTAACCCACAGGAGTGAATTAGGACTGTCATTTTTATATATTAATACTGTCGTAATTCATACTGTTCTTGCTTTATCTTTCTGGATCTGGCTTCCACAGTAACAGGGAGAAACAGGGGAACAGGGCTGGCTCTGCTGTCACCTTCAGCTAATACACATGAGCATCGATTCCCTCCTCCTGTCCGGACTCTCCTGCTATAGCTATAGATACAGGACACTAAAGAGAGAACGTACGAGAAGAACATCAAAGCCCAGCTTTACCTTGCTCTTCACTGAAAGCTTTAATGCCCCAAAGGCAAGAGAGTGTAAAAGCAGTGACACGAAAGAGGTAACAAAACAGATGCTCGATACACAATGCTTCAGCTAAACCAGCAAGCTCAAAGAGGGGAAGTCAATAAAGAGAGGGAAGAGGTTAAAACCTCTTCCCCTGCCTGTTCGCAGCTATGTACAGACACTAATTACTACTTGCAGGATACCAGGCTGTTGCACTCTCCCCGCTGCACTTGCAAAAGCTTGCTGAACCTAACGCTCTTACCTCATCCCATCCACTCCTTGTAGCCAAAACATCATGGGTTTCATTATGAGCAGCCATTTTAGCACTCCACTACCTGCAGCCTGGTGGCTCTCCCTCCACAGGGACCTATAGGTACGCTTGTAGGCACACAAGACACCAGGCTGGGCCACAGGAATGCGTAGCATCACTGTGCTGCACAAAACCTCAGATCACATGTTGCATGCTAACGGTGCGCCGGTGAGGGGGCTGAGTTTGAGCCATTTTCTACTGCATCTGAAGTGCCTGAAATGGGAAACCTCTGGGTCATCTTGGTACAGTTACGGCAGGGAACGTGCTGCCGCAGCAGCTCTGGCAGGTGCTAGCAGAGTGGATTTTACAGCCTGAGGTTGGAAGTCAGTTCCTCACCTCCTGAAACCCAAACGACTCAAACCTGACAGCATCTGCAGCCTGCCGCCGTGCTCACCTCTGCTCTTGGGCCTTTAAGGACGGCTGAACAAGGTGAGCTCAGTACTGAAAGGCTGCTGTCAGTATGACATTTTCTTTCTTATTTTAGGTCTCAGGAAGTCTGGATGGATTCTTGTGTGAAGCATGCAACCTTTTTATTGTTAAGAGAGGTGAGACACAGGCGAGACACAGGNCTTTTTATTGTTAAGAGAGGTGAGACACAGGCGAGACACAGGCAGCCCTCGAGAAGGCCTTTGTTCTTTTTATAACTCTTAACGCACAGGTAACACAAAGGGCTGTAAAATACAAGATATCAGCTCTACCATTAGAGAACTGATAAACAAGTAAAGGGCATTTATGTGTACCCACAGATGAAATGAGCCGTATTTGTTTGGCTTTGAATAGGAACCATTCAGTTTTGAAGAGCATGCACACTCCAGCTGTCCTTACTGGTGAGACAGCGAGAAGAAAAGCAATTCTGCTGCTAATGCACAAGCAAAATAAAGTGTTTTCCAAACAAAGGAAATCAATATTTCTATGTATCCATGGACATACATCCTATTTAGAGTAAAACACTCACGCGGTTAACTGCGTGTATGGTTGTCTCCATTTATCATTTATTTAGTGCTAAGCATTTTGGAGCTTAGCACTTTAATTACACCAAAAATATTGGAGGTTAGATGAAGATTTGGCAGAAAAAAACCACAACAGTTGTCAAACCTTTAATCTCAGTCTCTTTGAGCACGTTTTAAGGAAAACAGGTTGTCAGTGAACAGCAATCTGATTATCTGCTCCTTGTCTGACCCAAGGAAGGGCAGTGGAACAAAGGATTCAGTGTTCGGGTGAGTCACGGCCATGGGCGCGAGCCACCTGGCAATGCCTCGGCGAGGACTGAGATAACCTACCTCATTTCTGGAAAGGAACCAGAAGCAAAAGTGACAATTATATCCGTGTACCCGACTGACGGGACTCAGCTGCCACTTGTAATATAAGTACACAACAAAACAGAAGTATTACGATTGCCTGACCTGCTCCTGCAGAAAGGGGAGTGTTGGGCGCACCTAGGCATTTTTCCAACTGTGCTTTTTTCTGTGCAGGCTTTGTCTCAGTTATCTGGGCTTATCTTACACTGGGACTGGATCGCAGTAACAGAAGGTAATACATAGCCAGGCCAGAAAACTGCTCCCAAATAAGGCAAATGGTATGAAAACCAGGTCAACTGAGAGCTAGGGTGGTCTCCAAACTTTTCCCAAGGTGACCCTATGAGTCTGAATTTCACTTCTGTAATTGAATTTCACCTGTGCCTTTTGACCACTATGTTAAAGGAGACACCAATTGTTTCAAGTTATGGATAAAATCCAAGATGCTGATTTTAACTCAAAATGTCCAGAACGGTCTTTGGGGCCTGGTACAGGCTACCAAAGAGCATGTGCCTCTTCTTGTCCAGTGCTGTCTTATTTAAAACTGGTAGTAAGTTTTAAGCTAGAAGCCTACCCTTCTGTTCTGGTGTGATCTCCTCCCCCCTGCCCCCAGGCCCAGGCGACAACCTGGTCTTTATCTCCTGTAACCCTGCTCAAGCGATAACCACCCATGGTGGTCATAATGGATGCATGTAGTCATGATGGTGGCAGCTGTGGCTCAACGTGGTTTCAGGGAGACAGATAACAACACAATAGCC
>RSEF01000165.1:0-15938 GCA_003993805.1 Himantopus leucocephalus
AGGTGAGTTTGGCAGTTAAAAACTGCTTTCAAAACATAAATGGAGTTGTTTCAGTGTTTGACTTATTTTAATAATTGCAGTTGTTGGAACAAAACTGATTTCCATATTGCTTTAATCACAGTGTCACTGTATTACTTCGTAAGAATAGCAGTTTTGAAAACGGTGAGCTGACTGGTCTGGTAAGATGAGAGCAAGCTTGGCAGAGCATGGAAAAATTAGACCACAGGATCAGGTGACAGCACCAATCCTGTAATCAAAATGAATAAGGGCATCTCACGGGGGCTCTGTCCTGCACTGTCTCTGTATATGTCACTGGAAAACAGTCTACAAACCTGTAATCAGTTAAAATTTGTCTGTTTAAACCATGGATAACTTTCCTCTGTGCTTTCAGATACTCAGAAACTGCTGCATTTACACAGCCTCCGTTTTTCACACGGCGTTGTTATCCTAAGGGTTTAGCCCAAGCACTGATTTGTTTAAGCTCTTCATTGCAGCAATGACTTGCGTTCTTTCTTGGGGAAGAGTGACATATACATACAATTATGTGCTGCATTTTAAGTGCATGCATATGCTGCCATGTAGAGTCTGCATGGGTACATTTCAGCATCTGGGAGCACAGTCTGAGGGACACTGAACCCCTGACTGTACCGGTAGGTTGGCTACGTCGGCTGTGACTGGAGTAGAAAAGTTTTCAAGTGCAAGCATCAGCTTGGAGAGAATATTTAGCAATGCCAACTCTATAAACAATGTACATTTTTATATAACTTTTAATTTACCTGTTGTTAGAAGTGTTTCTGCTCCAGTAGATGCTAGTGTCCAAGCTGAAGGCGCTGTCGTCACAAGCAACCAAAAAAAAAAAGTTGGAAGATCATTACATGAACTAATTAATGTGGGTGGAAAGGTTGCATGGGCAGGAAGGACACTGACACAGGGATGGCTGCTGACTTAGAGGGGAGTGGATTAGGTCCAGCTACTGTTGGAGATACAAGTCCTGCTCTGTGGACAGCCTGAGAGGTGGGAATATGCCTTTACTGACTAATATCACATACGACAAGACCTGCAACATTGGCCCTTAAACACACAGTTTTTAAAGTGATTTCTGGATGTAGAGGAAGATCCTAACAGGGAGATGTGTCATTTATTCAGTACGTAGGGAACTTTCTGACACGTCCCACCACACTGCTCCTCACACATGCAAGGCTGTAAATCTAAATTAATTAAATGGTAATGAAAGGATTAAACAGTAACTCAGTATTTTTCAGCTCTATATCAACATTCCAGCTTAGTTTTCAGTATCACAAAGTGCACCTTAAATATTTATGGGGGGAGTGAATAATAAGAACATTAAAAACTTGAGCCCAGAAACAGCCCTGAATGGTTATTTCTTTCCATAGCGTACACGGATGTGGGGGGGACCACAGAAAGGGAAAGCAGGTTTTTGCTTTTGCTTTGTTAGTTCAAGTGAAGTTAATGTCAGAGCTTTCCATCTGAAAGAAGGAGGGATGGAAAGACAGTAGCTGTGGCGAATGCTTTTGATCTTTTTCCCTTCCCCGCTCTTGCACAAGGAATACAACAGCAGCTGCTTAAAAAGAAATGCTTTGTTTCTCACAGCACCATGCTGGCACTCTGCTAAGCCAGGGAAGCCTCACCTGAGAAAGGGGAAAGTGGCTTTTGAACACAGGAAGACCATTTTACCCTCCTCGAAGCATCCCCCCTCCCACCAGACCCACCGACATTTCTATCGGTCCCCAAAGGGATGAGAGGGGCTGGGCAGATCACTGCCTCTGCAACCAAATCAAATTACGCTCCTAACAGGAATTAGACTATGGGAAATTAGAGTAATATAAAATTACAGTAATTCCTATCGTATTCTAATAATTACAATAATAATAGGAACTGGGACACGTGGCATACTTGTTTTATCTAGGGTACTCTGTAATTAAACAAAAATGAGTTAGTTGTAACAATATACTTAATCAAATACAAAACACCTGGTTCAAAGAGCACCTCACACTCTTTAAATTGAACATGTATTTAATCCAGAAAATACACATTAGTCTTTAAATTCATGCCCAATACAAAGATTCATAAAATTATATCGTTGACTTTTACAGTATATTCACTTAAATTTCCTTTACTAGCCTCTTTACAAAACATGGTGAGAACAATTTAAATTAATTAAGCAGCTCCAATATAAGCTTTTAAATTAACAGGTATAATGATTGATTTGCTCAGCTCACAGGTTTGACCTGCGCATGGTTTTTGAAAGAGCTAAACTGTGCTGCTAAATCCTCTTTTACCCTTAAATCTCAACATTAACCTGATGGGAAATACAGCCATGAAGGTGATGAGAAGTGAGACTCTTTACCTGCATCCACCTGAATTTGAAGACTTATCATTACCATCCAAGACAAGATCATGGTGGCAGCCATCTCCTTGGAGCTCCTGATATAGGAGGGTACTGGAATTTATAGGCAGAGACGTTAAAGGGTGTAGCTCAGCAGCCCAATCTGTCCCTTCAGTAAGTCAATAGCAAACGCATTCCCTCACTGCTCTTACTTCCCTAACTTCCACGGCTTTATGTTTGATTTGTTACCCAACATTTATAGCTTCCTGGTTCTACAAAAAGGCAACACCTGACATCTTCCTCAGGGGAGGTAGAGATGAAAAGACGTTGCAATAGCTTCTATTTTTCCATTCCATCCCTCTTTCAGCTGTGAAGTTCTGTTGCTGTCACAAACATAACATGTCCATTTCTTGGGTTTGAGTCATATTTGAGCCACAGTTGCTTTTTATGTCTGTGTAGCAGGGACTTCCTTTTTGTGACTGCAGATGTGAAGGATAAGAGCACGGTGGCAAACAATCGAGGGGCTTACGGAGACTCTTCTGACTGGCCTGGACTCCCTTGGGGAGACAGACCCACCAGCTGCTGGGAAGGCATCACCCAGAGACAACCGCCATGTCGACAGTCCCTTAAAACTGTTGTGAAGCTACAGTTTCAGGAACTGTCAAATATCACACACAACTTACTGTCAACCTAACTTAAGTATTAGTTACACACTAGTTACATTTCTGGAGGTAGAAGAGTTTGGAACTAGGATGCTGAGCTGCCTTCAATTCTCTTACGCTATTTTTATGAGTATTTCTATCCTAATAGCTGTCACATACAAGTGCAGTCGAAAGTGAGTACTTTCATTGTTTAATCTCTCTTGTTCATCCTTCGGTGTGCTTTATCTTCACCAGGGTAGCAAGACTGACAGAATGTTTAAGCTCTACAAGTCACCTACTGCAAAACTGAAACCACCAAAATTGCCTTCTGAATTTTGTCACAAATTCCAGTCAAAATTCAGTGGTCATATACTGTTCACTGTTAAATTGCACAAACCTTCCCAGAGAACAAGGTGTTTAACTCCGGGGGTAGGGGCAAGTATAGAAAATAAGGGAAAATTCCTCCCAAATTCTCTATTTTTGAAGCTCTTAAGAACTTTACAGATTCCTTGACACAGTCCTCCCACTGAGATTTACAATGTATTTAAGATAACAGACAAATAATGGGATCCAGTGGAACTCTACAATGGATTTTTACAAAGATAAACTATATTTCAAGTCATGGTTGGGTTTCAGTGGATCCAAGTGCCCATCAAAGACCCTGCATTTGCACAGCACTGCTAAATTTGGCAACATTTGAACAGTATATAAAACCCCGGAGCCACAGAAAGATTTAGCCTGGAAGGGGCCTCTGGAAGCCATCTGGTCCAACCCCAAAATCAAAGCAGTTTTATCTTCAAGTTCGACCAAGTGGCTCAGGGTCTTAGTTATTCTGGTAATGTAGAATTCTGAAAGTTTTTTCTAGAAAAAACGTGCAAAAAATTCTAGCAGATAAAGATTTGACATGCTGGTTGGTCCTGCTGCTAGTTTTAGATGGATTTGGATTCATTACTGATTGGTAAACACATTACTTCTCAGGAACTCAGAAATGTGTTTCTTGTGACTCGTGAAACACACAATGCAACTGTCCTGGCCCAGAACAGCCAGGACCCAAACTCAACTTGATACAGCAGGGCAGAGTCAGAAGATCAAAAGAAGAAAGGAAACACAAACTCCACAGTGGGAATGGGAAAAAAGAAAGAGTTACTTTGTTAGACATGCAAACAGTTCATTGACTCTGTAAACATGGGTGGTCTTCTCTTATCATGGTTTTGCAAGCCAGATGGGAGAAATGGTCATTCAGAGGGATTGAAGGAATTAAGAGAGGTGGCTTGGTAAACAAGTTGGGGCAGCTGTTGCATACACAGAGATATGAAAGAACAGCAAAAACAGATTAAAAACATTGAAAACTCAACAACGGGTGTTAATATTTGAATGGGAAAGGAGAGCATGTGAGACAACTTCAAACCCAACACAGTTGGCTTGGAACAGGAAGATTAATTAATTCAGTCAGCAACTGGAGACAGCTGTGCAGCTTGGCTGTGGAATACCAGCTTCTCTCCCTGTACAGAGGCCTCCTGCCACTCCTCTGCTGCACTTGCTTCCAGTAACGGTCATTTCTCAGTAGCCGTTAAGGAAGAAATATGTACAAGTAAGGTGGTGCATGTGACCATTTGTGAACAGTAGAATATGGTGTCAAGTTGACTTTCCTTGTAGAAGACTTGCTCTTCTACAGGAAGACGAGGAGTAGGGACTCCTCAGTCTCTGTCCTCTCCCGCCACTTTATTCAGCCGTACAGCTCTTTAGCTCACATGGCACAGATTCCCCCAGCATCACCTCAGCAAGCTTGTTCTTCATTTCACCCCGTGTTTTTTATGTTACGCAGCTCTGGCCGTGTTCACTATGGGTGTCTGAGAGCCCATGCACAGCTAGAACAGAACTGATTTAAGGTATTACTTCATTGCAATGTACCAGCAACAGAGAAGTCACAGCTGTGGCAACTTCATAGACACTGCAGTCCCCACCACATGGCTATGTGGGGGTCTCCTCTGTTCTTTCCTCTTATACACCTTCTTCTTCTCTTGGCTTGCTGTTCCTTTTCCAGCCCTTTCCTCTCTGCTCCATTGCTGGCTCCTTCCTCCCCAAGAAGAATGACATTTAGATCCCCATTAGTAGCTCACAGAAGAGCACCGTGCAGGAGAGCAACGAGTGTTTGGCCAAGACCTGTGCCTGGTGTGTTACAGGTGAGAGTATCCAGGTAAGAAGATGAGGACAGCTCTTTGTGAGAGTCAAGAGTTGCATAAGGAAATAATTGCATTGATCTTATGATACTCAGGATCTATGACACATTCCTGAACAGTAACCGTACCCCTAGCTGGAGTGAATACTTTTGAAAAATGGAAGAGAAAAGGCTCATCACAAATTCAGGTCGAATTCAACAAAAAATTTGATTTAAGCAAAATGCTAAAGAGTAAAAAAATTCTGTTCTCTATCTGTCATAACAAAATGTTTCAAATAAAGTTGTTGGAAATTGACCCAATCTATTTTTTTAAATCTTGAAGGACCTGAGAGCAAAACAACACTGTTCCTTTGAGGCACTGTAAGATTGCAACTGAAAAATTTATTATTCCCCAGCTCTGCTATTATTCAACTGCTTGCCCATGCCTAGAAGAGGTGTTGAACTGTTGAGGGAGAGAGGGTATTTGGGATTATCTGGGAAAGATACTAGGCAGATTGTCATGAAAGACACAAAACTTGTGCCTAGTCTCCATTTTGTCTTCCCGTTGGTTGCCCCCATCTGTTTCCAGCTCCACTCCCTCTCCCAGACCTCCACTGACTCCAACCCACCCCAGCTAATGAACACCAACCTCTTCTTCATACCTGTGAGGTACGCAAGTTCATTACCACATTGGAATGCAACAAGATCTGTTTACCAAAGGACTGTATGAGATAACAGAAATCAATCGCTTTTACCTAACAATGAGGGGACATCTTGCAGAGCAGGAACTCTTTAATCCCTATTTACTTTCTGGTAACAAACACCCCAATATATTATACAGCGTGTGAGAGCAAAACTTACTTCTTATATGAATATACACTTTTCACTCCTTAAATCAACAGACTGTGAGACCTGCAGCTGGTAAAGACAGATAAAGGCTCAATGGCAAAGGAAAAATAAATGAAAAATATGATCTCAGAATATCCTTGTCACTGTGAAGTCTGAATATCTAAAGTTTACATAAACAATTGTCGGAACAGAGACAGTAACGAGACCTAGAGCAGGGACTAGGACTGAGGTTTGCATGCTTTTAAGCAGCCTTTTGCCACTGCTAAAAATCTGCTCTTTACCCTGAAACCCTTTGTGTCTGGCACCATGCAGGTAGAAGCACGGAGACCTCTCCTATCCTGGCCAACTGATAGCCAAGTGTTTAGATTGGTTTTCTGGGATGAGGTAGGTGGATTTGACCCCTTCTCACCTTGGGCATTTCCTTGCTGAACAGACTAACCCTTGAGCCATTTTAAGATGGGAACCACCCATGCTCAGAAGGAAAGTGGCTTCTACTTTCCCATCTGCAAGTAGCCTCATCCAGTTATAGTGCATACAGCACTTGCTGGGACCACCCACCATTTCAGTCCTTTTACGCAGCTACTAAATGTCTGAGTCCCAATAACCAAATTTAAGTGCCTCCAAGGTCGATGGCAACTGGCTCCAGCAAGAGATGGGGAAGGGCAGCTCAGCTTCCATCCATCCAAGATGCCCCTTGAATCTTGCCTTAAGTGCGTTGAACAAACTTGATCTAATACCTGACAAAACGGCAGAAGTTGAAAAAGGTGAGCAGTGCCTTGCAGAAGGAGGACGGGTCTGAAAAAATCTTATTTGCTGAACACAGAAAGGAAAATAATTCATAGACTGAGCCATTAAACCACAATCCCATAAAATTTCACTGAAATGTAAAAATGTTACCATAAACTTAAGGGTAACCAGAAGCATTTGACAGATATCACAGCTTGAAAATTGAACGTTTTCTTGCAACCAAGAACTCCAAAACCAAAGCTGGTGCTAAAGTTCACAACCTGTCATGAATTGCTTCACCGCCAAAAATGACAAAACATTTTGTTTTGTCATTAAATAAAGTTTAACACTGATTTTACACAAATATTGACAAAGTTCTGACATGGTTTATGCACTGGGAGAAAAACTAACAAAGCTATGTATTATTAACACATACTTTTTTTTGGCCTATACAGTTTGGCCAACTTCCTAAACAATCCATCCCACCTAGTTTTGAATTTAGGGCAACAGTTTCCTGAATTCAGCTGGGCTGGGCTGGTCACTGCTAGTTCTAAACTTAGCAGTTATGCTCTTTTTTCCCAATATGACCTGTAATTGCATCAAATGCTTCTGCCATCCTGACAAAATAAATAAGGCCACAGCCAGACGAAAAGTCAAAGCCAAAGGCATTTCTATTAAAAAGGAGAGAGACTTGGCCCATAAAGACATTTAGAACAAAAAAAGGAAACCACAAAAATATGCTACATGAGGGGAACAACTGTTTGACCAGCACAAAATCATGCCTGAGATCTGCAGTTGTGTCCTTCTTCATTATTGTAATGTGTTCTCCAAAATACTGCACAGTACTTGCCAGGTGTCCTCTGGCCTCCTGAGTACTCAGAGCAATATTTGGAGACAAAACTGACTTCCAACACCAAATGTCAGAAGTGGGGACATTTAAGGCTGCACCCTGAGAGTCTCCCACTCAGAGAAGCCCAAGCACTTACCAAAGCCATGAATGACCACCAGCACCCAAATACAGGTCGCTGCTCTGAAGGACCAGCCCCTGGCTACGGCTCCAGCCTGGCACCGATGCTCTTGGTGGAGGCAGCCCCAGCTCTCCTTACCCCTGCACTGCCCTTCTACAGGAGGTTTGGGGTCAGATGAAGGCACTTTTCTCTGCCTTGGGTTTCTGTGTCACTTCCCATTGCCTTCTTCTTCAGAGTCGCTGCACAGTGTCTGGGAATAATTTTCCGTGGCCTTTGTTTTAAATAAATTTATTATATTTCTTTGCTGAAGCAGACTTTCCTGGAAGCACAATTTCCCTGCTGTGGCTGAGGGTTGGCAAGGGTCTGATTCAGAAACAGAAAATCCCCTAAAGCAGATCCCAACCCGATTCCCTGCAGGGCAGCAGCTGTGAGAATTGCAAACACCATTTTATAAAAAACATACAGGCTGCATATCACAATAATGAGGTGCCAGACAAAACTCAGAGGTGAAATCCTCCCAGAAAACCATGTTTCTTACCAACACCCAGCCCTGCCTGACCCTTTGAATAGGACTTTGAGTCCCAGGGGAACTCCAGGGTGGTACCATCCCACTCCTTGCACCAGCTATCTGCCCAGTATCATCCTGATCTACTTCATTTTCAATGACACCCGCAACAACAGGGCACCTTTGCCAAGTTCCCATTCAAGATCTACCACAGAAGGGCTCAAACAGCATAAAAAGGAAAAAAAAATAGGTCATAATATGATGCATTTTTGTAAATACAAGGCTGCCCGACTCCTGCAAAGCCCACCCCAGACTGTGTGTCTTGTTGACTTTCTGAGCAATGCCCACCTCCATAGAAGAACCTATATACGTTTGACTTGGACATCAATTCATCTTCGGAAGACTGTATTAACCCTTCTGAGTTCTTGTTGCCTGGGAGAAACACAGGCACAGAAAACAAACTTAAGAAATGAATTGCCGTAAACCAAATTTTAATGTGGACGTCGTGATAGCCAGAAGCTCACCTCTTCTGAAAGACTTAATTCTCGTTCAAAAGGTTAATTGTTTTAAGTGTAAATATTTGGTAGGTTGCTGGAATTGTTTTCCTGGAATGAGTGCAAGTTTCAAGTTTTGGTAGTAGCAGCACAGTTAACATAATACAACGTGTGGATGTAATTTTGACCAAAGGGGTTTGCACAGACAGTTATCGTATTTGAACATAATAATTCATGGTTGATTCTAAATAACAGGATTTACAATTACATAAAATAAGTGGTTAATAACATGTTATAGTTATTTGATGGTTATATGAAAGTTACGTAAAGATTTCCCTACAGTAAGATCTGGATATCGTAACATCTAATCAAGTTAAATAAAATAAATAACCCTTTCCATTTTAGCAATAAAGCTTCTACCGCTTGATTTCTGTTTAAGCAACTCTGGGACTTCTGTGATAAAGATGAGGCAGTACAAGTTGTCTTGTTCAACCTTCAGTTTATGTGATGGCCAACAACTGCAGGGTATAGCTGCAGCTGCAGGGAAAAGCCCTTCATGTATACAGCTTTTCTAATGCGGGAGACTGTGTGTGATGCCCTAAATTGTGAGGGAAACAACTGCAGAAGAAGTGAGTCAGAGCTACAAAGAGACCGGTTCAATCAGCACAGCCAGCCTGCAAAGATAACCAAGAGCAGATAAGACTACCAAGAAAAAAAACTATCCGACCAGAAAACGTGTTATTTGCAGTAATATGGGTAGTATATTTATCTATAATTATACCTATCTTAGTATACTGTATGTAATTTAATATGGAAGCTATCTAGAACTAAGCAGTAAACTTAAGATTCTTTGATAACATTTTACTGCTGAGATGATGTGAACAATGAGAAATGAGACACAAAGGCTTCCCTGTTCTCATGAAGTCACACATAAAGTGTGCAGTATCTCTTCTTGAAAATGGATTAATAATTTACTGAAAAAAATAATTGTAAATTTTATTATGCATTCATCAACGTATCACTACATAGCCACATTGCATCAAAACAATACCACTAAATATTTAAGATAAACAAGATAAGCCTGGTTGAACGGTGCTAACGACCAGTGGACACAGTGCCACAGGCACAGGGGGCACACGAGCGCTGTGAGCCGGCACGGCAGCTCCGGCAGAGGGGAACCAGGTGCCAGAACCAGGCTGCAATTTCAAACCCTCACAGATTGAAGCCAGAGCGAAAGAATAAATATTATCCTATATAACATCACTCCACTGCTAGCCACAGATAAACAAATTGTCAGTCCCCACGGAGTTGCTAGAAGGTGCAGCTGGACCACTGCGTGTGGCTTTCTTTTATCCATATGGCTGCAAGCGATGCCCTTTGGCCAGGCTGGGCACTTCAAGACGGATTTGAATCAACCAGAAAGACCCCAGTAATAAGGACAGGTAAAGAAAATGTGACCTGAGATAAAAAGAGATTAAAATAATTACTGAGGACAATTGTCCTCTGTCTTCAGAGGAAAAAAGCCCGAAGTGGGGATGTGATAGCAGTCTTCAAATACACAGTAAGTTGCTGAAAAGAGGAAGCAGGCAACATGGGACGTCCGTGCTCATAGCAGACAGGCAAAGTAGTAAAGCTTTTCAGTAACAACCTGAAAGGTTATTCAATATCAGGAAAAAAACCCAACGGTACAGCTGATGGGAGTTGGCAAATTTATGTAACCCTCAGACAGGACTGATTCAAGTGCAAAAGACTGGGCTGTGCACAGGAGATGCATCAGCTCTCAAACCATGTCTGCCATGGAGACACTGCGTGTGGTGGCAGGAATACCCCTAGGGATTTGTAAGGCAACAGTCCTGAAGTTGTTCTGCTGTACACCGAGGACTGAGCTGGTGACATGACGCTCCAAAGGAGAGTGAATGCGGAGGTTATTTAAAGCTGCTCCCGCTTCCTATCTTGCGTTATGCCAAGAGTGGAGCTGCAGTATCCAACATTTCTAGTAACAAATCAAATGACACTATGAACATCTGTGGGTTGGGATTTGCTCTTACTGTTTGTTGTTTTTTTTTTTCTCCAGGACAGAAACAGTGTTGAGCAAAGAGCTTTGGCAGACTAGCTTTTAATTAAAAGATAAAAAAAATAAAATACTGCTCTGTTCTTCAGGCCATAAAACAATTTAAGCAGAGGAAGCCTTTGTGTGTGGTGGCAAGGTTTGTGATATCTCTCAGCTCTTGCAGGAAGTCATTGCAGAGGCTGGAACCGACCCCAGTAGAGCTCTTCCTTCGGCGCAGCACTCCTGCCTTCTCTCGTGATGTGCTTTTTCGTTAAACAAACCAAAAAAACCCACTTATCTGAGGATAAATAAAAGCAAAATTAATAGATTGTAAGGAAGAAATAGGGTGCGTGTCACAGCTTCAGCATATTGTTATCCTTTACATAAGTCTGTATATGTAATGGTAACTTTTACATGGTTGTAAACCCTTTTCTGTTACATCAATAAAATACTCCTCTCCCACTAACAATGCGGCTGCAATGCAGCATTCTTTTGCCAGCTCCTCTTCAAAAGGAAGGTTTCCTTCAAGATCCCAGACTCCAATTCAAGCCAGACATACCCTTCTCAGCCACAGACGACGACTAACCCTGCTGCTGGCTTTCGCAAGCCCCATCTCATCGGCGGGAGGAGCAACGCTGCAATTGTGCTGCCACAACTGCATTCAGCTATTCAAATTGCGCTTGAGCTCTCAGCCTCCCTTGGCCTCGGTGGGTGCTCTTCTTTTCAAGCCAGATACTGTCTCTAATCATGCTTTCTGATTCAGATGTGAGGAAATGTGCTCTTATTCTCCAGTTAATTACAGGCGTGTTTTATTACAGATATTTTTTGCACCAGAGAGTGACTGCCAGAGTTTCTCTTGTGTTATATTTGCCCGTTTCTGGTTGACTTGCAGGTTTGTGGTTTTTTGGTTCTTTTTTTTCCTGTAAGAGCAAAGCTGTACAGGATTTTAAACGTCACAGCATTCTGAAACTTTCTAAGTTTCCAACCCAGACTGTCAACTCTCCTTCCTTGCCAGACACATGAACTTACCCAAGATGCAGACAAAACCTACGCTTCCCCTGCCAGACCTGCCCAGTCCCTCAGAAAATTGGAATCAACTCTTTTATGAGACCAACTTGCAGCTCTTCTTTCTGAAAAAACACTCAGTTCAGGCTTCCACGGACATCAGCTTTTGCCCCTTCATCATCCTCCTCCTGTGAGAGATCATGCCCACGCCAAGAGAAAGTGCTTGATAATTCCAGTGCAATGTCCAGGCTCCACCTGTGCAGCTTCCACAGATGATGGTGTTGGGTTTTTAGCTTCAATTCGCCCCCTCGTGGACTTACCTGACCAGAGGTTCTTAGAAATGCCTATTTATCCTGGAGGTCACGCCTTTACTCTGAGGGGGGTGAGACAGTGGCCCAGGCTGCCCAGAGAAGCTGTGGCTGCCCCATCCCTGGGCTGGTGGGAGGTGTCCCTGCCCATGGTAGGGGGTTGGAACTAGATGACCTTTAAGGTCCCTTCCAACCCAAACCATTCTATGATTCTATGGGATGCTGCTCCTCTCTCAGCTTTTGGGGGCTTTGGGAAAGGGGGGCAGCCAGGCAGACACAGCAAGACCCCACAGCTCCCGCAGGGACACAGCCTAAATCACAGCCTTCTCAATCAGTAATATCTCACACCTGTATTTTCTTCTGCAGAGGGGTGGTCTGCACCATTAGCTCCATCTCAGAGGGGAAAGGAAGGCTGTGCTTCCCCTGGAAGCAGCCATAGCCCATGAACAGGAGTCAGAGGACATGCAACAACTCCATGGGTGCCACCTGCCCCAAAAACTCAACGGGGGCAAGCAGGACGATGCACAACTTCGCTTCTCGTGCACGTGCTGCAAGAGAGTCATCAGTTAGAACAGGTCTGAATTTGCAAGGTTGCCTTGGAGTTCAAAAGAAGCTGGGATGAATTAGTCCTAAGTAATGGTGCTTAAACTCTGCATGCCACGGGGCTTCCAATGAAAGCAAGGGAGCACATCAGAAAAATGCAAAGTGCAGGATCAGATTCAGTGCTCTGATAAGCCTGTTCGTTTTAATAGCAGTTAAAAGTGTAAACCTAAGAAAAAAGCAGTTAATATGAATTAAAATTATGAAAAGAATGGAATGGAGAAAGAGAACAAAGACTGGTCTGGTTTTATCAGTAAGATGGACCAACCGCTTTAATTACTCAGGCAAGGTAGTTTTATGTATTTGTACATGAGTCTTTGAATAGAAAGTCCTCTCTGTACTTAAAAAAAAAAAATAATAATTAACTGTCATGGTTTTCCGTGAACACTTTTCATCTCAATCTGCTTTGAAAAAGATTCCTTTTATCAGAGACATTCATCATTGCTGCACGGAAGAGCCAGACTTTGGGCCACGTCTGCGCAGTGAGCACAGCAGCGACAGGTACAGATAAACCAGGCTGTGGCCATTACGTGGTGCTCTAATCCCAGAGACTGAGGCAGACGCGTTCCTTCCTGATGCATCGACAGCTTTGTACCCATAGCCCCGGTAAGATGGTAATTCACGTAAGCAGCAGTTTTCTGGCAGGTTCGGAGAGATCAGTTAATTGCGACTGCTTAGCGCGACAGCCACAGAAAGCTGACGGAGCAGGTTCCAGCAGCAGCGCACCGCTGTAACACAGTCCGTTTCCCGCAGATATTCACACTGTAAACTTTCTGAAAATCACTGTGCTGTCTGCATAAACACTGAACAGAAATGGAATGAATAGAACAAGCATTTAATTTTCCTCTCCAGTATGTCATGCAGTATTTCCAAGCTTCTAAAGTTAATTCTTTACCAAATTCAGTAAATGTGACTCCCATGATTTAGCTCTGACTCACTTTCTCTCTAATCAATTCCTAATTATTATCCACGTCCTCAGAGACTCTATGGGGACAGATACTGCAGTACCATGACTACTAAACAAAACCATGAAAATTGGAGGAAAGCTTTCCAGAAAATGCGGATTAAATTGATAAGATGCTCCGGTAGCCTCTTTCCTCGCTTGCTCTGTCCAATTAGTCGAATTAAGTATGCACTGGTTTTAGCGGTAATTCTGTGCAATAAATAACACTTAACAAATCAAATTATTGCATATCCACAGAGTAACAGTGCAAAGAGGCTAAACTGGATCAATTCCGGTGGGTCCAGCCCTGACTTCCCAGCATCTTGCACAACAGAACGGAGTTTGGGGGTTGAGGGGAACAAACCAGATGAGATGTGTGTGTCAGACACCCGTACAGCACAGCCGGACACACAGCGTAGGATGCACAGACACACAGCTTACACCAAGGGTGTAAAATCAGCAAAGCTTTCTGCTCTGCATTTCTATACAGTCGAGAATGACGATGCCCTTCACGTTACGAGAAATGCTACCAATCCCTTAATTTCCAGATAACTTTATCCAATGCTGGTTGAATTTTGGGATCCGGATGGGAGGTCGCCAGGCTGAGGTTTGCATCCTAACGTTGAGGGTACAGCAAGATGAGGCAGACCTTTAGCCATGTCTCCTTTAGCCATCATTTCTCTGCCTAGCTCCTTCCTGTCTCTTAGGGAGGTTTCTGCCTCTCGCTGTGACGAAAGCCTCAACAGCTCGCTGATATCTAACTTCAAAGTCTGACTTAACGTCAGCCCAGGGTGCAATTTCGATTTCCTTTCACTGACATTTATCAGCAGTGCTAACGGGGAAGGAGACAGAGCAAAGGGAGGGGGGGAAATGGAGTAAAGGATGCGACGTGCCATCCTTATTTTCTGGGTGGAAGAGTGGGAAATAATACGGGAATTTAGGAACAGCAGGAATCATCTCAAATATAATTCGACCAAGGAGAAGCCTGGAACCTCCAATTAACATTTCTTTATTCTCACTCTAAGGATGAAAAGGACTCCTGCCGTGACTTACCATCACATGCAAATAAATACTCAGTGGCACTCATCATTCACTGCTCTGGACTGGTGACTATTAATTTCTTCATCACCACTATTTCTCCTGGATATTTGCAACCGCAGTTTTAATCACCTCTACAGTATTTTTTCTGATATACAGTAAGAATATGTATGTAATCTAATGCCCTACTAGATGTCTCTCTCACTCTAATTTGGAAAGATATAGTTTTAAAAACATCCTCAGCTTCCTTAACATAAATACAAAATAGTCATGGAGAGGAAGGGGAAAAAAAAAACCCAGAAGAAAAAAAGAAAAAAAAAGTCCTCTGGTATTGAAACCGCAGGACCTTACTGCTTGGCATATAAACCACAGAAACCAGACAATTGTTAGTCATGATTATTTCTTTTACAGCTCGAGACATTTCCCTCATGGAACAAGTGAAGCAGCTTTTCAAAACTACCTCTGAGTGTAGCCACATGCAGCCATCTACTCGGCATCACATACACAGCAACTCCAGTTTCCATTTCAGACATTCCAAAATACTGAAAAATCAGTCCAGAATGTCCAATTTTCCTGATTTAGCATCCAACACTTGCTAAAATTTCCAGGAAACTGGTATTTATACAAACTGTGTCAAAGCTATTCTGTACAAAGAATTTTCAATTGCACTTTGGAAAGAACTGTGCATCGAAGCAACAAAGAATAAAACCCATTCCAAATCTATAACCCAACAATATATCAAACATACATGCTAATTAATTGTATTAAAGGCAAACTTTGCTTCGGTGTCTCTGCTTATCAGTAATCTTATTTTAAATACTTAAAAAACATCTAGACACAATTTTGATTGTGAGAAACCATGTGGGTAGCTGCGAACATGGTTGGATACTAGAAAAGTAAATGCTAAACATTTTTCAGGATGCGCATGTGGTTATGGATATCTGATGCAAATAAATTAATTACAAATACAAAAAGAGATAGATCAGAAAAGCACTTTCCAATATATGATGGGAAATGACTGGCTGCGATAACAGACCAGCTGGCATCCCACTAGATGGAGCTACGGGCCTTGACTACACAGCTTAAAAATCCGGTCAAATATGTCACTAACCCCTGTGGCGCAGGAAAGTTTACAGAAGTCGAGTTAATTTGCCTCTTTCCTAATGGACACACAAAACCCGAGCCATTGTCCCGAGGCATTTGTGCCAGGCAGCAGTATCTCTGTAAAGCAGAGGCACAAAGATGCGCTGTGCTAGCTGGCACCGCAGGGACAGCATCGGTAAGCCCAAAGTAGCTAGCTAGAAAC
>RSEF01000017.1:14336-48008 GCA_003993805.1 Himantopus leucocephalus
CTCCTCTCCTCTCCTCTCCTCTCTCAGAAACCATTAGCTTTTGCCTAAGGGAGATAAGAATAACTGAGGAGGTTATGTATTTCTTCTCTTTCTATTAGCATCAGGTAGAAAGCACTTTCTCAAAAAAAAAAAAGTAAAAAAACCCCTCCAAAATTCCCTTTAGAAAATATGGCAGTAGAATTAATCAGTTATGCTTGCTTTGAAGAAAAATAAGAATATCAATGTGGTGAAGGGTTGCAGAAACATTTAGGTGAACTGTTTCCAAGGAGTTTGACACAAAGCCAGCTCCATTTAGTGTTCAACTTCTTTAGATTTAATCTAGCTGGTGTATCCTTTCCTACAATTTTTTTAAGAGAAGTTGCTGTACTTGAACAAATGAAAGACATTTTTGTTCTTTGAGCACAAGACTACTCTCTGTAATTCAGGACCCACTGAGGAAATTTTCCGAAATTCAATTTCTCAAGTTTTACAGCTTGCTTAGCTGGACTGAAGTGAAACAAAATCCATCAGATTGGATCTGGAGGCTCCTTCTTTCTTGGTGTAACTAGCATAAAGCAAAAAAGATAATTTCTATAAGGACTACAGCATCAGACTCTAAATTTCCTTCACAGCTTTCTACCATATTCTTAAATAAATTAACTTGTTCCATAAAAAGTGCATGTCATTCTTCCATGAATTTTAATATATTTCCCCTCAGTAATATCTTTTCAATAAATTATATAAAAATATAAAATTAAAAAAAAACCACCAAGATCCCCAGTTTCCGATACTGAACGGTGTATTCTGTATGTGAGGATTAAAAGTTTGTGAAGTAGCATCTAACTAAAAACATGATCAAGATGTCTCTCTCAGTAAGACTTACAAGTAAGAAGTAGGGATGCAAAACCCTTCCAGTATGGAATATGAACATTAAGCAAACATTAAATGACAGTGACAGTTTATTCTCTGTCATTTTTTTTCATTTATGCCAAGGATTCAAAACTTTTTATCATTCAACCTCTTCTGCAGAAAGTCTTTTCTCTTGTAAATGAAAGCGTTAGAAAACACTATGAAGAACAAAATCATTTCACAAAGTTCTCTGAAGACAGCTCATCAGAACACCTGGAAGTAAGAGACTTGCTCTTTCTATTAACTATATGGATTTTTTCTCTCTAAATTAGGCACCCAAATTAGATGCCTAAAGCTAGTGAGAATACATTTGTTATTGGCCTATATCAATTTAATTTTACCCACTTTTATTCCATAAATGTCCAAATGTAGGACTATTTTGATCCATTAAAATTGATTTTAGGAAGCCTGTTTATTTACCTGTATTCACTTCTATTGGTACACCAGTGTCTTTTTAAAATAAAGAAAAAGAAAAATTCCTGTTCTCTGCAAAGTAAAATATACACATTGATTTAGATTTTCTTTATCAAGAAATATTTCAATATTTTATTTTTATTTTCTGAAATAATTTGGAGTGTTAAATTCACCCTGAGACTTTCCCTTGTGCCTACAGCTTACAAGTTCTGAAGCTACTTTGTTTAAAAAAGAAAGCTGGGTCCCCATGTCAGCTAACATGCTTAAAAAAGGCTTATCTAGTATTTTTTTCTGCACAGGTGATGATAATTGAGTGTTATGAATTGAATGTCATAAGTTATAAAGGAAATCAAATCGTAAATTATTTTGAGGAGCAAATCTTAGGTCTTTAACACATCAGTATTCAAAACAATGATCAAGTTGATCTTTAATTAATTTTCTAGATATCCATTGCTGTGTGGAATATGTTTGTCAGTTTGTAAAAGTGACATATAAAGGGCCAACTACGTAGTCACTGTGGAGAGGTGCAAGAAATCATTTTAAGCCAATTTACAGTTGTATCAAATAATTTTCTGATTTGGTACTTTTGGGATTTCAAAGTTCTTTGTTCTTGGTGGCTCCTTTATATCAGGTTGTTAATTTTCTTAGCTTCTTTGTGCCATGAAACATGGCGTTAACAGGGCACAGAGGACTTAGATCTTCTACAGTAAGTCTCCAAAGTTTATATCATGCTTTCTGACAATAGAACGTCTTTTTTTTCCCCTTATAATTGAAAGAATGCTGACTTTTAATCATGTTTGCATGCTTATTAACGGTAAAACCACTATAGAACAATTGAAGGATGACCAGCCAAAGGGGAGGGAGAATAATTAGTGCTTCTTTATGAAGCAGACAAAAAACTGCCTTCTCTAAATGACATTTCTTTCCCTGCCTGTGATTTTATATTAGATATTCTAACTGAATTCAAGTGGAAATATCTACGGTTGTTTGGGACAGGCTGGCTGGAAACATCACAGGCCACGAGAGTCTGAAACCCTAGAATTTGAGAGAGTTTTTTACTGCTTGTACTTAGTTTTTTTTTAGTTCTCCTCTTTTGTCACTTTATTCCAACACCTGAGAAGCAAACAAAAAGAAAGCGCTTTCAAAGAAGGCCAAAACTCTGTTCTTGAACAGTCTAATTTATAGCTCCTTAGTGCTTTGAGGAGGTCACTGGAAAAATCAGGCTAAAAAATATTTGTTCTGAGGTTTCAGAGTGGGCTTCATCTGACCTGTCTGTAGACTACTGTGGAAAAAGGGTCAGAGAGGATGGACTTGGTTCCTTCTTCTTTCTCCCCACACTCAGCTGCACTTTCCCATCCTCGCTCTTTAGTTTTACAGTTTATTAAGACACAGTGCTGGCCCCATAATTTCACTAATGTGACTAATCTGATCTAAACTATATTTGTTGGTTTGCTTGTTTTCTTGCTTATTTATTTATTGGTTTGTACTTTACTTTTCAGCAACTTATTGCTGCATGGTTGGTGTAGCTGCATTGAAGAAAATGTCTGAAGCATGTTGCGGGAAGGAAGGAAAGGAAGGGAAGTGAACTTCAATTTTATTCTTTCAAAAGTCCATTCACTACATGTTTGGGTTTTCTATGCATGATGTCTGGTAACACCACCAATTGACTGTACCACCCGGTATGTTTTATTTAACTAAAATATCTGTGAGGTTATTTCTGTGAGATTTTAGTTAACTTCAGACAACCAGATATAAAGTATTTAATTATCTAAACTATTTATCAAAATTAATATGTTTGTGTTGCATAGCAGTTTAATGGTCTCTTACTAAACTGTAGCGGAATTTGATTTTTTTTACTTTTACAATAGTGGTCAAAAATAAGCTCAGAGTTCTAAGGAGCACATATTATTGTTTTTTTTCCATTCTCATTCCAGTCTCCTCTCAGAAGGATTTCTTGAAAACCCACTAAAGTGGAATTGTTTATATATTTAAAAAACAAGCTAATACTAACTCCCTTAAATTTAAATATTAATTTAAATTAATAATAGCACATGTTTTAATTATATTTTCATTAATAAAATACATCATGACAATTATGTAATGTGTATTTCAATAATTATATTAATTATAACACTTTTATTTTTAATAATAAATCATACCAGTGAATTCAGTGTACAAAAAGTTATATATTTTTAATGTCTAAACCACAAAATGTGTAAAAAAATAATGATGCCCATGCTTTTCTCCTTAGTATCTCTCTCAGCTGCTTAAATATCACCCATCAAACTGCTGTTATAACCGTAGTTGAGATACTCTTTTTTACTAGATTTAAAATGATGGACATGGCAGATGCCCCATGTTATTATGCCAGTAACAGAGCTCCAGATATGGTCGTTAAAAGCTTTACTGTTACAAGTAGAAATTAGTGTGATTGCTAATTTGAGGACCAGATCCTACCAACCTTATTAGAATTAAGTCTAGTTCTACAAAAGGAACCATTGAAACTTATTAGATAACATCTGAAGAAAGCTTCTGCTCAGTGCAAGTAAAGGGACAGAACTCAACTTAAAAACTGACAACTAAGCAGGAGCTCTGGTATGCTGGAAGAGAGGAGCAGTATACATGCGTTAAAAACACACAAGTGATGTCTGTCTGTGCATTTTTTTCTTGTTGCATTTTGGGGTATGTATAATATGTATGATATAAATTTATGCTTTTAAATGTGAATTATATTGCTTCTTCTTAGTGAAATCTATCATGACTATTACTATTTTAATGAGCTCTGTATATCTTCTGAAAGAGTAGGTATCAGCTATTCTTTATCCGACCACTACTTACTCAGCACTGAGCTATTTGGATTTGAACCAAGAGCAGAAGTCATACCCTTGTGTAATTACGTCTATTTGATTGATGATCATGACATTTTTAAATTTTATGCATTGTAGAAGATGGAAAAAATACTTTTAAGATTTGCCCTTTATGAAATTAAAGAATTAAAAATTAATCTGACTGAGAATCACACAACTGCAGTGAGGAATTTTCAGTTATCATTTCACCTAGTAAAGGGCAATAGTTCTCCCCGACCTGTTCCCCTCCCATGCTGAGAAACTAGATTTAATATTTTGATAGTGCCTTGCGAGGAAAAGGTAAATCTTGTCAAGAGTGTCCAAACATAGTTGTTTGGGCAATAGGCTCAAAAGCTGGGCAACCTTTGGAGGAAAACACGTTAATATTTACATAAGTAACAAAAATGGATTTGCTTTTCAGTAAAGATTTCTATACTTTAAAAAAAAAAATATATATATCAAGGGCTGACCACGGAAAAGCTTGTCTGGTAGCATTTTTCCAGTTATCCAGGCTGCCTGTGACACAAAATATGACCTTAGCTGAAAGCCCACCATCTCAGGATCAGTCTCAAGAGTTAACGCTCACCCTTGAACCAGTTATTCTTTGCTACATCTTCTACATATTACAGCTCATTTCTCTCCTTTTCATTGATGTCTAGTGCAGTGATTTCCCCTATGGATTGCAGCTGCTGGAGAAAGAGAGTACAAGATGATTTTCCTCAGATTAATTGCTCACGTTGCTCCTCATAGGCTGGCGCAGTTTGGGGGTCGCTGAGTTCTTCTGTCTGAAAAGGTGAATGCAGAAGAATAATTATTCTTTCCTGGTTTCTCTTTGTCCCTTTCTGATTAATTTCTTGAAGGGAATTCTTGCTCATTTGTTTGTGCTTTTATCTATGCAAACTGCTGAGTAATGTAAATGAGACAAAGGAAAAAAAAAGAAAAGTAAAAAAAAAAAATGCATTATAATGGTTTTACTTTCTCCCATGGCCGATGGCTGAGAAAGTACATTTCTGCCTGGATATACATAGCTCTGTGTTCTGTACTAGTGCAGATGGGAAAGGTTCAGAAATACTATGAGTAACACTCCCCAGAGAAAGAAGGGTATTTTGGTTAAAATTCACCACAGCATTATTTTCTGAAAAAATAAAGTCCTTAAGTATTCCTTCCACACTTTGTTTTTGCCAGCACCAGGTATTTTGATAAAAAAAACAAGAAGAAAACTGAAATGCTTAGTTCTACTTTATAGCCTCTCCTAAAATGCAGAGTGAAAACAGTATTTAAGTTAGTATTTTCTTATTTTTAAGTTTGATTCCGCCACCGATTTTTTGTTTGCTTGTATTAATATTATAGAAGTTAAGTTTCCGTAAGTAAATATTACAAGATGCTCCTGTACAGGGAGAGCTAGTTTTCAAGGATGCAGTGGTTACAGCATATTGTCAGGAACAATTTATTATGAAACCCATTAAAATTAACAAAAAATTTCTGTCAACTTTCAACTTTTATTTTTGAAGGTAGCTGCAAGTAACATATGAATTTCCCTCTAGATTCAGGAAACAATAATTATATCCCGAGGTTCCAATCAAAATTTATTAACAGGATGTTATTCATAATGCTTACCATCCTCACTAAATTGCTAAGGGAAAGATTCAATGAAGAATGAATACAGTAGCTGAATGTTTGAGATTTCTTCTGACAGAGAACCAGAATATAATTTTTTTAAAAAAGAAATTTGTCCCATCTAAAGCATCTCTACTGAGTAGGAATGTTGGCAATGGCCTTAGCATTTTATAATGAGCTGATCTTTGTTATCTGCTGTTGTTCTGCTATGGAAAAGTGTGTTGCTATTGATAAAAATAAAACAGTCCAGAGATTAGGTAGTTTAAGATAGGCAAGACATAAAAGTAAGGTGAAAAATCAGAAGTAATAGAACCGTCTAATTTAGTTTTCTGTGTCTTAATTCTTTATTGTAGAAGAACATCTTCCTTAGAATTTTTTATTGTCATGATGTTTGCCACTTTTTTGACTTTTTCTACAACTTCTAACTTGGATGTGACTACTAAATGAGAAGGTATAGTAGTTCAGTCAGCTCAGAGCTGAATTATTTAGTATGGTTATGTTCACACAGATAAGATGATCTCAACTGAAATAATCCTTTTTTGTTCTGGACTTAGTTTTTAGAGTCTTTCATTAAAGCTTTTAAAAGCCATTACAGACATGAATTTACTTCCATAACTATTCTTATAACAGAAGAGGTTTTGTAATAACACATATGGTTTTGTACCCCATGCACTAAGCAGAGTTTGATACACCAGGGAAAGTGGAAATCTAAGGTCACTCAATATCAGATTCTGTACAAAAAGTAGGTGCTATCCACCATCTCTGTTTATATGCCTGCAGATGACCTAAACAGACTTGCAGTCCTATCCAAATTTATACACAGAAATACCCTCTCTCTTTCACCTTCTAGTTTTGAGATTGCACAGATCAGCAAACCGCATCACCATAATTTAGAGGTGTTAGGATTGCTGTCAGCCCCCATGTATCCTTGCTGCAAATCAAAACAAATTTTTGAAAGAAGTGTAGAGAACTGGAGTGTATTGCTGATCTTTATATATTTAAGACTTTTGGAGCCAAGTTGGGTTATTGGACTATCTAGTTTATGTTAAGAAATACGAGTATTTCTGAGGCCTTTGATTCAGATTTCCAGTTAATATTGCCCACCTTACTATTTGATACTCTTAGATGTGTCACAATGAAAGTGTAACAAATCTTTCAACGGCCTACAGCTGTGTTTCAAATGCATGGACATTACATTCATGGACAGAAGATTGAAAAGAAATGTGCAGGGAAGACAACATGTATGGGAATAATCCTTCTTATTCTCTCTCCCTTTTTTTGTGCTCTATTAAACAAATTGCATGACTTGCTTAACAAGTTTGCTAAGGTTCAAATTCATAAATTTATTTTTTTTTTTCTGTGGAGATAGTAAATATTGATACCGCTTCTTCATCTGTGGTTATATTTGTAAACTTACAGTTAGTGCTGGTCTGCTGGCACTGGTGTAGCAAATATTGTGGAAAAGTGTTTAAAAAAGTGGGCTTTTGACTCTGGAAGAAATGAAAAGCTAGCATCATGCCAAAAGAGATATTAGGATATTAGGATTTTCCTCTACTTCTGAATGAAATTAGTGCTAAACATTAAATCAATCTGCGTAGAAAAAAAAAAGCCAGTACTCTCTTTGTGTGTGTGGAAAAAACAACACCACAAAACATTAAAGCCTTATATTTCTATCATCTTTCTTAATTCTTTTAAGTAGAAACAGAATGCACTTCAGTACAATACAACATACTTCATGTTACTTTGAAGAATTTTGTGATAAGAGCTAGGAACTTCATTCCTATACCAGGTCACTGTTGTCTAAAGGGCTGTACCTGGAGGTGCCCTTTGGATTTTCTCCAACCAGGAAACAGCAATAAAAACCTGTGAAGACACCAGGCAGTGCTTATTTGCAGATTTGCATTTTTTTTTTTATTTCTTTTTGTTTGTTTGCAATATTTTGTTCCTTCAGTTTCCTCATCAGGGGAACAGAAACACAATGAGGTAGCAAGCTTTTGGCAAGTTCAAAATCTATTTGAGGAAAAAATAATTTTAGGAAAACCTTTGTTTACCACAACAGAGATTCTGTCCCACTTGCCAGCCTCTCTCCAGATTTTACATTGAGAGTATCTGCTGTATTCATCATGCAAACTTGTTAAGTACTAGAATTAAGAGAAACTATTTATGATTATCTGATGTTGACACATAAAAATTTCAGATAGAATTAATTTTCTTTTGTATTTGCATTGCACTTTTTACTCAAAAGCACACTGCATGCCTTAAGGGAAAAAAACCGCTGCATTTTAGAATTGTCCAGCTAAAACTCTTATGTTCCTGATCCTGCCATGTTACAGCCCTCTAAGTGTTTGCACTGAGCAGATGCAAAATGGACAGTATGGGGCTGGTACCTTTCACGAAAGTGATACCTTAAAAGCTGCCAAGCCCACATATTTTCCCTTCTGAGGCTAAGGCATGCCAGCAGCACTCTGCATGCGTGGGTGTGTATATATGTGTGTACACATGTGCCTTTTACTATAAAATGTTTTCCTTCCTCCCTGCCATTCAAGAGCCTTTGGTTGCAGATTTGTTCTTTTTCAAGTTTGATGGACAGGACGCTTTAGGAAAGCATTGGAATATTATTTTGGGAGGGACTTAAATCTTATCTAGACTGGTGTTTCAATCTCTTTTCAGAATCTGATGGCCCTGAGACAAGCTACTACAAGGTACGTGTCCCTGCAGCTAGTGCCACTGTGATGGATAAACCAGCCTTGGTTTATTGTAGGTTCTCAACTTCAGAATGGTAGAGAGAAGGTCACAAGGAGGATACTGAATGATACAACTTGGACAGTGCTAGTGTCTGTGTGCTATAAAATAAGAACAACCTCCAAACTTGTCAGGGTTAACATAGAGGTAGAGTGATATAAATACAGACTTAAACTGATGAGGCGCACGTGTAAATTGATAAATGGAGTTTGATGCACCATACTATTGAAATTTGTCTAAATTCAATATTGTTAAACATTCTTAAAGATCAGATGAATTATACATGAAGTATATAGATTATTTGTCCCATGCAAACAACGGTGACATTTCTGTCTGTCACTTAGTATGACAAGGTTAACATGTTTTATTCAAAAGTTTTAAACAGTAAAATGATTTGTATGCATTACTCTTTCATTGGACTGTTAGAGAAAGCAGAAAGCAACACAGTTATTCTATGACGCAAAGTCAGATTTTGAATTAAATAAATAAATAAAGTGTCACAGCAGGATTATTTCTAACATCTTTAAAAATTCATGCTGAAGTTCTCTTGTCATCTGGAGACCAAAAAATAAATATTTAAGAAAGGTGAAGGAAAAGGAAACAAGGCAGCAGCCTCCTCCCCCAAAAAGATTGAATAATGAGCAGCAAGGTAAAAAAACAAAATACCTTCATGACAGAGCTCACGGGTTTCTATAAATTAAAAAAAAGTATGTGCTGGAACATAAAGTGGAAAGATGTAACACGAAAATAGTTTTCTGCACTATATGAAATTAAAAAATGGGGAAAAGCCTCCTCCCTTGGTCATACATCAGGGCCTAAAGAATTATAGAATTTTGGGGTTCAAATTCTGCTCCCTGAATTCAGAATTTTCTTTGGTTTCTGGAACACTCTTTGGGTCATCTTTCCCTAGTATCATCTGTTGAACCTTTTCCAACTGGAAAATGAAACTAATTATTCAGTCAACCAGAGAACAGAAAAATGGGAATAACTTTCTACATGTGTGGTTGGGGAATTCTGCAGAGAATTGGGAAAACTTCCTTCAGTATCTGCTCTGGATGGCAGAATGGGATGATGGGTTTCCTCTGTCCCAAATAAATGCCTCAGTGTGTGACAAATTCTGCTCACTGGGATGGAAATAAGGGCTGATAAGACAAGATACAGCCTCGTCGGCTTCCAGGCTTGCTACTTGAGCTATCAGCACTTCTAACAGGAGTCAAATAGGGCAGGTGGGACTGCTTGATGGCTACCAGCCAGTTTTGTAATCTCAGGCAGGATATTTTGTGGCTTCTACAAGGCATCTAGAAGATCTTTTTTGTTCTAACACTCTTAACATGATTACTGGTTTCTGCATATGTTTGTCATTAAGAAGGACTGAAGTTTACAAGCTTTGTTGCATTCCAGATATTGCTAGTGTTTTCAGCAAGCACATATGGTCCTGCGATGGTACAGATGACAACCTGCTGATAGAGTACTTGTCCCTTTATGGCAGTCAAGAGACTAGAAAGGGTATCACACGATTTAAGTAATGAGCCATATCGTGTAATTTAGGATTTACTTGTCTAGTATCTTGTCTCTGACAATGGTCAGCTCCAGGTCTACTAATGGAAAGCACCGAGACCTTTTCCTTCATTAACTTCAGTCCTGGTTACTTATCTTTTTGGCCACATAAATCCTCAATCCTTAGTCTGATTTGTGCTTTTTGGTTTTTTTTAACCTCATTCTGTTGTAGAAAACTACAAAGCCGAACTGTGCATTGTGTGAAAACAAATATTTTTTATCATTTCTGAAAATACTGTTTTTCACTTGTTTGAAATTTTGAAGTCCAAGTTGACCATGGATTTAAAATTCAGCTGAAGTATTAAACATGGAAAAAAAATTACCTGTTTTTAAAATACCTGATGAGTTAGTGGATGATCAGTTGTGTTTATGAACATGAGTTGCAGTTGAACTTTAGCAACTTTTGCACTGAAAATAATTGCATGCAGTATTCATGAAGGAGACCAGTTCAAGACTCAAGTAGATCAAACACTATTCATAGCAAATGTACATTATAGATTAGTGGTAATGAATTTTTCTCCTTTGTCACTTTTATTTTTTCCCAGTGTTCTTCAAAGCTGAACCTGTAAAAAGCAAATAAATATACTTACATGAAAGGTGGACTAAGATGAGGCTAGGAAATTGTGGCATAGAAAGGAACAGATAGGTGGATACGAGTGAAAGACAGAGGGAAGTCCATTGCCACAGCTGTAGCCCTGTATCATTGACAATGTCAGGAATCACATTTAAGCTCAACTACCATCTGACGTGTTTCATTGTAGACTTGCTAGCCATCATCAAATATTGATCTGCAGTGCACAGCATCTGCTGGTCTCAAAAGCATGGTCTGTTTTTTTCTTGAAGGTAGTTGTACTACCCAAATATTAACTAAAAAGTAATATTGACAAATTTATGATATTTAGTAGAGTAATGAATTTGTACAACATGGAAGACAAACTTGGTACATCAGGATTTATACGTCCTCCGTCCCCATCTCAAATCTGAAGTGGCAAACAATGCCAGGTTTATTTAAAGTTCTTTTTTGACTTTTTACATCTTTCATTATAATTTCTAAACATATTTTAATTACTTTAATTTGCATGTGCACATTATTAATATGATAGTTATAAAACTAAAGATTATGTTTATACAGTATGGAACATAGTACTCCTTCAACCATGTGCCACCTGCTTCTCTGTGCAATTAAAGTTTCTCGTTCTTTAGCCTCTTGTTATTAAAATGCTGCTGTGTTTGTTGTTATAATTTGAGCTGTGTCTTAACCAAGAATTGAGTGACACCTCAATAATGCATGATCTCACTGTGCATTGAATAGCATAAATAAAACAAGTAAGAATGCTTTTACATACTTTTGAATTAAGAAGTATGAATTTTATTTTAAAGACTATGTATTAAAATTGTCTATGAACTGCATTCACAGCTCACAAAATCACGATTTACTGGTTTACAATTACCTGTTTACCTTTCAATTTCTCATTCAGCTGTCACAAAATTAATTCCAGTGTTTCAAACTTAATATCAGTGCTCCTCTAATGAACAAAACTCATTTTGCTACATGTAACGCTTCTGTGTATTATAGTTGCCCTCATTTGCTCTAAAAGCAATTGGTAAAGGACAAAAGGATAAATATTTTTTATACCTGTGCTGATTGTTGTTTGTGGGACTCAGCTGAGAGTTTTCTGGAGTCACAGACTGGAATTCTTTAGAAAAGTATTGTGTTGCATATTCTGAGCATAAAATACTTTCATGCTACATCCTTTTGAAGTTTAAATTATTTTTTTTATTTTACTCATGAAATATGCTGAATTTCAGAAATATTTATTTCAAAAATTATATTTTCCTTATTTTATGTGTTTCCATTTACCTGATGCTGTAAGCTACTTTAATAAAACTTCGTGTTTCCAGCTTGAGACACTATTAAATGCTTATTAATGCACATTTTTCAAAAAGCGCTAGGCACTTCCAACTTGGAAGACTGAGTTTGATGTCACTCCGCACCCAGGAACAATGTATATAACTATAATGTATTGTGTATTTTTTCTTCCCAAACCTCTCAATATCTTATTTTCACTGGAAATGGAGCTGATAAAATGCATCCCTAATTGAAAGAGTAGGAAGAGGAGAAGTATTGTGCAGTTTATCAATGCAACCACATTACCTGGTATTTGTATATCTGCCTACAGGCTGGAGAATTTTCCCTTAACTTTCCCTGTAAACTTGAAGCTTAAACTGCAGCCAAAGTCTCCATGTCTTAATCCTGAGAACGGATTTACTGAGGTCCTTTTGTGTCTCAGTCTACCACATAAGCAAATAGTTTGTTTTCCCAAACAATAAGCTGTTTGTGTCATGTGCTATATAACTTGCTTAGCTATTTTTATAACTTTTGTCTGTGATAGAAAAGATATACTGACCCACCTGACTCTTAGTTGAATGCATTAGGCTTCTTGCTATATTATGCACCTACAGTTAATGACTGTAATTGATTAGAGCCTCATCTGGATTCAGAAGATTAAGTAACGCAAATTGTTTTACAGTTCCTTAATAGAGCCTGCTTAACGAGACAATCAGGAGATTTTGGGTCTTACTATCTGAAGATGCACAAAAGCAGTGACTATGGCTGAGGTCTAGTGTTACTGATATTAACTCATGCACATGGAGAATAACTGCCATTGCCATTTGTAAATATTGTCATTCTGTTCATTTATTAGTAATAATTAAAGGAAACAAAAAGGCAAAAGAACAGCTTATTCCTCCCTCCACCCGTCTGCTGTTCAACCTCTTTTCTATCTCTACTTCCATTTTCTCTATGGATTTTCTGCACTAGGGTGATACTATCTGCTCCGGGGGCATTTTCGGCAGATAAAAGAGTTCACAGAGAGGGCCTAGAAATTTAGCTGACTGTTTACAGTCCCTACCAGAGCAGTCAGCTATTTAAATAAATAGAATAACCAGATGCATAACTTCATGTACACCTGTGTCAGCACAATGCCGTCTTGCAGGTGTATCTCTCCTAAAAATAACATCACACTGCTGGGTCATTGGCCTTGCCAACATCACGTGTATCAGAGGTTGTACTTTGGGAAAGGCAGTCATGCTGGCTAGCCAACAGGTCAGGTAGCCAAATGCCTTTTATTTATGAGAATTGAGCTCTCATGAAATTCATATGTACATAATCTCTGTTTATTTTGTGTACTACAGACCATAAAATATTGCTAAATACTTGGGGCACCATTCACAGCTCATGAAATCAGACAGAAAAAATTATTGAATCCTTGGACTTGTCCAATAGATGTGAGAACAGGGCCTGCCATTCACTGTGACCAGGATAGGAAGGAGGAAGGGGCTGAGAGGACCCCCATGCACTTGGGGCAGAAGCTCTGTGCAGCCCTGTCCTGGGCAGACAAAGTCGCAGCGGCGGTGTTGGTGGGGCTGTGGGGAGAAGGTCCTGGTTTCTGTCCAGCAGCGAGCTGAGCAGGGCCACAGAGGCTGAAGATAAGGGAAAGGTTTTTCCCCTGAGAATGGCGGGTCAGTGGGGCCAGTGCCCAAAGAGATGGTGCCAACTACCTCCTTGGAGAGTTTCCAGCCCCCAGGGGATAAAACCCTGAGCAACCTGGTCTGGGCAGGGGGTTGGACTGGAGAACCCCCGTGGTCCCTGATGGTCTGAAATGTCCTAGGATTGATCCTATGGTCTTCTGATTAATTTAAAAATACAGAATCAATTTCTGGATTATTTTTTAATTACAGGGAAAGAAAGACTTTTCCTCTGTTGGTGAGTCAAATATGTGCTACCTTAAGTAGGGAAGGAATATTTCACGAAAGGAACTTGTAAATTCAGTTGCAATTACAAATTACAATCTCCTTGTTTCCTGCCCAATATAAAAGTGATTTTTTGTTTTCCTTTTGATTCTGAAGTATTTAGAAAGTTTTTTACAAGATATGGAGATACAAATTGCCTTTGAAATGTGCACTGCAATGAAGAGATCTTTGCTTTTCTGATTTTGTTGCGAAACACCACCTTTGTTGATACAAGAGCTACATTTGCTCTGCAAGAATACAACTGAGACTTTTACACGCAAAGAAGGAAGGTTTAAAGATGCTTCTCTATGCAGACTCATTGGATATAGGTATTCCAGAGGGCTGATATTTAAACCCACCTTTTTTTTCTGTCTGTATTCTCTTCTTTGTGAATGTCTGCATTTCTATTTTTTTTGATAAATAGCACTTAGTAGTTCAGAGATGAATTCATACAGACTATGTAGTGTTTGTGATTAATTTACTAACCACATAAATAATCATTTTCATCCTCTGTGTGTGTGTGTACACTAAATTTTTACACTGTCATTTGCACATTTTGATCTTGATGTTTTTTTTAATTATAAAAGAACAGTTATGTATCCCTGGTGTAAATCTATTAAAGAAAGCTGGGTCCTGGTCCATCTGTAGTTCATGAATCCCGTTTCCCCTTCTGTCATCACATCAGCTGGGGAGATTAGATTTATTTACTGTTTATCCACCCCGATCACTGATTAAGTTATCATGAGTTCACAAGAAAAGTGGAAACTCAGGAATAAGCTTTGTTCGTGGTGGAAAAGGATTTTATTATTTGGCTTTAAACATGCATAGAGCAAGTCTTACTTATATTTTGTTGTACTTCCTCATACTTGATAGTGCTTTGCTATTTTCAACCTTTTTAGAACGATGTGTAATATAATTCCTTTTAGCACCACCATTTAGCTGAACATTGCATAAAGGAGTTTACAAGATCAAATCCTAGCATTTCACCGTAGCAATCAGCCCTAGTTCATGCAGTGGCATTACACAGAGTGTAGGTCATGGCATGATCTGACACCTAATTTAATTGAGGAAGATACTAAATTTAAACACTGGCATATATTCCATCTAAGAATAAAAGCCAAATTAGTCCTTCAATGAAAAAAACATGTAATTCTTACCTAACAGGTAGTATCAATGAAAACGTGTTAAAAATGACTTCTGATATTTTTTTTATTGACTTCATATCTCATTGGCAAATAAGGTCTAAAAAATTATTCTGCAAGTGAAAGAACAACCAAGCTATTTCTATTGATCCCTCACTATTTGGTTTAGATTTTGTGGCACAAGAGGCAAAAAGCTTCAATATTGTATGCTTCGGCTATTTTTGACATATGTATTCATCTGTATTGCAGATTGCAGTATAGATCTTTATGCTCAGAACAGCAGACACTATCCTCTTCTGCATCACACTCACTACACTACCAAGAAGATAACTGGTCAGTGACTGGAAGGAATTATTCTCCAGGTCTACAGTGGGATCAATATGTGCTCTTCCATGCTCAAGTCATTAGTATTATCCATCCCTCCAAAAATAAAAATGGATTAAAAAACATTATTAACATTGCCAATATTCTCCTTTACCTTCTTTCTTGTATTTGGAAGAGCCAGAGTTTTGGTGTAAAAGTAATTTGTATGAATGTATTACATGGGCTTCACTATTCGTAAAACAAGTCCTCAGTAATTAAGTGTATGAAATAAATAGCTATTAATTAAGTTCCTCTAAATGTAATGTTAAATGGAGGATAAAAATTAGCATCTTCATTGGTGCTATGTGCATACTGTCTCTCTATATGTTCTCAATTTCTAAATTTTTCTTCACATATGTTTAGAGCAATTCTCCAAGGATAACAGATTCTTGCCTGGCTAACTGTGACTATTATGGTATGTAGAAATGATCTAGATCATGCAATAATAACTACATTTTGACAGTGTTACTTTTACTGACAGTAAATTCGACTTTATTGAAGCCTATTTGGAGTTCTCTTTATTAAGGTAAAAGAAAATGCATTCATGTTCTTTCTGAGAAATCTTAATGTACCAAGTAGTCTTGTTTGGAAGAAAGGGCTTGAGACAGATAAGAGAAGGGTGTTTTTCAGAGAAATAAGACTAGGAAACCTTTAGACAAAATTGAAAGTAATAAAAAAATACTTGCTGCCTTCATGAGGGATTTCTCACTGGCTGTACTTTGATATGGAAGAGCCGTGAAAGAAAGCCACTCAGCAGCCCTCAATCTGGGAGGAGTTGAGGACTCAGAGACTTCTCGAAGCCTACAGTGGTATCTGCCTGAAAAATCGCCTAATCTCTTGGGTTGTTGATAAAGTTATCATCTAAGCAGTGTCCTGAATCTGCCAGAGTTATCACTAGCTGAGATCACAGAAAAAAGGTTTTCTAAATCATCTTAACAGTATGACTTTCGGTTCTTTGTAGAACCTCATTTGCAGGTTGACTATGTCTAAACCCCTGCATCATAGCCTCTGAGATCAGGAGAAAATAGGATAGCACACAGCACATTCTAAGAAATTGGAAGTTTGCTGTTGGTAGTACTAAGTTGAACAATACAAAAAAAAAATCAAATATTTACACTGGTTTTGCAGGACTTTGTGAAAAGTAAGTTTTAGTACTGAACTATGCTTAGACCTGTCGATCTTTATGCAGGGCTTTACATGTATGTCATTCAGCATGGCTATGAAACATATTTAGAGGATTAGTTGATGTTTGCAACACACTGGTCACGCCAATAGCATTGAGATACCCATGTCAGACTCAGTGTTGTGTTCTGAAAGATACCTAAATGTAAAACTTTTCTTGGTTTGCTGCTTTAAAGACCACGCACAGAAGTTTTCTAGAAAGACTACAGATTGCGGAAGAAAATGGCAAAGGCAGAAAACAGAGTACTCAAGGTCTTGGTGAATCTTCATATATATATATATATATATCTCTCGACATATATAATATGTGGATACAATTTGGATACATACATACATATTTATATATAAACCTATATTGCTGACTCTTCCAAAGGCCATTTGCCTTTCCCTTAGTTTGGAGCTGTAAGGGGGACAGAAGGCAATGGGGTAAGTAGCCCAAGGACGAAAGGTAACAAATGTCAAAACTTCTTCTAGAGCATATATATTCTTTTTTTAACTTTGCAAACATTTCTGGAGGATGCCACAATTAGGGTACACAGATGATGAGGGAGATATATGAAGCTGCATGACTGGAACCTTGAAAAAGGGCAGAAATGTGCATGAGAAAGAACATCATCAGCATGGATGATACAGGAATGAACTGTCCATCTATGAAGGTGAAAGGGTTGACAGATCTCCACTGCTAAGTGGGATGAGAATAGGAAAATGAAAGGAAATGAGATATTATGACTGCTTTTCTTCCCTTTTTTCAGCTCCAGAAATGTCTTAAACTGTCATTGCTTGGGTGCAAGGCTTTCGCAGTCTTCTCTACTTTTATATACAAATTATGTAACAATTGAGAAGGGTAAGAAAAATAATAAAATGCCACTGGGAAGATTTTCTCTTCTTTAGATTTTAATCTCAGGTATGAAAAGGCAAAAAAATGCAAAGGCCTTAAAAATGTCTAAAAAGCATTCAAAATTTAGATCATTTGCACTTATCTGGACGTACTGTGGGTCAGCAATCTCAGACTTCAAACTCACTTCACCTTCCAGTTCCTAAGAGTACAATTTAGAGCTTCTGGCCTAAGAGGAACGAAAGCATGAATCTCTTTATTTTGCTATATCTGGATCATTTATTTCTATTTATTGCATTACAGAGGTTCTTATCAAGTTCCCTCAACATATATGTGGGCACATATGGCAGTGCCTTTTATTTTGAAGACCTAGAGAACTTCAGAAAAAAGGAAAGGCTTTGCACACCACATATCCAGGCACTCTCTGGAGAAAAGAACGTTATGACATACACTTTTAAAAGGCTAAATAAATTATGTTCCTCTTCAGCCACATGAGTACTTTAAATGGATGAAAATGAATTATCCAGAAAATATAACATTCATTTTATGTGGGAAACTTTATTTAAATCATATTCTGTAGGCCCTCTGGTCAGTTCAGAAAAATAGCTCTAACTCTGATAGTTTCATTTTCTAGCAGCTTGACTACTTGCGGGTTTTTAGATAGCAGGATTTTGAAAAGGATTGTGGACTAAGTACTGTCACTGTATCAACAGTAAATCAGTTTGTAGACTCTGCATTGCACACGGAGAAAATGGCCCATTTTGCAAATCTGTGTCCTACACACACGGTTCGCTAATTCTTTAGTATCGCCTGTTCCATTGCCCACTCTTTTCTGTACCTGCTGCCCACAGCTGTTGGGAGTTCAACACTTTTATCTTCAGAGGGATCTGGCACCGAAGAGTGTCAGTCTATTGTTATTTATGATTTATGACATAATTTGAGAGGAAATAGTGCAGAAAACTCTACTCGCACTTTAGCTGTGTAAAGTCTGCCTTAGAGTCAGAATCGGGACATTTTTCTTATATGTTAGACCCCCTGTGACAAGGTTGACAGCAGAATTTTAAAGGCCATTTCTGAACCACTGCATATGCTGACGTCCTGTTCTTCAAGGTGCTTGTTGTCCTTAGTTTCCTTCAATAAACCCAGGATTTACAGAGAGCATGTTTATTCCAGATACTATAAAGAGAAGTGGAAGGTTTTGCAATGGTAACTTATGACTGAGTAGTACTTTCATCATCCTTGTTATAAACTTGATGCCTTCAGTAAAATAGGACAGAAGCAATACAAATATAAATGTTAATATGCACTGCAGCTGATATTCACAAGACCACTCAGCTATTAAAACAGCTCAAGATAGTCACAGAAACTGTGCCATACAAAAAACAACCAGACAAATACAAACACTTTTTGGAAATATTCCATAATGCAAATAGACAGATCCTTCATATTTAGATTATTGCTTTTACCAGGTTAAAAATATTTTAAAAACAAAATATATGCAGAAAAATAAGCAGGATCTGCTCTCAGTTTCCTAACATTTATTTTCTTGTGCAGTAAATGTTCCATCATGTTTTCTCCCATAACTATTATTAAATAGTCCACTTGTGCTACTTGAGTTTATTGTGTATATGCACAAGGGGAACACAGGTACTGGAAGAGAAGGACTGCATTACCTGAAGAGTATGAAGCATGCAGAACAGAACACAGCGGATATGTTTCTGAACTATCCTTGACTAGACAGCTGCCAGCTCTACCAGTTACATTGAGCCTGAATTTAAAGTTTATTTAATCAGTCCAGCACTCAAAGCTCTGCCTTGTACCGTTTGACACTGCAGAGATCCATCCCCTGCTCACTCCATGTGTGAGCCTAAGAAACAAACTGGAAAGTAGAGAAGGATGAAGAAAGCCTTAAGAGAAACACTGCATTTAACTTCTTACCAATAGAGTTTTTGGAAATTTTGTGAATGTGTGTAAAGGCATGCAAACACACACTCATACATTTTAAGTAAGGCTCTGAACCACAGCCTCTCATCTCCAAGCCTTTTCTCCCTCTTTCGCTCTTTCTTAACTAACTCTTGTAACACATGCAGGAGTAACTTATTTCTATTTATACAACTTCAAGTCTCCGGTTCTGGAGGATTGTAATTACAAACCACTTTACTCCTTTTAATACCACTTTGATAGCAATTCCATTGGAAGAGAAATTTGCTGGAAAATTCTTTTCAGATGTGAATGTAAAAAAACAGGTCCTGACTGAAGTCTTACACCACTTTGGTGTTACAGATGGGACAAATTAATCTGTTAAGCTGTATGAAGCATCTTGCAATTTTACAAAAACAGCAAAACAAGGCAGAGTTCTTATTGCATTAGCCAAGGATGAGAAGCTTTTAGCATAGCATAGCACACCCTTTCCTTCTAACTCCTTCCAATATTTTTGTTCTTAGTTATTTAATTAGGATTAGTAAGTTGCACCAACACTTCACAGTGTTCTACTTAGTTTTCTATTAGTCTTACCCAAAAGCTTTGTTTGCTACAGCTGTTAAAGCATGTAAAGCTGCTGAAAGGAAGAACATTTTGTGACAAATTTTGAGATTTCAAAACTAGTTTTCATTACGGGGTGTAAGAATACAACATCTTTTATGTTTTGGAAAAAGGTGTGAAGACAAAGGCAGTAAATCAGAAAGCACAAGGTATTCTCGTGCAGAAAGATGGTTAAGAAACTCACATGAGATGGGTGCAAAGGAAACTCTGAATGCAGCAGAGAAGGTGCTTAATCCTAAGTGGTTTGTGTTTCAGGTGTAATCTTAAATATCAGGTGCTGACAGGTCTAGACTCTTTCTCACTCTCTTGCAGAAACATTCCAACTAAAAAATAATTAGAACTATTTTTTAACTTTATACATTTTGTTTTAAATTGAATAGAATTTTCAGTTGAAGGACTTCATAAGAAACATTTTCTTAGCTGTAAAAATATGTGTTGCAGGTTTCACTTTTTTTCATTTTAGTTTTCTGTTAGTTTTTTTCCTCCATTATATAATAAAATATTCAAGAGTTTTCTGCAAGATTGTCTCTCACACTCATGCACATACTCATTTTATTTGTTATTTTTCTGTGATTTTTTGACATATTGGCAGACATTTCATATAGTCTTACTTTGTGAAGTTGGGGAGTGTTGTGATTATGACTTTGGATAGGGAGTAAAACCCTCCAGCCAGCATGTATCAGCTTTATTTCAGAAATCAAAGGAGAGAAGTGAAGTAATATAAATGGCAAAATAATTAGATCCTGATTTTATTAAGAATTTCTAGATACCGCCAGTACCTTTTGCTGTGTAGTGATATAAATTAAATGGTAGAGAGTATAAGGTAACCCTTTCCTAATCACCTGCCAGTGTATTTGTCATTCAGTAGTCATATTTATTATTTGAAATGATATGTGAATTTAATACAGGACATGACAATTATTTCTGTGGTACAAGCATAAATAACATGTATTTCTCTATGCCCTATGTTCATGGTGAACACAATTTTTAAATGGTTGCAGATCAAATGTAAGAAGTTTATCAAAGTTACAGAAAAATGCAGAAGAAATGGGATAGAGAGAAAAGAGAATGCGAGAGGACCAAATAACAGAACAGAAGTGCCCATCAGCTGAAACATAACATTGAAAGAAGTAATCAAATTAGAATAGCAGGGAAAAAACAGTTCTGACACTTCGGAGAGATAGTGATTTGTTCTCAGAGCACCCTTGAAAGAATCCAATCATTTTTTCTTTGTCTCAGAACCAGAGAGCATAGCTTTATGTTTCTTGAACAAAAGTCAACAAGCCCCCACCTTTACTAGGGTGGCTTTGTTGTAGCTAGCCAGACAAGAACATATTGCTCCCAGAGTTGATCATCTAACAGAAGCTAAAGAGACCGAAGGATCACTCTTAGAAGTAGGGAGGTGACAATTGAATCTATCAAGCCAAATTCTGCTCTTGCACCTCCCAGTAAAACTGTAGTGGAGCCATGAACAGAACTGGTCTAAAGTGCCTCAGCAAAAAGTGTGGACGTCTACGGAGTTTGCTGTTTTACGACTAATAAAGGGAAGCCATATCCCATTATTTTTAGAGGACAGTTGGATAGAGTGAAGGCTTGTTGCCAGAAACATAATGCCTAATTCAAGTCCCACAGAGACCACTGGAAAAGATCCTCTTGACCTCAGTGGGCTCTGCAAGAGGTAGCAAGGCACTGTACACCCTTAGCTCCTTTTGCCTCCCAGAGCTGCCATTGCAGACATGCACAGTCCATGCAGCAGCAATGCTTTACGGCTGCAGTCGGCATAAGTCCAATTAAAACTGTTGGCAGGAGCTGTATCAAATCATGTGCACTGTGAACAACACTGGAGGAAATGTATGAGTAAAAACATTGTACCAGCCAATGCAGACAGACTGTGTCTTGCTGTAAAGACTATATCACGCTCAGAGCGCTGCAGGCCATATCATCAGTGCAATCCTCCTTCTTTCTCTTTCCCTCTTCCATTAAGAAATATATGTTATCACTCGTCACAGATTTTTTATCTTTTTTTTTTTTTTCCTCCTGTATTTTATTATGGAAACAATCCCTAACTCTGATAACACAACACGGGTTTCGGTAGTAAGTAATAATTTTGGAACTATTTCTACTTCAGATAGCAAGTGTAACTACTTTTTTAAGTTATCAAGTGGATCAGATATTTTGTACCTATTATTTGCCTGTTGCAAAGGGGCTTCCAGCCTGAAATGTGCATGATTCTTTTCTCTAAAGAGAATTGCACTGTGGTATCTAAAACTGCACTGGCGAGTCATTCGTATCTCTCTTTCCAAAGCCTAGTGCAATGGAAAACTGACCTTGGATGAGACATTTGAGGAGATTCATGAGAACCAATTGGATGTGTTTTGAGAAAATGAACCAACTGAAGTATTTAAGGCAAGCTGAAGAAGTCAAGTATAGAGTAATGTGAGGTGCAGACGTTTTGATCAATCACATTCTTTCTACCTTCTGCCATTTGAGATTATCGAGAGATATTTGACAACGCCACACTTGAACCTGAGTGTTACGCAACCTGGACCTCTCACAATGCTTGTCAGTTTAGTCTTAGTAGCAGAAACTGACGCTAAACTCTTTATTTGAAAGCACAGTCACAAACAACTCAGCTTTTGGTATATGCGGAGCACTTGCATAACTGCCAAACCACGTCACTTTCTGCTGCTAGACTGAATAATACTATTATTAGCTTTGTAGAAATCATTTGAGTTCCATGGATGACCAACAGGAAACTTTTCTATCATTAGGGCAGTTCTTAGTTGTTTGTTCTCTTGATCACTACTTATTTGTATTTAATTATTATTTATTAATTGTATTCCTAACGCATGAGAGTATCTGAATTCCACATACCTGATAGAAACAAGGTATGATACACTCAGCAGAAACGTTACATTTGAGCAATCACTCTAGTGATTGGAGTCACTAAGTACTCTGGTATTGCATGTATAAATGTATGTGTTTGCTTTTAAGCACATGCCTTATTTAGAGGCACTCAGGATGAATTGGTCTGACTCATGCAATGACACTGAAAATGACAGCACCCTTTGCACTTGCAGGTTTGAATTAGAGCTGAGGAAAAATTGATACATTCATCCCCGTGGGAAATTTTACTGTTGAACTGTCAAGTAAATATTTTAAGGGTTTGTTCAGCAGACTACTCTGAATCATTCTCAACATCTTCCAGTGTATGTATGTACTACAGAAAAGTTTTGAGCAATGTAGAAGAGCTCATAGATAGCTCAAGCTGCCGTACATCCCTATCCAACTGCCAGACTTAAGAACTATACATGAGGCAGGACATGGGGTGGGCTATGTGATCTTAGCTTCCAGAGGGAACGAAACATGTAGTAATAATAAGCCCATTGAACTATGAGATTATTACCAAATCAGAATGTTTACAATACTTATGTTTTATTCTGAAGTAGCTCTTTCTTAGATTTTACTGATTTTAATGATTTATTTTATTTAACATGATCAAAACTGAAAATTTTAAATTTTCAGAAACTTTGAATAACCCTGAATAAGATAAAAATACTTGATGGCTCCCTCAGTAAGAAAAACTGTCTGTTGCACATATGCCTCTGATATCTGCTAGGCAGATAATAGACTTAGGTGTATGTGAGCTGGGAAATTTCTGGACTGCATTGATGGCAATTTCTCGACACAGGCAACCGATGAGCTGGCCAGGGGAGATTCTCTGCTGGCGTTGTTTGTCACAAGCAAAGAAGAAGCGGTTGGGTATGTGATATCCAAGGGCAGTCTTGACTGCAGTCGCTGTGGGACTGTTGAGCTAAGATCCTGAAAAAAGCGCAGAAGAGAGAATCATAGAATTGTCTAGGTTGGAAGGGACCCTTAAAACCATTGAGTCCAACCTCTAATGTAACCCTGTGAAGTCCACCACTGAACCATGTCCCTAAGCACCATGTCTACATGTCTTTTAAATGCCTCCAGGGATGGGGACTCAACCACTTCCCTGGGCAGCCTGTTCCAATGCTTGATAACCCTTTCAGTGATGAAATATTTCCTAACATCCAATCTAAACCTCTACTGGCATAACTTGAGACTGTTTCCTCTTGACCTATCACTTAGTACTTGGGAGAAGAGACCGCTACAACCTCCTTTCAGGTAGTTGTAGAGAGCGATAAGGTCTCCCCTCAGCCTCCTTTTCTCCAGACTAAACAACCCCAGTTCCCTCAGTGGCTTCTGCTCTAGACCCATCACCAGCTTTGCAGAGTCACAGTTGTGGACTTCAGGACAGCAGAGTACAGCTTGTTCTGGGAATATCTTATCAAGATTCCAGAAGAAACTGTGCTGAAAAGTAAAGGTAAACAGGAGAGCTGGTAAACTTCAAGGACAACTCAAATCACAAGACCACTCTTTTCCAACAGAGAGCCAGCACAGAGGAACAGTTCCTGACTGAGCTCAGGGGCAAACAGGAAGCATTCAGAAGTGGAACAGAGGTGGACTGCCTGGGGGGAACATAGAGATGTTGCCTGAACATGGAAAGGTGAAAAAATCCAGTGCTCAGCCAGACTAGAAACCACTGAGGGATGTGAAGGATGAGAAAAGAGGCTTCGTCCCAAAAGAAAGGATAAGGCTAAAATGAGTCTGCTACTCAGTAGGCAACCTCATGATCAAGGGTGCTGAAAAGCCAGAGTCCTCAAGATATTTTTTTTTGTCCCAGATTTCACTTGTAAGATCTGCCTTCAGACTGTCAGGGCACTGTGAAGGCTGTGGGCTCCTGGGTGTTGTGGCAACTGTCCCACCACCCCCAGCTGGGCAGGAGAGCAGGCTGGTGAGCAGCTGGGGCTGCCCTAGCCCTGGGCATTGGGCACCTCGCTGGGAAGGGGGCAGGATCTGTATAAGATAGATGTGGCTTGGAAAGCTTTAGGTCACTTGGAAAACTATTCTTGCATATCAGTGTAGCCACACCTACGTTGTATTTTGCTCAGGATTTAGTAGATCTTATTCTTTAGGATAAGAAATACTTTTCAGAGCAGGTTAAGTTTTAAATAGCACAAGTGTGTTAAGCTGGATGACTTTCTGGACTATATCCATAGCTGGTAATTGCCAAAAAAAAATACTTGCTGAGAAAAATCAAGAAGTGTGAATTCAAACCACATCAATCAGCTGCCATTTGATATGTTGGACAGAAATACAAAAAATGTAATGAAGGCAATTTTAAATGAAATCTTTACAGGTGAGATTATATATACAGTGATCTCTACAAAGCACAAGTGTACATACACCTTTTTGCTGGGTTCTTCTATATATCAGTGGGACAAAATCCAGAAAGCGTTACCATGTTATTTTGAATAATATGGCTGTCCGAAAGAGCCTTTCTCCCAGTAACACTTCAATTAAGCAAAATAAAATCTCATACCTTATGCTAGGCAGCAACTGCTCTCATCTTTTTTTTTTTTTTTTTTAAATGGGAGAGATGTAGACAAAAAAAAATTAATTTCATTCTTTCTAAGTCAGAAAAAAATTCCAATTTGTTTATCAGTGTGAATCTACACAAGGTGTTTTATTTCCTTACATCAGGAGTAGATAATTTGATCAGAATCTAAATATGCACTATTATTTTTCCATAGACATCAGTGATTGCTACTGACTGGACACTTGCATGAGTGGATGACTCATTTTTTGCTTAGCCATGGACGGTTGTTCGCAGTTACAATAGTTCTCCAATTCAGTGTGATGCACATGTCTTTTTATTGTGTAGGTACAGTGCCTAGCACACTAGGGTACATATTAGTTGTAAACTTTAAGAGGTCCTGTGATTTTTCACCAGCAATTTAAAGAAAACTAGACAGTGACATTAAATTATTCATTTGAAGAGCTAAGAGGTAAAACATGGAGAAGGCAGTAGTTGCAGAAAGAGAAAATGAAGGAATATTATATCAGCAAACCAACGTTTTATATAGTTACTTAAGTATTTGGACAAAGGCTTGTGAACAGTTTGTGGCCTCTACATGGCTTTTCACTAAAGTTCACTTGCCTCCCTGTGAGTAAAAGGATTACCTAAATCCCCTCAAAGTTACTAAATGATGCATCCAGTTGGAAAAATGCTTCCATGTATAGCCATATATGTGACCTCTGCTACCTTAATGGAACTGTTTCTGCAATAATTCATAGTATTCAGAAAGTAAACGGGGAAGCAAAGTGACAATGGCTTATATTTAGCATTTCAGAAAGCCATTTGGTGCTTCCTGTATTTCTTTAGAATTTTATTTTCAACACTGTAATTTCTACTGTCAATCCTGAAGGAATGACTGCAGTGGTCCTGCTGTGGGGCGGAGGCTGCTTGTTTTTCATACTTAGTGAAAAGATAGAAATACAGAGAACTTGCTGCAGAAGCCACAGCATTGCAGAGACTCTACATCTGCCAGTGGGCATGGGTAGTTTAACGTATCTAGATATGTTAAAAAAGACTTTGAGAAACAGGAAAATAATAAAAATTAATTGTTTTTTCTGAAGTGTTACCCAAGGCTTATTTCATACAACATTTATGTGCAGGGATTTTTTATAGTGTATCAAGCTGCATAAACTTGTATATTAAGTCTTAGTTGTGGTATGCAGTCTGTGACAACCATCTGCTTAGAATGACATGTTTTTTTGTTTTTTTCTCTCATTCAGTCTCACTGAAATTAAAATATTGATAGGAACACTTTCTATGGGGCACACAAGTTAACAGAAGAGCTGATGTTACATAGACTTTTTTTGGATTAAAGTTGCAACTTTATACAGTGACAAACACATAATCCTGAACTAATTAATTTTTTTTAAATAAATACAGACATTAAATAAGAAATAAATGAAAATGTTAACATTTTTAATATTTTAGATTTCTAGAAACAAAACCTATATTATACTTTCATTATTAAACTACAACATACACCTTGTAAGACAATGCAAGACAGTTACTGACTTGCTTTCATTTTCACAGTGAGTTTCTTTACGTTTGTTTGTTTTCAACGAGGTAACAGTTTGTGGTATTTCCTTTTCTGGGAAGATATGAATGCTCAGGCATCTTTCAGTAGAATGACTTTTGGAACTTGGGGATTAGTAATGGCTCCTTCTGCTCCAGCTTAGGGAATTGCTAAGGACATCCAAACCTTTTCATCTCTAAATTGTTGGTTGTAAATCCACAGTGAGACAAGGGTCGCTGAAAGTCATTACGGATGATGTCTGTTCCACGGCAGAAAGATGTGTGACTTCAGTTCAGTTCCTCACATGCAGGTGTCCGTGTCATAAAACCATCACCCCGATTTAATGTAATTGTTTCTTTTTTTTTTTTTTTTGAATGGGAGAAGAGATAAGGCAGCTGAATAGACATTGAGTTAAGTGTCATGCCATATTTTTTATTACCCACTCTGATGAAGCAGAGAGGCCTTATGGTCACTAGCGACACGTTGCTGTGAAGTATAGGGTTGCCTGCATGGCTCATTGCTACTGCTACAGTGTAGATGCACGGTGTGCTCCAGGGGCCACGTTGCCACCTTTGGCACCTACATTCATTTTTAAGGGCTGGACTCACAGCCAGTGTGAATGCTGAAGCTTTATCGGTTTATACCAACTGAGAAGCTGGTAGAACTATTAAACCTTACTGGCATCCAAAACAACGCCAGCTCACTGGCACATCAGTTTCTATCTGTTGTCTCTGAGTTAAAACTGAGCTCGTGGGTGCACAGATGTGCTGGGGATAGCCAAGGAGGGTGAATATCTCAGTCACTCCAGAGTGTGGAAATTACATGTTTCTGAGCTGGCCCACAGAAATCCATATTAGCACAATACAGGGTCTAAAAAGGCCCAAATTCTGCTGTGACACTTAGGTAGGAAACATGAAAAAGCGCTTCCCCAGCACATCACAGTCATTTCTCTTCCTGAACACTGGGCCCAGGGCTCATAAATACTGGCAGCTCTAACATACGCCTTTTTTTCACCTTGAGGCTGCAGTGTTGCCAGTTCTCAGGAGTCTGGGTGTGTGGGTGCTACCCATGAGATTTCAGCCACGGGTGAACCAGACTCAGAACAATGCCCGGAACTCCAGCTTTCATGTCCTCCCAAATTTCAGCCCAGACTGCCTCCTGCCACCAGCTGCCTTTCTGCCCTCTTTGCCTCCTCTGCAGAAAAGAGATGTACAGCTAAAGTTTGCCTCTTTCTGCTGACGCCCAGCCCAAATTTCACAGGGTGTTGCTTGCTGGCCCACCCTGGGGCCCAGGAATATCAAGGCGGGGGAAGTACTCTTAGATAAAAAGGAGGGAAATGGGATACGGAGTTCAATGGCTACCGAAGCAGCAGGTGGATGTAGAGTCAGGGGATTCATCAATTCGGAGGCCAGGGAACGTTGACCAGAAGTGCTGAGTGCAGGGACACGGTCAGCTACAGGAGTGGAAAGGAGTCCCGCAGTCACGGACCACAGCTCTCCACATCCCTCCCTGTCCAGTTTCAGCTTTCTGCCTTAGCTTAATTACCAAAGTGAGCCAGGCTTCTTGTAGTACGCTGAACTCGGCACAGGATAATTCTGCTTTTTAAGGTGGTAAATTAGTCCTCACTGAGCTCTGAATTGCTGCAGCTAGCATGGTTTTTTATACCTCAGCTGGTAGGCTTAAAAGTAACTCGGCTATATCTGCACTTGAGTTTTGTCTTCTTACAGAAAGTGCAAGGTTGTTTAAGCCAATACAGGTCCCTGTCTGTATTTGTGCCTACAGCCCAAGGTGTGATAAGATACATTCCTACAAGTCCCATTAAAAATGTTTTTTTATTTCTGCATTTTGTCTCATGAAGTTTTAGTTGAGATATGTTAATTAAATTTTGTGATTGCATCTAAAGTGATGTAAAGTTTAACTCTAGTTTTCATTTCAAATATTTTAATTTGTCATAATTTAAGTATACTTGTAAGATATGGATAGACCGGCATGAACAGTTAATATACAGATACAGAAAATGTGCTTTCATTCTTAACATAGTGCTGTTTGTTCAGTCCATTTGCACAGTAGAAACCCATATCACCCTAATGGAAAAACTGATTTTATTTCAAAATATTTTGAGTATATTAATAGCTTCACAAGGCCAAGACTCTGTATATGTCTATATATGTGTATATATCTATAGGATTAATGAAAGGGAAAGATAAGTGAAACTCACCACCTGGTGATTAGTAATAGATTTCTAAGCTAGATTCATTCAGCATAATAAATTGGTAAAGTTTCTACTTTCTACAGTGAAAAAATATAATACACTAAGGATTTAGTCTAGGAGTCATCTACTTTGGAAAGGATCCCATAGCTTTGGGTCAGAGGACTGAATTTGAAGTTCATTAATTGACAGACAGTTATTTAAGCCATTTTGATGTAACGTATAGAATTTATCAATGAATATAGGTGAAAGTACAGATGATTATACTGGTCTTCAGATTCGCCATACACCAACTTTGAGTACGGAGAGTAAAGGTATGTGAAACACTTACTTTTGATACAAGTAATGTAAAAAGAATGCAAATCACATCAATTGGGTTTAGCTTCACTTCAAGTATTTGAATTAGACCAGAGAAAATATTTAAACTAAAATCACCATTTGGAAGGATTTTTCAAGATATTATTTGGGGCCTTATTTTGTAATTTTTTTTATTATTATTTTGGGTATTTATTTTATTTTTATTTTTTATTATGGATATTTATTTATCTCATTGTACTGATAAATTGTCTTTGATCAGTTTTAGAATTCCTTCTTTTTAGGTATAACAAAACCACCTGTGATTAAACTTGATAAGGGAAAGCTACATTGCAGTAAGTAGTAAACAGAGAGAAAAAAAAGTGTTGGTGTCAGAAAATATGGGCTAGGGACCCAACTTGCGTGATCTTTCCATGTAATATTACTCATCTCACATAATCTTGCTGTATCAAAATATCACTACAAGTGACAGTTTCTACTTTTACTCTTGTATAGTAAGTTCTCCTGGTCAGGACCCTCCCTCCCTGTAAATTAATATGTCAACTATGACATGAGTTGTTCTTTTTAATCATAATAAAAGGTACCATGGTGCAAACAGTAAATGTTTGTGCTTGCATTTTAAGCTAATATTTTTAACAGCAGAGCTTATCAACAAAAGCAATGTAGACATGTACTTGAATGTGCTCATGCAACAGTGAGTTTGTTTGAAGACTGGATAATTGGCACATAAATAGCTACTGATATACTTTGCTGTTCACTGGTGCAATAGCTGAGTGTGCAGGGTCTGTGCAGTCTTTAGACCTTGTGGACTGAAATCACATAGCTTAGGGCAGAGCTGTGTATTTTTTGGTGGATGTGCAAGTCATATTCGTACATACACAATTCAGAATTTTGAGTTCATTTTTGTTATTAATATGTGATAGGCAGAGCTGTGCACTGGGCATAGCCAGGGGTTAAGTCAGGTCCAGAGTCAGTGCAGCAGCAGTAGACAAGGCCAGTAGCAGGACTGGAGAGAAAGGCATGGCCTGGGTCCGGGTCACACTCAGGACACCAGGACATGGCATGGGTGCCAGTCCCATGGGTATGAGGCATCCCAAGGGAGATTTGGCAGGCCATCATGGTGAGGCCCATGGGTGCTCTCAGGGCCCTGACCCTCACCGTATTAGCTCTGGCTAATTCTTTGTAACACATCAGAATTAGAAAACACCCACTTGAATCTATTAAAGCATCATCTGAGTTTATCATCCGGGAGTGATAATGGAAAGAAAGCCAAACAAGATTTGCACTGATTTCTTTGTTTGCCTCAGAGGATGAAAAGTCAACAAAATGCAAATTAGCAGATAACACAAGGAATAGGAATGTTTATCTGTAAAAAACAGGCAAGAAAAATACTAAAGATTCAATTGTTTCCTGTAATAAAATAATACTAAAAATGATGTTCATTGGCTCACTTCCCTCAATATCAAAGAAAATAATGTCTTTTTTTAAGGGAACAATACCAAGCAGCTATTGTTTTTTCATTTAGGCATGTGATTTCTTTTACACATTTGGCAAATCTCCTACTCCAAAGCATTTGTGATGTCACTTCTCTGTATTCTTTTACAGACTTACATTATGTGTTACTGATAACAGCAGTTAGTTCCAGAACGAGATCACTTTCTTATCAAGGTGTGGAGAAACATGTATGTCAAAGTCTGACATTTTCTTTCCCCAAGAATAAACGAAAGCATCCAGCAGCAAGATAGCCTGGAATAAAACATCTTAGCCAAACAGTCTATGCACGTAGACAGACTAACACTAGTTATTTTCCCAAGTCCATGGTTTAAGCAGCTGGTGTGGTGAGTTGGGCAATTTAGGTGCATTTTGTGCATAAATTAGTTGTTCCCTGATGATAGCAGGCTTTCATTGTTGTTTGCATATGTTTAAACCAAAATATTCTGCAAGTAACAAGAACTAGAAATCTTAGAAGACATAATACATGACATACGTAATTCTATGTGACCAGTCTGTAAGCCTCCCTCTTTCAGTCTGAAGCAGCAAGAATTGCAACTCATGTTCAGAAGGAGAAAAACACAGTATGTAATTCTTAACCATTTCCGAATTCTGGAAGTTAGTGTCTTAAGATAAAAACCACAAAACCATAAGCACTGGGACTCATTGTTTCTTGTGAGGGACACCAGCTCCCTGTCTGAGGAAGGAATCCAGAAGCAAGCATTCGAGTCCATATTCGACTTCGAGTTGAAATGCTGTCATCACTAGGAACAAAAGGAATTCATTCACCTTCCCAGAGAGATGTCTGTCATGAAAGCTGATACTTCATACCAGACAGAGCAACAGGAAGAGCCTCAGCAGACACATACTGAACTGGAAAGTGCTTACTCTTTACAGGCGATTGCCACTACAGTCAGATTTTAAAAGCTGAACAAAAATTCTTGTTTGCCAAATGCTGCTCCAAATGGTCATTGCCATCAGCAGAGGGAAAAATTCCAAACAAATGATATTTCTTCCCACTCTTGCCAAGGGTGAAGGCTGAGCTGCTCTCCAAAGCCTCTGAAAACTCAAAAGCTTTTTTGGATGTCAGATCAGAGCAAAGCTGCTGATCAGTGTGAGGTACACCTTCGCTATCTGCTGCCTGCCAGCATCCATTAACACATTTGCTAACGTTTTGTATGTTTTCATATCCTTTTTTAATGTATTTTTTTTCCTTCTACCCTGTTTCCAAATTGGCTTCATCTGATCCCTTGTACTAAATGTACAACCTGGAAATGCACTATTCACCCAGCTAAAATATAAAATACAAAAGTACTTTTGCTGCTTTCTAACTTTCAGCCTAAGCTATGCATGCTATATAGTTTGAGAAACTTAAATTCGGAGATTTTACCAAAAAGTAATTTCATTTCTGCTCTTCAAAAAGACATTCACTCAAATTCATGTTTTTTTAATGCTGTCAAATATATAATTACCACTGTGCTTTTCTACTAGCATTTTAGTTTAGCATAGAATGGACAATTCATACCATAAACTGAATCAGGACTACATGGTCACTGCAATTCAGGTTTGAATGACACTTGATATTACTGAACTATCAGTCAAGATATTCATTCTAAATCTAAGATGTGAGTTTGTTGATTTCATGCTTCTGTTAAATTAGAGAAAATGGAAAATGTTTTCCATTTATAAAATCTTTCTGCACACTTGTTTTTGACTCCAAGATTCTGCCATTTCTAAACACACACTTATTTCAAATGGCTATCCTTTCTCAAGGTTAGGTCATCATCACAGACCACGTGATGTAAAATATGGAGCATATTGGCCTGTATTCTAGCATTGCAGGCATTAGAGTTTTAAGCTTATTTCATAGATGCTGACAGCACACTTGGCTGAGAATATTAAGTTTATGTCTGAGACTATGTGAAATCACCACACAGTGTTTTATATTTCTAATCTTCTCTCTATTCATTGCCTGAATGATAGAAGTCCCTAAGGATCTCAGCAGGGGTCAGAATTTAATTGTCCCAAGTGTTTCACAAATGGCACAAAACAGTCCTTACGCTAGAGATTTCAGCCTAAGATTTAGGCATCATGCAACAGGTGGATAAGGGAGATGGTGAGCTGGATGAGAGGACAAAGCATGTACAGAAACAGGTGCATCCACAAAATTTTGTAGCTATGGGTGGTCAACAGCCTAACTTGTGCAAGGTGGTATATTGTAATTCTCATGGCAATAGCAACTTCTTGTCTTCTTCTTAATAAAAATTATTGAAATTATTTGCTTAAGGACTAAACTTAACTACTTTTAGTGACATTTATTGAGTTTATAACAGAAGATAATATTTTATTATTAATACTAAATTAATTTAAAAGAAGTTGGTTAAACTGTAACTTATATAAGAAGGATGTTGTTCAGATTTTAATTCTGAAACTACAAATGAACCTATCCAGATTTTATAGTTATCTCCATGTAAAGAGTAATTTTTGCATGTTTTTGAAAGGTGCTATGGAAAGAAGCATGGGGACAAAAAACTGGTGAAAGGCATGTGGAAAAAAAAAAACATCATGGGTCAAGATAAAGGTAGTTAGATAAAGCAAAACAAAGACCCCACACAGAAGCAAAAAAACCCAAAAGATTTACTTTCTACTTCCCATCATTAGGTGATGTCCAGCCACTTCCCGGGAAGCAAGGCTTCAGTATGTGTCGGGGTTGCTCCAGAAGCAAACATCATAATAGCGAATGCCCCCCCTTTCCTCCTCCTTTCTCTTAGCTTGTATTGCT
>RSEF01000017.1:57230-68225 GCA_003993805.1 Himantopus leucocephalus
GGCAGGGACCCTGCTCTTGCCACCCCAGCTGGTGGCCCAGTGATTAGAGGCAGGTCAGTGGTGTTAGCATGGCTGCAACGGGCAGGGGCTGGTGAAGATGGGCTTCTGGGAGGGACAAGGGACAGCCCAGGGCAAGGATGGGTGTAGCATGGGACAAGCCAGCAGCCTGCTGGGGTGGCGGGACAGACTATGGTGACTATACCATGCTTGGCTGACAAAGCCAGCACATGGGTGGCATCTCGCTGGCCTCCAGGGTCCTAGCAGTGCCACGTCCCAGCTCGTCCCAGCTGCAAGGGGCCAGGATGGGGACCTGGAGGTGATGCAGCAGTGGAAGCCACCTCCAGCCCCTTGGGGACCAGCCAGGGGGGATGTAACAGGCAAGACTGGGTGACCACAGGCACCGGTGCAGTACGGCACTCTGCCCGTGTCTTGCAGGTGGCTGGTGGCACTGTCACAGCTCAGCCAGAGGCAAACAGGTCCCTGGGCACCTGAAGAACCCCTGCTTGCCCCTGCCAGCACCCAGCAAGGTTTGCTCCAGAAGGGAGGCAAGAAGCAGGGGTAGGACAAGCCTCCACCTGGCCTGGAGAGCCCTGTGCAGCCCGAGGGACAGGGGACATCACTGCCAGCAGCCCCAGAACCTGGGGAGCCCAGTGGGGACACCACCAACTCAGTGAGGACATCACTGCGGGCTGGTCCTGGCTGGGCAGCCCCTGGTGAGGAGCAGGCAGGGGCCACACTGTGCTGCCCAAGCTCATCTTCACCAGCCACGGAGGAAGGAGACAGGGTTACAGAGGTGTGGATTAGGCCAGAGTGAGTTGATCCAAACCAGGCTCTTTCTCCCCAAAATACGTAGCTGGCACAGGCAGGGGAAGGGGGGAGGCGCCCACCCGCCCCACCAACTTACAGACTGGTGCATGCAGTAGAGGCATGGAGGGCAGGCGGGCAGGGGAGATGGTGGGAAAGAAAAAGAAAACATGAGCAAAAAGAAAAAAAAATCAAACCAAAAAACCACACAACACAGAGCGCATATCAGCACCGGGGCAGGAACCAGGGCAGCGCCCGCCACCGCCCGCAGCCGGACCCGTGCTCGCAGCTGGGCTCTCCCTCGCTGGCACACACTGAAACACAGGCTTGGACCATCGTTACACCGGGTCACCACCACTGGTTCCCGGCACCTCCCTCTGGCACCACCCGTGCAAGGGCAGCCGCCAGGGTGGGCATCCCACGGGCTGTCTCGATGCCACACGGAGCCCTGGCGAACCGGCAGCTCTGCTCCTCCACCTCTGGCAGGGCACCGGCACCCGCAGCCCTGGCTAGAACTCCAGCTGCACATCTCCAGGCGCCCCCAGCTCCGCTCCCATCAATTTGTCATGTTGCCAAGGCCCCAGAGCCCCCCCGTAGCCAGGTGTGGGGCTCCACACAGTGTATTTCCCCCCCACCAGCACCTCAAGGAGCTGGGAAGTCCTTCCCAGCGCCGCTCTGGCTGCTCCTCGAGCACTCGGGGAGACCATGGCTGTCCCAGCACCATCCAACTCCATCCCCTCTTTTCCCCCACAATATGTCCCTGCCAATGGCAGCCACAGGCTTGTTGGTGCTGCCACCCCCAGGGGAGGACCTCCAGGCTGGGACTGACTCTTGCTCTCCAATGCTCTCCAATGCTCTCCAATGTCTGCCCTGCCAGCTCTCGGCTGCAGCCCCTGCCCAGCGCTATGCCCCCCCAAAAGGCACCTCAGGTTCCCCATCAGCTGTCACATCCCCCCACCCACCCCAGGCTGTCCCCAGGGTGCTGGAGCAGCTCCCCAGAGCCTCGGGGTGTCCTCAAGTGCAGGTGCCCTGGACACCACCCCACTAGCACTCACCTTCCTTCACAGGGATGGTCGGCTTCTTCTGCCGCAGCCCCAGGAGGATGAAGAAGAGCACCAGGGGGATGAAGATCTCAAAGGCCAGCACCCACTGGGGATGACACAAAGCAGAGGGATCATGATGCTTGGGGGCAGGACCCAGCTACCAAGGAGGAGCACGGGCAGGACAGGGGTCCCCGGGGCACCGGTGCAGTACGGCACTCTGCCCGTGTCTTGCAGGTGGCTGGTGGCACTGTCACAGCTCAGCCAGAGGCAAACAGGTCCCTGGGCACCCGAAGAACCCCTGCTTGCCCCTGCCTGCACCCTGCCTGCTCCATCCTGCCTGGGGCGCCTCCAGACAGGAAAGGGTACCACAGAGAGGTTGGACCCTTACTCCAGTAACGCAAACAGGGTGTCAGGGCTCAAGCCCAACCTCGACGGGCCACCACAGCTGGGGCTGCCCAGGGGAGATGACCCCAAGTCCTTATGGCCAGCAAAGGGCTGTGGACCCCCATCCTGGCAGTGCCCTCACAGCTGGCAGCTGCCTGGCATGACGTCCCCCTACCACCTATGCCACCGCTGGGTCCCACCTGTGGGGCCACACAGGGGCCAGACCCCAACGCCGCCAGGACAAGGTTCGGTTTGGCCAGGCCCCGGCACTGGGTGCACCTGAGGTCCGCACGGAGGGTCCCAGCACCCCCTCTGTGCCCTCCCAGAAGGCTACGGCTGCGCAGGATTTCCACCAGCAGCATATGGTAATTCACAGCAAATCCCCAGGAATCACTGAACCCAATCGCACAGGCAGCCCAGGCTGGGGTCCGTGCCCTGGGGATGGGCACCGGTAGGAGCGGGCACCAGTAGGAGCAGGCACCTGGCACGCTGCCAGCACAGCTACTGCCGATTTTCGCCAGGAGTGCCCAGGCCACGTCATGGCCCCATTGCCGCTGCTGCCCAGTGGAGGGGAACTACTGTACATGGGGAAACTGAGGCATGGGGTGAGGTGAGCCAATCTGAGCTCACTTCAGGGCCAGATCAGACCCCTGGACCTGCTGCCACCACGGGCAGGGCACACCCCAGCGCCACTGCCAGGAAGATGCCCACTACGGCACTGGCACCTCTGACTGCGCTCCCGCACCCACCCGCAGTGACCAGACACTTGGAGGGGGACGCCAGCGGCGTGGGCAGAGAGGGCTTTAAAATGACAGGGGCTGCCTGGAAGTCCTTCCAGTTGGCAGCAGGTGACAGGGTCAGGCCCTCCTGTCCCCAACAGCGTCACCTCCACACTGACCTCACCCATGGGGGTGCCAAAAAGTCACAGCAGCTCAGCACACGGCAGCAAGCAGAGGGACCCCCACACCCAGGCCCCTGCCAGTGCGTGGCTGTGGCACTCCTGGGGACACCACGGCTGGCAGGGCTGTGGTACAGGTACGGCTGCACCCATGGGTGCCCCCCAGTGCTGCCCTCCACACCCCCAGAGCTGCTGATTGTGGGGGAGGCAGAGACCAGAGGAAGAAGGGCTGGAGAGGACAGGGACAGCGAACACCCCAGGAGCAGCGCCAGGGGATCCCCATCTGTCCAGCACCACCGGTCCCAGGCACGGTCCCAGCTGTCACCAATCCTGCATCAGTGGGATGGCAAGGGACACCCCGACCCGCTCTGCCCGCCCCGTGGCTCCCGCCCTGCCGCTCTCTGCCTGCACCCCCCCTGCCTGCACCCCCCCTGCCTGTTTACCAGGCACACAATTGGGCCTCTGTGCTCAGGCGCCTGTGGGACTGTCCCCCCACACCCACGCCGGGCTGTACCAGGCTCCCTTGGGTCCTTGTTGGTGACAGGAGGGACCTGCTTGTTGTTATTTATTTTTTTTTAAAGTGGGTCGTTGACCTTTGGCTCATCTCCTTCCCCAAAGATGTCCTCTGCCCCTGACCACTCCTGCATGACCCAGTGCCAGGGCAGGCCGTCCCCCACCACCAGCACCTGGGGTGACACAGCGATGGCCAGAGGTGGCAGCAGAGCTGGGCTCACAAGCCCGTACCTCTGGGACTGATCCTGCCCCTTTGGTGTCCAGGACTGCCCCTGTGGGGGCTTCCCAGGCATGNGGGGGGGGGGGGGGGGGGGGGGGGGGGCAGGTCTGCCCCACACCCATAACAGGGCAGAGGCAGGGGCATGCGGCAGTGGGGGGGATGCTGTCCCAAGGGAGCCTCAGCCCCCCTGGGGGGGCACCCAGCAGGGTGACCCAACATTGGTACCTCCTGGGGTCCCTGCCGGCAGGTGCAGGACACTGGGGGGGACACTGTGGGATTGTGTGAGGAAACAAGGGGAGAATGGCCAGGATCCGGGCGGCAGGGAAGGAAATGCTGGAGAAGGAGAAGGACAAGGAAGGGAGAAGGGCTGCTGCCTGCCAGCAGCTGGCCATGACCAGCACCGACCAGTGCGGTCTGTCCTGTCCTCTCACTCATTCCATTCCTCACTCCTCCCTCCGCGAGGGCTCTCGCACATACACCTGTGGGGGTGCAGGTGCAGCAGCGGGGGTGGGACACGGGTCCCGGGGCCCTTGTGCCCAGGTGACAGTGACTGGAGGGCCGGGGGCAGCTCCTGGGCAGTGGTGGAGCCGGGCTGCCAGAGGGATCCACCCCATACACACGTGTGAACATCCCCCTGGCACAAGTTCACCTCGATCTGCCGGAGAGGTGAGCAGGATGAGACTGTGGGTGCTGCTCAGGTTTGCATGGTCTGCCTGCCACCGCCACGGATGGTGGGGCACGTGTGTGCCTGCTGGGATCCCACGTTCAGCTCTGCCACCGGCTGGGTGCAAGGGCAGTGGGATCCTGCCTGACTCCCCCAGCAAGCGAGGCAGAGGTTGGCAGGTGCTGCCGGCAGGGTGCTGGCCCCAGGCAGGCAGCTCCCTGGCAGAGGGACGCTCAGCTCCCCGGAGCACCAACAAGCCCCATGGGACACAGCGAGAGCAAACAGCCCAGCCTGGCACAGCCATCCCACCATGCCCACCCTCTGGCCAGCACCAGGGGCAGCCAGGAGACGTGCTGAAGCCAGGCACTGGGCCACGGACTTTGGCAGGACAACTCCGCCAGCGTCCCCAGGACGTGCATGCCCCAACAGACAAGCTGGGTGCTCCCCGTGGGGACAGCCAGGCCAGGTGGAGGCAGCTCTCTATGTCCATAGCCACAACCCAAAAGTCCACGCGATCCCTCCTGCCTGCCCCCAAGAATGCCCCAAAGCCGCAGCCATCGCCTTCGGCCAGCAAAGCTTGGCAGAGGGACAACCAGGGGCTTGGAGCCCCCACCCAGAGACCCCTAATCTGGCACCCCCAGTGATGCCCCCACACCCCAAACCTGCCACGTCAGACCCCCTCTCCCTGTGGCCTGGCACCTGTGTGGGCATTTACCAGCCCCAGTGCGGGTGAAGCAGCACCGTGCACAGCCCCGGGCAAGCCCGGCCTCTGAAGCCCCCACCCTGCACCCACCGGCGGACAGGGCAGTCTCCCTGCTGCCCACCCCCCGCCAGCCTCTCCTGCAGGTCCCGGCGCTGCCCACCGAGCCGGCAGCACCAGGTGCCGGCCCGCAGGAGCCCCAAGGGACGGGGCTCAGCTCCTTGAGAATCAACAGCCCAACTTTTCCAGCAGCATTTTAAGGCTGGCAGAAATATCTTGAACTTTTTGATGGTTCCAGACTTTAATCGCTGTTCAATACCCACTTACTTACCCACAGCTGGGAAGAAGCGCAGGTGGATGCAGCCGTGGTCATTGGGCAAAGACAAATGCCGGAGCCAGTGGGTGAGCGAGGCCCCGTGGCCAGGCAGACCCACGGGGCCAAGCTGAGCCCCCACCCCAGGCCAGCCCACAGACACCCACCCGGGTCACCCTGCCTGTGCCCTCACCCGTGGGGACAGCCAAGGCCGGGCCCAAGGGCCACCAACCCCCCAGCACTTTTGCTCAGAGCAAGTTGTGCCCATCACCTCTTGTCCCACTGCCACCTGCCCCCAGCGAGGGCACGTTCCCTCCCTCGCATCCTGCCCAGTAGCCCTAGCACGGTGGCCCAGGGACGTGCCTCAGGGAGGAGGAGGAGGAAGAAATCCCCACTGGGGTTTGCCAACACCTCTCCTGAGCCTGGTCCTGCCGTGCCAGAGCCGGGGGCCCAGGGAGAGCCGAGCATGGTTCTCCCCCATGCCAGCCGGGCACCAGCGTGCCGGGCCAAGGCGGCCACGCCATCAGTAGTGTCATGTCCCAGGGTCACGTGGCAGTGCTCCTCCACTGGGACATGGCACTGGGACACGGCCACCCTCCCGCCAGCACAAGATGCCCGGCCTGAGCGCAGACAGGGTGGTGCTGGCAGCCGCAGTGTGGAGGAAGGTGCCAGCCACCCCGTAGCCTCTCCCTGCGGGCAGGGAGCGAGGCAGAGCCCTGCAGGCCTGGCAGCTCATGGCCACCCACCCTCTGGGCCACCAAGGCCACCAATTGCTCTACAACAGGTGCCCCCACAGCCACCCTGTGAGCAGGGAGGGATTCACAGGAACGCTGCCTGGCACTGCCTCTCCAGCACCATGCTGCCAAGCCTGCGTGTCCCCCCGCCTCCCCGACACCAGCTGCAAACAGCAAGGGGGCAAAGAGCACTCTGCGCTGGGGCAGCGCCTGCCCGCCCAATCGATTGATTCCTGCTGCTGGATCCGGCACCAGCCCCCACCCAGCCCCAGCAGCAGGACCTGGCAGTGCCTCTGCCGGCACAGAGTGCCCTGTCCCCCAGGGACGCTGCACCCCGGCACAGGCACTGCTGCAGCAGAGTCCCACCAGCCGGGTGAGCCCCCCGTACCCCAAATTTCAGCCTTTCTTATTTTGCAGACATGAAGCTCCACTCCCACTGGCCAGGGAGCAAGGGGCAGAGCTGCCAGCACAACTCCTTTGCCTGGTGGGAGCTTCCCAGCTCTTGGCCGAGGAGCAGACGGCACAAACCCTGCACAGGGCGAAGCAGCCATGCCGCTGCCTGGCTCTCTCCTGCCCCACATTCATCTTCCCCCCCACCCCAGGGCACAGGCCCCGGGAGCCCCACCAACACGCTTGCGACACCGAAGCAGCACCCAGAGCCTCAGCTTCTGCTTGCCATTCCTCCAAAAGAGCTCCAAATCACCAACGCTTGCCCAGGGCCAAACAAAACCCAGGAGCACACTGCCATCACCGGCACTTCAGAGCTGCGGTCACCTTCCTGTCCCAAACACATGGGCACAGAGAGCCACGAGGAAGGTGGCCAAATACCCAGAACTGTGCCTGCCGTAACTTTTGAGAGATCACCTGTTAATTTTACATCCAACGTAGGTTTAAACCAGCTACCAAAAGTCATTGGGGAGCACATCCCTTAAAGTAAACACCACCGAGCTCACCCCCCTGTCCCAGCACAGGCAAGGTGACGTAGACGATGGCACAGCCTGTGCTGCCCAGGGCTGCCATCAACACCCCAGGGTGCTCATCCTCAGGCACCCACAGCCCTGGCTTCCCTCCACCGAGCACCGCTGATGCTGTTCTGCTCAGACCCCCATCACCCCATTCAGGCTCCTGCCTGAATTTTGGCTCTGGGAAGAATAAAACCACAGCCAAACCCCAGAGCAGCCCCCACAACAGCACGCAGCCACACTGGGCAACATCCAACGCTCCCAGAGGCTGGGCACGAGACCTTACAGAGGTGCCACAGGACAGTGCCAGCCACCACCCTCCCCAGGTGACAAAGGGAGTTGCAGAAGTGGGTGACATATGGCACCATGGGTCAGAAGCACACCTCTCTCTCGAAGGCCACCCTGTACACTGCTGCATCCTCAAGTGGATCAGCCAAACCCTCACCAAGTGCCTGTGCACAAATTCTGTCCCAAAGCCACCGCTGCACCTCGCCACAACCTGGCTCCCCAAACAGCCCCTGGTGCCAGGGACAATGGGGACCCCCCCCAGGGCCACCAGCATTCAGGGGCCAGCGCAGAGAACTGGGCCCAGCTCTCTTGAGTCCCAGCCCAGCGCCCTCAGCCAAACACAAGGTGTCTGCTCCCCATCCCATCCCGCAGCACCGGGGCCACTGTTCTGCACGTTGCCGGAAGGAAAGCGCACTGTGGTGTGGCACCTACCCCAGGGCAGCACCCCACGGCACGGGGCTGTGCCAACGGGCAGCTGCTGGCAGGGCAAGGGCACGGCACATCCCATGCTCCCTATGAGGCTGGGAGAAGCCCAGCAACGCCCTAAGTGGACCCCCAGCAGCGGAGGGGTCTCGTGCTTACCCCCCCTCTCTGCTCCAATCCCCCCAGCCTCTGCCTGCCGCAGCAGGATCAGCCCGGTGGGATACGGGGTGGGTTTTGCTCGGTGAAACATGCAGCTCTGGATGTGGCCAGGGCAGAGCTGCACTGGGGGACATACCCCCGGAGAGCACGGCACGGGCTGACGAGGCTGGGCTCTGGCACGGGGACTGACACTGCCCTGGCCAGCCAGCACTGGCAGCTCTGCTCCTGGGCTGCTGGGAGAGGGCAGCGCTCCCCCAGGAGCAGGCAAGGTGATGTCCCCTGTGCAGACAGGGAGCATGAGGTGACCCTGGGATCTGCATGCAGCAGGAGCACGAGGAAGGAGGTGACACACACAGGGCACGCACGTCCTCAGGGCACGACTGCCCTGGGGGTTGCACTGAATCCATGAGCACCCACGGCACCGGGGGCAGCTCCTGCCCTGGCACACGGCTGGTCCTCTGCACACACAGCATCGATGGGTGGCTGAGGAGGTGCTAGTCCTTCCCTTGACACCCTGCCTGCAGCAAGCTGGACACTCCGGTGACAGTCCCCACACGTAGGGGTGACCGAGCCTGGGCTCCTCGTCCTCCTACAGCACACTGCTGCCCATGGGGCTGGGGAGGGAAACAGTCCCCAAAAGACATGCGCACCCCCAGTCTGTAACCCCACCAGCCCCGGTGGGCAGGTCCGGGTCAGTTGCCAAGGGCCAGCAGATGCCAGAGCATAGCTGTGCCAGCCGGCTCACCCTCACGGGCAGGGGTCCGTGGCACAGCGGTGCCGGGCAGCCCCTCACTGTGGCCCCGCAGCTGTACTGGGGGTAAGGAGCGGGGATGACTCAGCCGAAGAACGTCATCCCCCTCGCCCGTTTTGGGGGGACCGGGGCTGCCCCTGCACGGCGGGCCTGAGCCCAGCCCTGCCCGCACCCGGCCCCTGCTGCTCCGGCCGCCGGGACAGAGCTGGGCCTGCCGGCGAGGGACGGCAGGCAGGATCAGGCCTGCAGGATATTTGGGAGGGGGAAGAGGAGAGAGCATCGCCAGCTGGGGAGCAGCAGATCGCTACCCTCCCCCCACCCTCTAAAAATACCCCGCGCACCCATCCCCCGGCCCGACGGCTGCCCGCGCCCCTGCGGGACGGGGTCCCTGCGGGGGTCCCCCCCGGGGTCCCTCCCGCCCGGGCGGCGGGAGCAGGCAGGGCAGCCCCGCACAGGGGAGGCCGGGCCCGGCTCACACACCGGATCCGCGACCCCAGCGGACCCCTGCCACCCCCGGGAAGGGGACCAGCCCCCCCCCCCGGGATCCCCCCCCTCCTCGGCCTCAGCCCCCGGGAGCGGGAGCAGCTCCTCTCCGGCCGCGGGGGAGGGGCAGCGCTGACCCACATAGGATTTGGAAACCTATTTATAGCCTGCGGATGCCGAGGGCCCGGGGAGAGGGCTCCCAGCCCTGGGGACCGGCGACACGGCTGGCAAGCGCCCGCGGCGCTTGGGCCGTGGCGGGGAGGGAGACGCCGCACAGGGCGGAGGGTTGGGGGGGCACCCAGCCCACGGCCCCGGGCTCCCCCACGGACACGGGCACGGCGTGGGAGCCGGGCGGGGGAGACCCAACTGTTGCTGCCGCGGGGGGCGGGGGGGCGCCGGGCTGGGCCCACGCCGGGGCGGGGGGGGGGGGGGGGGGGNNNNCCCCCCCCCCCGCGGCCCCACGCGAGAGGACACGGCCGGGCCCGCACCGCCGCCGCCCCCCGCACCGCCCGGCCCCGGGGTCCCGCCTCGACCGCCGCCGCGGCAGCCCAGGGCAGCCCCCCGCCCCGCTCACCGGGCTGCGCCGCTTCAGCGTCACGTTCTTCCAGAGCAGGAGATGGAGCTGGTGCAGGAACCCCATGGCCGGGCCCGGCCCCGCCGCAGGGACACCCTCCCCCCGGCTCGGCTCCGCCGATCACCCGCCGCCCACCGCCATGCCCCACCGGGCCGCCGCCGCCGCCTTTGTCCGCAGCCGGCTGGCTGGGAGGGAGGGAGGGAGGGAGCGGGCCGGCCTCCGCTCCAGCCCCGGCCCGGCCCGGCCCGGCCTTGCGCAGCGCCGCCCCCGGCCCGGGGCCGCCCCTCCGCCGCCGCCCCTTAAAGGCACCGCCGGGCCGGGCCGGGCCGCTGCGCCCGGGGCTGGGCCTCGGGGTGTCCCCGCCGCCCCGGACAGCACCGTGGTCCGGCCGCGGCCCCCGGGGATTTGCCGCTCGACGGTGGATCCTGCCCCTCCCGGGGAAACGGAGGCACGGATCCCCCCCCCCGGGCACGGCCGGGGCCGGCCGCCGCGGCACCCGCCTCTCCCCGGGTACGGCCCGTCCGGGAGCGGGGCTTCTGCCCCGGGGAGGTGCCGGGTCGGGGAAGCCCTCGGTCCGCAGGAGCTGCCCCCGGAGCGGCCCCTGCGCCTCTCCCAAGCCAGAGACACGGAGAGGTTCCCCCCTGCTGAGCCTCTCCTCCATCGTTGCTCCTCCAGGGCAGACCCGCGTCGGGCAGCCCGTCGCTGTGGGGGGTGGCCCGTCGCGTGCGAGGGTGGCATTGCTGTCCCCGCACGCTGGCTGCTGCCCGCGCTCCTCAGGCCCAGCTGCCCGCAGCTCCTGCCCAACCCATCCCGCAGACAAGTGCTGGGGTGTCCACATCTGCTCTTGGAGGGGACCAATGTGCCTACAGCAAGCTGTTCCCCCAGCCCAGCCGTGACTCCAGGGCCGGGAAGGATGCCCTCAACAGCAGAAAGCACCGAGCCAGGCCGGCTCTATGTCCGTCCTTCCTTTCTTCCTACCTTCCCTCCCTTCATTCATCCTTCCTTCTTGCCACTTGAACCATTCCTTCTTGAACACTTTGAACCATAGAATGGTTTGGGTTGGAAGGGACCTTAAAGATCAT
>RSEF01000017.1:68325-115464 GCA_003993805.1 Himantopus leucocephalus
GACAACTCTACTTTCCTTGTCGTATTCTTCCTCCTCCTCCTCTTCCTCTGGAGATCCAGCGGTGCCTCTGAAATTACTAACAAGAGGAGCCAAGAGGCCGGGGGAGGTTGGCAGCCATCCTGGGGGCAAGTGGCAGAAGTCAGCATGGTACTGGAGTGGGAGGGACGTGTCACCCAGAGGGGAGCGGGCAGAGGCAAGGGGGCGGGAGCCAGGGTGGCAAGAGCTGTCCACGGCCCCAGGGGGCCACCAGCCAGGGACAGCTTTGGTGGGAAAACTGCAGACTTCTGACCTTGGCTGCCAGCCTCCCGGGGGGCTCGCAAGGCCCAGCGCGCGCTTCTCTGAACTGAGTGTCTGTCTCTCCGGTGGCCCCCTGCCTCCCCCCTGCCTCTCCTCCCTCCCTGCCCGCACCTTGCCCGGCCTCTTCTGCGCTCTCTTGCTGGCTCCAGCTTTCTACACGGCGGCCCCGCTCACCTCAGCCGGGATCCTGCCCGTCATGCAGTCCCTGTGCCCCGACGGCCAGCGTGACGAGTTCGGCTTTCTGCAGTACTCCAACTCCACGTGAGTCGCACGCTCGACGCGCACTTCCTTGTCCCGCCCTGCACGCTCCCGCACACTCCCGTGCACAGCCTGCCCCTTCCCATGCTGGCACTGCCCTGCCGGGGGCGGACAAGACACAAGCCCCTGTCCCCCAAAGCGCTTGGGTGCAGAGCATCGTGTTCCCAGGGTGCAGGTGACATCTCAGCCCATTCACCCCCAGGCTCCTGGGTGCCTGGTGCTGGGAGGAGGACGGAGGTGGCCCTCAGGGACACCTCGAGGTGCTGGGGCTTTCCTCTGTGCCCCTGGCATGGTGGATTCAGTGCACAGGCGAGGGCAGCTCCTGGGGCAGCGGTGCCCCGTGGCAGGCAACACTGCTGCCCCATGCACCCGAGGGGCTCGTTCCCACCAGAGCTCTGTGGAGGGTGTCCCCATCCTCCTGTCCCTGAAGCGGCGGTGGTGCTGGGCTCTTGCAGGGTGACGCAGCTCCTGGAGCACCTCAGCGAAGCGGTGGAGCAGAGCAGCCTCTTCGACCCGCAGCACCCGGGGCTGGAGGAGGAGCTGGAGTCACTGCGCCGGCGCCTGGAGGCACTCAGCAGCAGTGAGCCCAGCTCCATGGAGACCCACTTCAGCAACCGAGCAGGTAGGCTGTGTCCTGCCTGTCCCCCTCTGCCTGCGCAGGCAGGGATGGAGGTGCCCACCTGCCAGGCACCCAGCGATGTGGTGGCATGTGGCAGTGCCCTGCCACTGTCCCACAAAGCTGCGTGCTGGGCAGGGCCAGCTGTGATATGTCCCTGCATGGGGCTGTGCCATGTCCCCAACGCTGGCAGACTGCTCTGACGCCCCTGTCTTGCTCCTTGCCAGGATCCGGCTTCACATTGGCGTGGGCGGCCAAGGACCAGGGCGAGCTGCACCGCTTCCTGACGCAGAACCTGTCCCTCCCCAACAGCACGGCCGAGCTGCTCCTGGGCTCCAGCATCGACCTGCGGGAGGTGGGTGACAGCCTTCAGGAGGTGGGTGATGGCCTTCAGGAGGTGGGTGACAACCTGCAGGAGGTGGGTGGTGACCCACAGCGGGTGGGTGACAACCTGTGGCAGGTGTGTAACAGCCTTCGGGAGGTGTGTAACAGCCTTCAGGAGGTGGGTGACAAACTGCAGGAGGTGGGTGACAGCACAGCACCGCAGGGCCAGCTTTGCCAGGGGTCCACATTGCCCCAGCGAATGGGCACGTCCTGAGCCAGACTGAGCCCTGACCACCAGACCTGCAGGGTGGAGGTCAGCGGGCACCTGGCCAGGACTCGTTCTGCCCTGCCACCACATGCCAGGACATTGCTGGGCAAACGGGTGCCTCTGCTCCTGGCACGTTCGGCAGCCCCGCTCCTGTCCCTGGTGCAGGTGTACCGCCTGTTTTTCGGTTCCTTTCCTTTGGTACCCGATGAGATCCATGAGCGAGACCTGTGGGATGGGTTTGGCCCCGGTGAGAAGATGACGCAGATGGAGGTGAGGAGCGGTGAGGACGGAACATGGTCGGGCAGAGCTCGTCCTGTGTGTCCCGTCCATGTCCCACCACAGGGCAATTTGGGGGTGTCCATCCCAGCAGAAGGGTTGTGATGGCACGCTGTCAGGTGGCCAGAGCAGCAGCAGGGATGGCTGGGTCCTATCCTGGTGCTGCTACCAGTTCCCCTAGTGCTTTGAGGCACACCGGTGCCTGTGCCTCCGTTTCCCATTGCAATGGGTGATGGCACCGCCTGGATAATGGCTGTGGAGGAACGGGGGGAGATTGTTCCCTCCTGTGGCTGGGGTGCAGGGGACCCATGCTCCCCCCATCTGCACATCCCCTATTCTTCCTCTCCCCATGGAGGCCATAGACGTGGGTGCTGTGGGGCTGTTCAACGTGTGCTTGGGGGAACACACGGAGGGGGACCCTGGGGAACCCCCGCACCACCAGCCACCCCACCACAAGTTGGTCCTCTTGCAGAAGAGTCTCCCCAGCAGCTGGAGGAGCCTGCGGGAAGGACTGGTCCACAGGGCCCTGCGGGACCCGGCGGCAGCCCCACGCCGGCCGGCGCTGCTCCGCCTGCTCTCCCAGGCCCTGGGCCTTGCCAGTGCCGCCCCGGCACCCACCACCTCCGACAGCCCCCAGGCCTTCATCACCGAGATGGAGGTGAGCACCTCGTGGGGTGAACGGGAGCACGTGGGCAGCTGCTCTGCCAGGGTGGGCACCACTGCCGTGCCCCTGCACCTGGGGCTGCGTCCCCATGACTTCCTGCCTCGTAGGGTGTCCTCTTCACCGGGCCGGTGCTGGAGCAGCTGACGTGCGAGCAGAGCCCGGGGGGGCTGCGCCGCCTCCTGCGTGTGGCTCCCGGGCAGCAGCCACTGCTGCAGGCGTACCAGGCGCTGGCCTGCAACGGCAGCCGGGCTGCCCGCCAGGAGCGCTTTGCCCAGCTGGCCACCGAGCTCCGGGACCAGCTGGACACCCCCAAGATCGTCAGCAGGGTGAGAGCAGGGCTGCGGGATGGGCCTCCCGCTGGTTGTGGGACAGGGACAAGTCCTGGGCAGGGTTTCCCTACTCACTAGGGGATGTGTGGGGACGGGGGGTTCTGTTACGTGGTCCCTCCTGGTCACCCCTTTACCCCACATGGCCACCCCTTGCCCAGCCCCATGGTGGGACCCCAGATGATTCCCCCTCCTGGCACCGGCTTGGACACTGCCCGTTGCATGGGGCTGGGTGTCCCCAGCGTCCTCCAAGCATGTCCCTGCAGGCTTCTCTCCCCGGGACTGGCAATGTCCCTGGTGACACAGCTCCTCAAGGCTGGCTCTGAGGTCCCGCTCCTCATTCCACCCAAGTCTGACATGTCCTTTGCGGTCACAGAGAACCACCCTTCCTGCCTGTGGGACATCTCGTGTCCCCTGACAAGACCCTGCCAGCATTTCCCTGCCCTCCCACTGCCCAATAGCCATGGATGCACGGCAATGAGTCAGGTGCCAGCTGGGCACAGCTCCAACCTTTTAACCACTCAAGGGGACATGCCGCTGCTTGGGGTCCCCCTTGGTCCCCTTCCCGCTGGTGAGCAGGGCTCTGTTGCCCCATCCACGGGTAACCCCTTGCCTACTCGTCCTCGCAGCTGAAACTGGATGAGGTGAACAGCACGGCCGCCCAGCACCGCCTCCGCGCCCTCCTGGAGGACCTGGTGGAGATGGAGAAGGTTCTCCGTGATGTGGACATTCTCTCGGCACTGGCCAAACTGCTGCCCAGGGGAGCCTGTGCCAGCAAGGCCCCGCTGCCCACTGCCAACAGCACCGGCTGGGCCGGCACCAACACCACGGCCGGCAACGCCACGGCGGAGGAGGAGGGTGCCGGCGGGGACCCGGCCGGCAGTGAAAACCCCCAGGGACAGTTCTCAGCATTCGTGCAGCTCTGGGCTGGGCTGCAGCCCATCCTCTGCGGCAACAACCGGTAGGAGCCCTGGGGGCCAGAGGGGGCTGGATCCAGGTTGCTCTCTGGTCAGGACAGGGATGTGGGAGAGCCCACCCTGCCTCTGCCAGCGGTCAAGGGCCCTGGTCATGCCTTGATGAGCATGCGGGAGATGGATGCTCCACCACATCCTTGTGCTGCGGCTGGGGAAGCATCCCGTGCTGGGCAGCACCGTGCTGGCACAGGAGTCGCTGTGAAATCCTCTCCTGGGCAGAGGCGGGGGCTGCCCGCAGCGAGGGGTGCTGGGGCTGGAGCAGAGTTGGCAGCCTGAGCCCTCTTTGCAGGACAATCGAGCCCGAGGCACTGAAGCAGGGCAACATGAGCTCGCTGGGCTTCACCAGCAAGGAGCAGCGAAACCTGGGCCTCCTCGTGCATCTGATGACCAGCAACCCCAAAATCCTGTACGCACCAGTGGGCACTGAAGTGGACAAGGTCATCCTGAAGGTGAGGGTGCAGAGACCGGGACCCCTGTCCTTCCTCTCTCACCAGCCCCACTCTGGAGGGGTGCCTCTTCCCACGGTGTGACCTTCCTCCGCCCGCAGGCCAACGAGACCTTCGCCTTTGTGGGCAACGTCACCCACTATGCCAAGGCATGGCTGAACATCTCCCCCGAGATCCGTGCCTACCTGGAGGAGGGCAGGCTGCAAAGGCGCATCCGTTGGCTGCAGCAGGTAGGATAGTGCGGTGTGGACCAAGTCTGCCTGGGCTTTACCGCTCTGGAGGTTGGAAGGGGGTGTCCTGACCCCAGGCACCTCATAGCTTCTTCATGAGAAGCTCTCAGGTGCTCCTGGGTGCCCACCCTGCTCTTGCGAGGACCATACTGGTTCCCTGCGCAGGGTGGATGCTGTCCCTCCGTCCCCAGGAGGAGCGTTGGGTCCTGTCTGTGTCCATGGGGAGGGCAAGGGGTTGAGAGGCAGGGCATACCCCAGCTTCTCCCTCCTGTGTTTCCCTCTGTGACCCAGTTCACCGCTGACCTCCACAAGCACCCAGAGATCCTGAATGTCTCCGACAGCGATGTTCTTCACAACTTCCTCAGCGGCAACTTCTCCCTGCCCAATGCCAGCATCCTGCTCCAGCAGCTGGACACCATCGATAATGCCGCCTGCGGCTGGGTCCACTTCATGGCCAAGGTGAGTTTGTGCCTGCCTGTGGGAACATGGGTGCTGGAGTGGCACCCACTGCCCGCAGCTGGGGCTCTGTGGGGCTCAAGAGGGGTCAGGTCCCCTAAGGCCATGCGATGGTAGCCCTGGAGTAGATAGTGGTTTCTGCAGTGTCAAGAGCTTTGGGGTAGATGCCAATGGTGGAGGTGTGTCCATCCAACGTTGGGTCCAGGGGGGTGCAGGGTGGCTGTGGGTGGCAGATGCTGCACTGTGTGCGGGGTCCGTGTGCTGCTGGGGTCTTACTGGCCTTCCCCCCCCACTAGGTCAGCGTGGACATCTTCAAAGGCTTCCCAGATGAAGAGAGCATCGTCAACTACACACTGAACCAGGCCTACCAGGACAACGTCACGGTCTTTGCCAGTATGTCCCCGGGAACCATCCCCTTTGCAGGGGTCCCTGAAGCTGCATCCTTCTCCAGCTTTGCCCTGGGCTGGGGCCACTGGCTTTGGGATGTGGCTCCCTTGGTGCATGCTTTGGGTGGATGAGCAGACCGAGCATCTCGCAGTACCCGTCCCCTGCCCCTGGCTGAGCCCTGCCGGGCGCAGCACCCTGCTGCTGTCCTGGCTCTCCCACCACTGCTGCGTGCTGTCCATGTGCCCTCACATCCCATGCCAGGGCAATCCCCACCCTCCTCATCTGTGGCAGCCCTCGTGGTGCCCTTGGCTGGGACGCGCTGAAGCCCTCCATGTCCCTGCCTGTCACTGTGGTCTGGCTGGTGTGGCCGTCTCCTGTGGTGCCAGCGGGCTACCTGCCTCTCCCACTGCCTGCAGGCGTCATCTTCCAGACCAACAGGGATGGCTCACTGCCCCCCCACGTCATGTACAAGATCCGGCAGAACTCCAGCTTCACAGAGAAGACCAATGAGATACGGCGAGCCTACTGGCGGCCCGGCCCCAACACTGGTGGCCGCTTCTACTTTCTCTATGGCTTCGTCTGGATCCAGGGTGAGTGCCAGCTCCCTGCCACAGCTGCCCACGACCCTGGCCCCTGCCCGCACTGCCTGCTCAGCTTAGCTTCCCTTCCTCCTTCCCAGACATGATGGAGCGCGCCCTCATCAACACGTTTGTTGGCCATGACGTGGTGGAGCCCGGCAACTATGTGCAGATGTTCCCGTACCCATGTTATACCCGGGACGAGTGAGTAACACCTGCATGGGCAGGAGCAGGACCTTCACTCTTACCCTTTGCAGGCCAGGACACTTCAGCTGGGGAAAGGGAACAAGTTTGGGGGCCTGAGAGAGGTTGGTGACGTTGGGAGTGATGAGCAACCAGTTAAGCCCTGTTCCTTGGACCACCAGGCTAGGCAAGCAAGGGCAGGATTTTATGCCCAGTTCGCAGCTGAAGCGAGGAACTCATGGCTGCAGGGTGTCTTGGAGGCTAAAAGACTTGGGGAGAACAAGAGAAGCGTGGCAAATGGATGGCACATGGATCTGTCATGGTTATTGAACACAGTGGTCTGGAGGAAGCACCTGGAGAAGTCCCAGAGCCACCAGCCCTCCAGGGCAGGAGGGTGGATAGGGCCTTGTCCACACCAGGGTAGGCAGGGCACTGGGCTGATCCCGTGGCTGCTGCCCACCTGCCTGCTGCGACCTGACAGCCAGGCTGCTAGATTGTCCTGTGGGCTCATTGGAGAAGCTCTTTCAGGGTACTAAGGAGCTGCTGGACTGGAGGGCTGGTTGTCCCTGGGTGGTGGGAGAGCCCTAGTGCCCCAGGGTCTCCCTGGGTCTCTGCAGTGGTGCCACCATCCAGCTCTCCCCTCTCTTCCTCTACCCCACCAGTTTCCTCTTTGTCATCGAGCACATGATGCCCCTGTGCATGGTGATCTCCTGGGTCTACTCGGTGGCCATGATGATCCAGCACATTGTGACGGAGAAGGAGCATCGCCTGAAAGAGGTGGGGATGGCGGGAGGGATCCCTGGGGAGGAGCTGGCATCTCTGAGCTCTTAAGTTCTGTGCTGCGTCCCTGGGCACCTTCCCCATGTCTCCAGGCTGCGCGAGCTGGGGCGGGCGCAGATCCCTCATCCCTGGGCTGAGCCAGTCCTTCTGAGTTTCCCCAGCACAAGCCCTGCCCAGCACCGGAGGGAGCTGAGCCTATTGGCACCCTGGCACAGGGTGCTGTGGCCTGCCTGCTCCCGGCAGCCTCTGGGGACCCCTCGGTGCTGCCTGTCTCTATCCCACCCCCAGCGAGTGAGGCAGCAGCGTTGGGTAGGGTGGGGGACAGCCCCGCTGAGCAGCGTTGGCCTCGCAGGTGATGAAGATGATGGGCTTGAACAACGCGGTGCATTGGGTGGCTTGGTTCATCACTGGCTTCGTCCAGCTCTCCATCTCGGTCACAGCACTCACCGCTATCCTGAAGTATGGCAAGGTCCTGATGCACAGCGATGTCCTCATCATCTGGCTCTTTCTCGCCATCTACGCAGTGGCCACCATCATGTTCTGGTGAGCTGCCTGGTCCACTCCGTGGGGTGAGGGGGCATGGGCAGTGCCAGTGTCCTTGTGCCATGGGACAGGGGTGCCGGGAGCTGTGTGGGCAAGGGCTGGTGGAGGGGCACAAGTCCCCCCAGCCAGCTGATTTGAGGGGCCAATTTATCACCTCAACACCACCAAAATCAGATGGTGTGGGGAAAGCCCTGGTGGGGTAGGATCCAAGGTGATGCTGTCCTCCCCGCAGCTTCCTGGTGTCGGTGCTCTACTCCAAGGCCAAGCTGGCCTCTGCCTGTGGCGGCATCATCTATTTCCTCAGCTACGTGCCCTACATGTATGTGGCTATCCGGGAGGAAGTGGCGCATGACAAGATCACAGCCTTTGAGAAGTGCATCGCGGTGAGTTGGCTGCAGCTGCTGGGGAGGTGCTTGGCCCCAGGTTTGCCCCGGGCACTCCACGTCCAGTACACAGGTGACCAAGCTGTCACCAAGCCCTGGGCAAACGTCTGCCTGTATGAACCAACTCCCCGTGGGGCTTTGGAGGCATCTCCAGAAGGTTTGGTGCCTCCCAGGGCAGGGAGCATCTCCACGGGGCTGGGTGGGGCAGCACTGGACAGGAATTTGCCTCAACCTGTTCATCCAGAGGTGGCCTGTGGTTTCGGCTGACATCTCCTTCCCTTCCCTCCACCTCTCTGCAGTCCCTCATGTCCACCACAGCCTTTGGGCTGGGCTCCAAGTACTTTGCACTGTACGAGGTGGCTGGTGTGGGCATCCAGTGGCACACCTTCAGCCAGTCGCCCGTGGAAGGAGATGACTTCAACCTCCTGCTGTCCATGATGATGCTGATAGTGGATGCCGTGGTGTACGGGGTGCTCACATGGTACATTGAGGCTGTGCACCCGGGTACGTGTGGGCGGTGGGGTATGAGGGCACCTCTGATCTTACAGGAGCCTCCTTGCTGAGGACGCTGCCAGTTCCTGGTGGTGCTCAGCCCTGACATGGTGGGATTTGGCACAATATGCCTTCAGGGTCCCCTGCCTGTGTCCTGTTGGGAACACCTGCCCACACACCCTGACCCACTGGTGACACCAGCAGGTTCCTTGGAAATCTTCAGTTGTGTGTCTCAGTTCACTGGCCAACTGTAACGAAACAAGCTGTCCATGACTGGAGCACTGTTCCCCTTCATCACCCACCTGGGGAGGAGTCTCACCTGCTTACTTTGCTTTCCTCGTAAAGCTGAAAGTGTGAGCCAGGCCCAACCCAAAGCTCAAAGGACTTTGCTTCCTTGCACAGCCCAGCAGCATCACCCCGAGCCCAGCTGGCCAGGGCGCTTGCAGCCCCCACCCCACAGTGATGTCCCTGAGCTGGGGAAGCCCCATGGCCATGCCCATACCTGTGCCAAGCTCTGCCCTGGCCCTCAACTGGCTTCTGCATGGACATGGGTGTAGAGTTGGCCCTGACTCCACAGGGGTTGTGCTTGCAGGCATGTTCGGCTTGCCGCGGCCCTGGTACTTCCCCTTCCAGAAGTCCTACTGGCTGGGCAATGGGCGAGTGGAGACCTGGGAGTGGACCTGGCCCTGGTCCCGCACCACTCGCCTCAGCATCATGGAAGAGGATCAGGCCTGCGCCATGGAGAGCCGGAGGCTGGGTGAGGGTGGACAGGGGTGGCACGGTTTGGCCCGGGCATGGCCCTGGCTCTGCTGCAGGGTCCTGCATGGACCTGCATGCGTCCCCTGTGCCCTTCTCAGGGCAGGATCCTGGGCCAGGCGCTGCTGCCGCCCGTGGTGTGGGAGGGGGGAAGCTGGCCAGAAGCAGAGGGGAAGGGGCCACGAGCCAGCACAGGCACTATGGGATGGAGGCAGGGAGGTTCGTCCCCTGGGGAGCCCTGCTCCAAGCCCAGCCTCCCTGCCAACCCTTGGCTCCTCACCATCCCACTCTCACGGCAGAGGAGACCCGGGGCATAGAGGAGGAGCCGACCCACCTGCCCTTGGTCGTCTGCATTGACAAGCTCACCAAGGTCTACAAGACAGACAAGAAGCTGGCGCTGAACAAGCTGAGCCTCAACCTCTACGAGAACCAGGTGGTGTCCTTTCTGGGGCACAACGGCGCGGGCAAAACCACCACCATGTGAGTGCCCATCAGGGCAGACAAGTGCCATATCCTTCTGGCCAGCTGCAGTGGGTGGGGAAGGTGCTGCGTGATGTCCTTGCAGGGCCTTGTGGCAGCTGGTGCCATGCCCAGAGGGCAGTAGTGTGGATGTGTGGGTCGCACAAAAGGGGGACAGGCAGCAGGTGCATGGCCTTGCCCTGGCATTGCTCTGCCTGGGGCCCAGAAGATGCTCCTGGAGGTGGTGGTTGGGATTGGGACCAAACGGAGGAAAATGAGGTCCCTCACATTGTTGCCTTTCTCCGTCCATCCAGGTCCATCCTCACCGGCTTGTTCCCTCCAACCTCGGGCTCCGCTACCATCTACGGCCATGATATCCGGACAGAGATGGATGAGATCCGGAAGAACCTGGGCATGTGTCCGCAGCACAACGTGCTCTTCGACAGGCTGACGGTGGAGGAGCACCTCTGGTTCTACTCGCAGCTCAAGAGCATGGCGGAGGAGGAGATCCGCAAGGAGATGGACAAGTAGGCATCCCCCACCTCCTTTTGCCCCATCCGTGCCTTTTGCGTGAGTGGGTCCTTGTCCTGCTGGCTGTGCTGTGGTGGGTGACCTGGGAGCAGAGGTGTCCCCTGGACCAGCTCCACCAAGTGCTTTCCAAAACTTGGGCTGTGATATCAGCAGATGATGCTTCTGGCTGCAGCTGGGCTGTCCTAGCAGCTGAGAGCCATAGGTACCACACAGGGAAGATGCATCACATGCTCCCTGTAGGGACTGGGCGCTGGTACGGCCCCCCGGCATCCCTGGTGCTTCTCCCTTGTCCCCAGGATGATTGAGGACCTGGAGCTCTCCAACAAACGCCACTCTCTGGTGCAGACCCTCTCAGGGGGCATGAAGAGGAAGCTGTCGGTGGCCATCGCGTTCGTGGGCGGGTCACGGGCCGTGATCTTGGATGAGCCCACGGCTGGCGTGGACCCGTATGCACGAAGGGCCATCTGGGACCTGATCCTCAAGTATAAGCCAGGTGAGCGGAGGTGGGCAGAGCCCAGCATTGCTCCTCTGGCTGCGGTGGCCCTGGCCTCTCTGATGAGGCTCTGTGCCACCGTCAGGGAGGACCATCCTGCTCTCCACGCACCACATGGACGAAGCCGACCTACTGGGTGACCGCATTGCTATCATCTCTCACGGCAAGCTCAAGTGCTGCGGCTCTCCTCTTTTCCTCAAAAGCACCTACGGCGACGGCTACAAGCTGACGGTGGTGAAGAAGCAGTCGGACACCAGGAACGGCACAGGTCTGGGGGGCAGTGGGACCCCGTGTTTAAAGGAGTAAATAGGACCAACTTTCTTCAGCCCAGGAAAGGAACGAGAGGTCAACACCCAAGTGTTCCCACCCTGAGTCTCCTTAGGCCACATGGAGGGTGGAGGGGGACGGGGTAGGGGTGTGGGAGGTGGCATTGCTCAGCCTTGATTTCTCCCATCTGGGTCCTGGCTTAGACCCTGCGTAGTGGCATTTGCCTCCAGGTGCTGGTTCTGTCTGGCCTGTGGGCTGACCGCCGAGATGTCCAGTACACGCTGTGGTGCAGAGCGCTGTCTCTGGGCCAGGCAGGGCAGCTGGGAAGCCTCCAGCACCGCGTGATGGAGGCTGGAGGAGCCTCTGCAGTGCTGGGCTGTAGTGTGGACATGGTGGGTCCTGGTGGGAGGCTGGGTGAGAAGTGACCAACCAGTGCTGCTCCTCTGCCGCAGAGCCGGGCCAGCCACACAGCCCCCTGGCCCACTCCTCTGTCAGCCCCTGCTCCGAGCCCCGTGTCTCCCAGTTCATCAAGAAATATGTGGCCTCCTGCCTCCTCATCTCGGACACCAACACCGAGCTCTCCTACATCCTTCCCAGTGAGGCTGTCAAGAAGGGCTGCTTCGAGAGGCTTTTCCAGGTACCCGCAGGCGGGGTGGGCAGGCAGGCGGTCGCAGGGGGCCATGGCTGTGCGGTCACATCCTGCCCTCCTCACACCACGGTTTGCCTCCACAGCACTTGGAGCAGAGCCTGGAGGAGCTGGACCTCACCAGTTTCGGGCTGATGGACACCACGCTGGAGGAAGTCTTCCTGAAGGTGTCCGAGGAGGACCAGTCTCTGGAGAACAGCGACGTGGGTACGGGCGGCAGGGGGGCACATGGTGCTGCTGGGACTGGCGAGGGGCTGTGTGCCTTGGTGTGGGCTTGGTGGCTCCTCTCCGCTTGTGCGTGGCTCCAGGACTCTCCTTTCCCAAGGGAAGGAGTCATCTCCAGCAGAGCCCATCCCAGCCAAGGGCTGCTGGCCTCTGCTCCACTACGGGTTTCCGGAGCAGATCCATCCCTGCTCCGTGCCACACCGAGGTGAAGGGTGGCATGGCCAGTGGCAACTCCCCTTCTCCTTCCAGACATGAAGGAGTCCAAGAAGGATGCCATGCGGCCACCTGCCCCTGAGCTGGGCCCAAAGCCTGAGGCCAACGGGGAGCCCCTTGCTGAAGCAGCCGTGCCGGAGAAGCCTGAGGTGGAGCTCAGCAACCTGGTGACCTGCTCCAAGCTGGCACAGTCGCAGGCGTCCCTGCACTCAGCCTCCTCGGTGGGCTCTGTGCGGGGCGACGAAGGTGGGGCTTATTCCGAATTCTTTGGGGATTATGCGCCCCTGTTTGATAACCGGCAGGACCCCGATAACATCAGTCTGCAAGGTTCGTGCCGCCGGTGCCCAGCCAGCGGCAGGGGCCAGGGGAGGCGCTCGGCTGGGACGCGGAGGGTGGCCGGGGCAGTGGCAGTGCCCGTCCCTGCACCCAGGCAGGGCAGAGCTGGCCCTGGCCTGGGCAGGCGGGTGTGCCGGGGATGGGGGGCTATGCCTGCTGGGGCGAGACCCCACGGCGGGTCCGATGATGCATCTGCCGATGCTGCGCCCAGAGAGCCGCAGCCTGGGTAGGAGGGCTGGGAAAGGGTGCTTCCACCAGTTTGCACCCCCAAACTGGTTGCATGTGTGTGGGGGGCTCTCATGCTGTGACCCAGAGCCAGCAGGTGCGGGCGCAGCTCTGCCCTTTGCCTCCCTCGGATCCCACAAGTGCCACCCTGCAGACCCACCCCACTAACGCGCTCGCTCCTCACGCTGGCGCCCGGTTGGGTTGGCTCCTCTTGGCCCTCAGTCATCTTCCAGCTGGTGGCTTTGCCCTCTGTACCCTGACCTGTGCTTGGGGCTCTCCCTGCCCGACTGCTGGCACTGCTGGAGGATGGAGGATGCAGGCATGCACCTGGAGGCTGCCGTTTTATTCACAAATCCTTTTCTGGGTTATCCCGGCAGCTCTTGTGATTAATTCAGGGATGTGCCACCCTGCCTCCCCAGCCAGGTCTGCTCTGAGCGTTGGGATTTGGGTTGCGGGAGGCAGAGCTGAGACAGTCCTGCAGCAGAGCTCCCTGAGCCCCAGCCCCGCGCCCACTGCCTCGCTGGGTGCTCCCACCCATGTCCCATCCCCCTGTTCTGCGCTGACCTCTGGGAGAACTGATGGGAAAATTGGGGGGGTTCTGCCAAAAAGCACCAATTTAACTTGTTTTTTTGAAAACTGTTGCCTAAATTTCCTATTTTGGGCCAAGAGGAACACGCCAGCCAGCTGCCTCGCTTCATGCCGCGGTGCTGCCATGGCTCGGTGGCCATCAGGGTTGGGTGCTGCCCTGTCCCTCGGGGTGGCTGTGCCCGGCTCAGCTCCCTAGGGGCCAAGGTGGGCGTGGGAGCGGCCATACTGGGGAGGTGACATCCTTCTTCCCTCCCAGAGCAAGAGGCGGAGGTGGAGGCAGAGGACCGTGACCTGGACGGGCAGGGGAGCTTCAAGCTGGAGGGCTCATGGCTGAAGCTGCGCCAGTTCCACGGGCTGATTGTCAAACGCTTCCACTGTGCCAAGCGCAACACCAAGGCCCTCTTCTCGCAGATCCTCCTGCCTGCGTTCTTCGTCTGTGTGGCCATGACGGTGGCGCTCTCTGTGCCCGAAATAGGTGTGTGCGCGCCACCCACCTGCATGCTGGGGGCTACTGGTGGCCTTTTCTGCCTGCCCCAACGTGGCTGGTGGGGACACTGGCTGGAGGGAGGACATGGACAAGGCTTGCAGGCTCTCGGCCAGTCTGCCTTTGCGTGGTGGTGCTGCAGGTGCGAGCGGGCTCTGTCCTTGTCCCCACAGGTGACCTGCCACCCCTCATCCTCTCACCATCACAGTACCATAACTACACCCAGCCCAAGGGCAACTTCATTCCTTACGCCAACGAGGAGCGGCGTGAGTACCGGTGAGAGCCGCCAGTCGCTGGTGACCAGCGTCCCGTGCCCTATCCCCATCCCTGTCTCCATTCCTGGGACTGCGATGGGGGGCAGCAGGGAGGGCAGCTCACAGCGGGGTTGGACCCAGGGCTGGCTCAGGCTTGGAGCAGAGCCTGGCTGGTGCCACGTCCCCTTACAGAAAGCAGCCTCCATCCTCCCCAGGGTGTCTCTGGGAGAGGTGCCAGCCCTGATGCTGGCTGCAATGGGCAGCTCAGCTGTGTGTGCCCATTCAGTCATGTCTATTCAGCTGTAAGTGCCGAGGCCTCGGGGAAGACCCAGCAGAAGATGGCCAAGGTGGTGAGACCCGTGTCTCCTGCTCCTTGCTGCTCCTCACCTGCTCCTCTCCCTGCAGCATCAGGCTGTCTCCGGACGCCAGCCCCCAGCAGCTGGTGAACACCTTCCACCTGCCCTCTGGCGTGGGGGCCACCTGTGTACTCAAGATGGCCTTCAACAACACTCTGGACCAGCCCATGCAGACCCTCAACCTCAACAGCAATGAGTCCAAGATGCTGGCGGCCAAGTACTTCGATGCCATGTGCATCGACTCCTTCACCCAGGGCCTGCCGCTCTCCAACTTCGTGCCGCCGCCTCCATCCCCAGCTCCCTCCGACTACCCCATCTCAGTGGATGAGGACCTGTTCCGTGCCTGGAACTCCACAACCTTCTCCTCCACCGTCAAAGGTATCACCTGCCCTTGATGCTCGAGTGTATCTGGGCCTTGGATTCATCTCCAGGAGGGAGATGATATATCTCCCCTGTAGAAGCAGCTCCAGGGACCGTGGCAATGCCTGTCAGTTTGGCCTGGCCACAGCATCGCATTACTGTGCTGAACTTCTGGCTCAGCACTGGTGCTGGCCCTGGAGCACTGCTCCCCATTCAGCCCTGGCAGTGCCGGTGGAGCTCCCTGGGATGGTGACACCTTGAAGAGCCCTGTGGCCTGCCTTGTGTCACCCTTGCTGGGCCATGGTCCCTAATGATTGCCTTCTCCAGCCACACTTCATGTCCCCTCTCTGAACCATTTCTGTCCCCTCAAAGTTTTTCCCCACATCCATCTCTTGGTCCCTCACGGTCACCAGGACACAAAAGCCCTCTCACAGACCAGGCTCTGGCTGTAGGGAAGAGCGACCCTCCCTGCCCGGCCGGGACCCCTCGGCTCAGCCTCTCGCCCCCACGTTGTCCAAGGCAGCCGGGGCAGGCAGGAGCCTGGCTGTAAGCTGCCCTGTCTGCTCCTCAGAGACTGTGACCTCGGCACCCGCCCTGCCCCGCATCGTCCACGAGCCCATCAAGTGCACGTGCTCCATGCAGGGGACCGGCTTCTCCTGCCCCAGCGGCGTGGGGGGCCACCCGCCGCAGATGAAGGTGGTGACGGGGGACATCCTCGCAGACATCACAGGGCGCAACGTCTCCGAGTATCTGCTCTACACTTCGGACCGCTTCCGGCTGCACAGGCAAGAGGGGAGGTGGCGCGGGTCTGCCCTGTGCCATGGAGCAGGGGTGGGGGCCCGGGGTACTGGTGGGAGCCAGGTGCATGCTTGAGCGTGGCCGCGCTCCCAGAGGTGGGGGACAGCAGTCACAGCTTCTCAGCGGTGCCTTGGCTCACAGGTACGGGGCACTCACCTTTGGCAACGTCCAGAAATCCATCCCGGCCTCCTTCGGGGCCAAGGCCCCTGCCACGGTGCGCAAGATCGCTGTCCGGAGAACGGCCCAGGTAGGACTGCGCTGCGCCCCATGGCGGCTGGGAGGTGGGTGGGCAGCAGCAGCTGTGGCAGGGGTGGGGAGGAGAAGGGGGGCAGGCAGCGCTGCCTGCTCGGCAGGGACCCCTCACCCACAGCTCTGCAGCAGCGCTTTCAAACGAGGAATCTGGTGGGGCTCTCATGCCATGGGGTGCTTAGCAGCTCCCACCCCAGCAGGTCTGGCCCAGCATGGTCAGCAGTGGCCTGCCCTCCCCACAGCCGGGAGCACAGGAAGCCCTGTGGCTGTCCCATCCCATCCTGTCCCATCCCTTCCTTCCAGTACATCTGCCATAGGCCCAGCTCTCTTGCTGCCTCCCGCCTCTCTTCTCTGCTCCTCCAGGTCTTCTACAACAACAAGGGCTACCACAGCATGCCCACCTACCTCAATGCTCTCAACAACGCCATCCTGCGAGCCAACTTGCCCAAGAGCAAAGGCAACCCTGCTGCCTATGGTGAGGACCTGGAGGTGTTTAAGGGCAGAAGCGCGTCAGAAACAGCTTTAGGGCATGGTCCAACCAGGCTCTAAAGTGCAATGTCCCCCTTTGGACCAAGCAGGCTAGTGCCCAGTTGGAGCAGGGGGTCACGCACCTTGGCTATGAGGTCTGGGCTAGGCAGATCTCTCTGGGGTCCAGGCTGGGGCAGAACGTCCCAAAGTGCTGCCTGAAGGCACCTAGGCTTGCAACGTGTCCGAGGACGCTCTCTGCCAGCTGGTGGAGGAGGGCTTGGCCTCGAGGTGTGCGGTTGCTTCAGACGGCTCCACTCCTGCTGAGCTGCAGGGAGGAAATCTGTCCTCCCGCTCAGAGCAGGCTGGGGGCAAGATTTTTCTGTTCTGAGCCATCTTTCACACTCCTGTGTTTCTTCTTGGGCCTTCCTGCAGGCATCACAGTCACCAACCACCCCATGAACAAGACGAGCGCCAGCCTGTCCCTGGATTACCTGTAGGTCTAGGGAGTTGTTTGGACAGAGGGTGGCCGTTGGGTGGAAGGGGGGGAGCTCCTCACCGCGGTTTGCAGGGGAATGGTGAGGCTTCTGCCCTGCAGGCTGTGGGGGGAGATACCGGGTGGCTGTGATGTGGGGGTCCCTGTGCCGTGCCGTGCCCTGTGCACAGGGACTGTCCCAGGCCAGGACCCTGGGCAGCTGAGGGTGACGGGGTTCCTGCTCTCCTCCTTGCTCCCCATGCAGCCTGCAAGGCACGGACGTGGTGATTGCCATCTTCATCATCGTGGCCATGTCCTTTGTGCCAGCCAGCTTTGTGGTGTTCCTGGTGGCTGAAAAGGCCACCAAGGCCAAACACCTACAGTTCGTGAGCGGCTGCGACCCTGTCATCTACTGGTTGGCCAACTACGTGTGGGACATGGTGAGCAGAGCACATGGCCCTACCGGCCAAGCCCCCAGGGCCGGGTGGGTGGGTGGACAGTCGCAGAAGTTTCTGTCTTCTCCAGCTGAACTACCTGGTGCCAGCCACATGCTGCATCATCATCCTGTTCGTATTCGACCTCCCGGCATACACCTCTCCCACCAACTTCCCCGCCGTCCTCTCCCTCTTCCTGCTCTACGGGTACGTTGCTCACAGGGGTGGTCAGGATGCACTGGTGGGTCCCTCCAGTGCCCCATCTGCATGGTGCCTGTGCAGGGAGGATCTGGCCTTGGGGCTGCCCATCTGGCTGATATTCTGCAGCTCCTGTAGCTGGTGGGCTGTGAGGGCTGGGGTGGGAGAGCCCAGGGAGGACGGGGCTGGGAGATGGGCAATCCCCAGGCTCAACGGTTGGCACTGGTCCCTCTCCTGCCACACTGACATGCAGTCCTGCCACTCGCCTTTCCAGCTGGTCCATCACCCCCATCATGTACCCCGCCTCCTTCTGGTTCGAGGTGCCCAGCTCTGCCTATGTCTTCCTCATCGTCATCAACCTCTTCATCGGCATCACTGCCACTGTCGCCACGTTCCTGCTGCAGCTCTTTGAGCACGACAAGGTATGGGATTCACAGCTCTGCCTGGGTCCGCCAGGAAGGGAGAAGCTGCTACTGGGTGGTGGGACAGCTCAGATTGGGAGGGACCTCAGGAGGTCTCTGCTCCAAACTCCTGCTCTCAGCAGGGTCAGCTATGAGACCAGACTTGGGCTGTATCTTGGTAGGGATCCTGATCCTGCCATGCTTTCACAGTCCTCAGGGGTGTTTCTGATTGTTGTGTTCTCTCTGCCTGTCCCCACAGGATCTGAAGGTGGTGAACAGCTACCTGAAGAGCTGCTTCCTTGTATTCCCCAACTACAACCTGGGCCATGGCTTGATGGAGATGGCCTACAACGAGTACATCAACGAATACTATGCCAAGATCGGTATGGCCTCTCGTTCCCTCCCTCCCTTGCTCCAGGGCATGTGGGGCTTGGGGGGGACCATGATGCTGGCACATCCCCTCCGGCTGCCCTGTGTGGCTTCCCGAGAGCCAGAGCAACCTGGAGCAAAAAGCCAGGGGATGTGAACTAGAGTGGGGCGCAGGAAGAGACACGTTTGAGGGTCATCCGTGGTGTGGTGCCGGTGATGCTGAAAATGGTTCCTTAGACCATCCCAAATAGCCCTACAGGGAGAGGAGATTGTGAGCCCTGGCAGAGTTGTGTGTTTCTGCTGCTGTTGTCCACTGCCTGTGGTGGGGCCATGGTGGAGCCATGACGGGGCTGTGCTGGGCCATGGTGGAGCTGTGGGGGAGCCATGGTGGAGCCATGCCGGGGCTGTGGTGGGGCCATGGTGGGGCTGTGGTGGGGACATGGTGGAGCCATGACGGGGCTGTGGTGGGGCCATGGTGGGGCTGTGGTGGAGCCATGACGGGGCTGTGGTGGGCCATGGGGGGGCCATGCTGTGATATGAGGGATGGGGACTGCAAGGGCTCTTTCCTTCCAGACATGGTCTCTTGCTTGCAGGGCTGCGCTGCCCAGCCAAAATGAGCCTTTTGCTACTCGCAGCTTCAGTTTGGCCTCAAAAAGCTCTTGCTGCTCTCTGCTTCTCAAAAGCAGCTTCTGTATATAACCCAGGTGCTGCTGGCATCATGAGGGGCAATTTTGGGACAGGATCTGAGAAGTCTATCCAATACCCACTCTCAGTTGGGTTGATTCATCCTACTAAGCTTGAAAAGTTGTATGATATCAATAGCAGACGCACTGTGAATGTAAAGCCTTGTTGTGACCAGCCCTGGTGCCAGCAGCACCAACCAGCTCAGGCAGCTGCAGCAGGGGAGCAGGAGAGTGTCATTGTCACAGACCAGCTCAAGACATACTACCGGGTTGTCCCCATGGGAAGGTGTCCCCAGCTGCTCTCTCCTCTTCCTCCCACTCAGGGCAGTTTGATAAAATGAAATCGCCTTTCGAATGGGACATCGTGACGCGGGGGCTCGTTGCCATGACAATTGAAGGCTTTGTTGGCTTCTTCATCACCATCATGTGCCAGTACAATTTCTTCCGGAAGCCCCAGTGAGTGTGGCTGGGGAGCGTGGGACAGGCTAGGGGGTGTTGGCTGTGGGGAAAAGCTTTGCCATCGGAACCTCTTAGCTCGGGGCTGCCCCTCCGGTGGGTGCGAGCTGGGGAGCTGCCCATCCCTGGCAGGGATGCAGGCAGGTGCCTCCTGTGCCTGCATCCTCACCCCACCCTGTGCTCCCTCCCACAGGCGACTGCCTGTGTCCACCAAACCCATCGAGGATGACATTGATGTGGCCAACGAGCGGCACCGTGTCTTGCGCGGCGACGCCGACAATGACATGCTGAAGATTGAAAACCTCACCAAGGTGCAGCAGCAGGATGGCAAGCAGTTGGGGGTTGTGCCGGGGCTGCAAAGGAGACACTTCGGAGCCATGCCATCCAAGGGACGTGGGTTGGGGCTGGTGTCCAGGCACCTTCCAGCGGGCTGAGCCCCCATCCTCTGCCCCACCAGGTGTACAAGTCCCGCAAGATCGGGCGCATCCTGGCCGTGGACCGGCTGTGCGTGGGTGTGCGGCCCGGGGAGTGCTTCGGGCTGCTGGGCGTCAACGGCGCAGGCAAGACGACCACCTTCAAGATGCTGACAGGGGACGAGAGCACCACGGGTGGAGAGGCCTTCATTAATGGGCACAGGTTGGGGGGCACGGGCTGGGTGGAAGGTGGGGACTGCCTGCTGTCCTGGGGGTGGGACGGAGTCTACTTGGGGGTCTCCCAGCATGAAGCAGGGTGAGTCTGCCCATGTGGCTCCATGGGACTCTGCAGCCCCGTGTGCTGCTGGGCTGACCATAATCTGGGGGCTGGCAAGTGACACTGGCTGTTAGCCAAGGCTGCCCACGCGCATTACCTGGTAAAAGATGCTCCAGTATGAAGGCATGTGAAAGGGGGGTGAGCAACCAGGTGCTCCTGAAAAGCAATTCCTTCTCCCCACGGCCCCTCCATCCTCTCTCGCAGCATCCTGAAGGAGCTCCTGCAGGTCCAGCAGAGCTTGGGCTACTGCCCCCAGTTCGATGCACTCTTCGATGAGCTGACGGCCCAGGAGCACCTGGAGCTCTACACCCGCCTGCGTGGCATCCCCTGGAAGGACGAGGAGCGGGTAGGGCTGCGGGCAGGTGATTGCCAGCACCCCAGGGGTGGCACTGCGACTTGGGAACGGCATAATCACTGGGCAGCAGTGGGGACTGAGCCGGTGCCACTGCCCTCACAGCAGTGCCGCCCCAGTGGTGCGCCTACATGGGGTGTTGGGACTGGGCACATGCACTCCCAGGCCCCCATTGACCCTCATGGCCACGCCAGGGACTGCTGTGGGGCTCTTCTGACTGGCACATTGCTTGTGGTCCCCTTGGCAGCCAGCCCATGCTGCAGAGCCCAACCACTTGCCCGCTGCCAGCTCTGCCAGCCCTATGGCCTTGGCAGGGTGACAGCAGCCCCCCACGCCTTGCAGGTGGTCAAGTGGGCACTGAAGAAGCTGGAGCTGACCAAGTACGCCGACAAGCCCGCCAGCACCTACAGCGGAGGCAACAAGAGGAAGCTGTCCACAGCCATCGCGCTGATCGGATACCCGGCCTTCATCTTCCTGGTGCGCCCTGGGCTCCAGCACACTGCCCACGGGGTCCTCCTCCCACCCACCGTGTCCCTGGGGCTGGTGCTGGGCTAGGGCAGAGAAATGACCCTGGCTGGGAGCTACCTGCACCTGGCTCCAGCACCAGTGTCCTGGGGTGTAGAATGATGAGAAGGGGGTGGCAGGGTCTCCCTGGGGGCTGCCGTGTCTGAGGGTGCTGTCTGTCCTGCAGGATGAGCCCACCACAGGGATGGACCCCAAGGCACGGCGCTTCCTCTGGAATCTCATCCTAGATGTCATCAAAACGGGTCGCTCCGTGGTGCTCACGTCCCACAGGTCTGGGGGAGACTTCTGGCTGCACCTGTGATGCCTCTGGGCATGTGGGGTGCTGTGTGGGTAGGAGAGGGCTCTTTGGTCCCCAGAGGATGGCATTTGGCAGGGACATGGACAGGAGAGGGAACCTGGGACACCCTCTGTTGCCTTCTCCCATCCCTGGTGGTGGGGCCACGGCACTGTCCCCCCATGCCTCCCTGCTGAAGCCTGCCCTGTCTCCCCAGCATGGAGGAGTGCGAGGCGCTCTGCACCCGCCTGGCCATCATGGTGAATGGGAGGCTGAAGTGTCTCGGCAGCATCCAGCACCTGAAGAACCGGTAAGAGCCCAGTGGGTATCCAGCACCCCATGCACGCTGCAGGGTGGGAGGGGGCTGGACCCCCACAGCAGGGTGACAGCATGGCACCCGCAGCAACATGTCAGCTCTTTGTGTGGGTGTTGCTTTGGAGGGTGGGCAGGGGACGGGCTCGCTCGGGTGGGTGCAGCAGCTGTCAGAGAGCATCGTCCCATTCCAAGGGCTCAGTCCTTTCCCGCAGAGGTGCAGGCGGGGGAGCAGTTCCTCACGGGTTCCTTTGTCCCCGTGCAGGTTCGGCGATGGCTACATGATCACAGTGCGCACCAAGTCCAGCCTCAACGTCAAGGAAGTGGTGAGGTTCTTCAACCGCAACTTCCCCGAGGCCGTCCTCAAGGTGAGCTCCCTGCGGTGGTGGTGGCATCCCCTGCCAGCCCCGGCCTCGGGGTGCAAGCAGCCTTCATCCCCCAAGGGACACCTCTGTGGGACCCCCTGCAGGGTGATAGGAGGGGGTCAGGGAGTGAGCGCTCAGGTGTCACCTCCATGTCCCCTGCAGGAGCGGCACCACACAAAGGCCCAGTACCAGCTGAAGTCGGACCAGATCTCGCTGGCACAGGTCTTCAGCAAGATGGAGCAGGTGGTGGATGTGCTGGGCATCGAAGACTACTCCGTCAGCCAGACCACTCTGGACAACGTGAGACTGGGAAGAGAATGGGTGGCTGGGTGCTTGTCCCCAAGGAGGGTGGCCATACCCAGAGGGGTGGCTGTGACGAAGTGCCTGGCAGAAACCACCTTTGGGACGCGGTTGGTGTGGGGCACGGGTGATGGCCACAGCCTGGTGGGATGCACTGGAGCCTGTCTCCGGTGGCACGGATGGCAGGCGAGGGGTGGCCAGGGGGTGGAGGTGCTTGCAGGGATCCCTTGCAGCCTCCTGCCCCTTTCACCCCAGGTGTTTGTGAATTTTGCCAAGAAGCAAAGTGACAACCTGGAACAGCAGGAGACCAGCCCCAGCTGTGCCCTGCAGTCGCCCCTGGAGCGTGTGCTGAGCCTCCTGCGTCCCCGGGCTGCCCCCACGGAGCTGCGGGCCCTCGTGGTGGAGGAGCAGGAGGACCTGGAGACCGACGATGAAGGTCTCATCAGCTTCGAGGAGGAGAGGGTGAGATGTTGTCCCTGGATCTGGGTGTCCGTGGTCCCAGCTGTGTCCCAGCCATGGGGCACCAGGACTGGATACTGTGGCACCACGTCTCATCTGGGGAAGGGGACACAGTGGGACCAAAGAGGGCTCTCTGGGGAAAGGCTGCTCTCCACCCCAGGCTGGATCCTGGCCCCAGCAGCACTGGGTATGCTGGGCAGAGCGGGCAGCCCCTGCCCTGCCCAGCCCCTGAGTCCTCTGCCCGTCTCTGCCCGCAGGCTCAGCTCTCGTTCAACACGGACACGCTGTGCTGAGACCCAGAGGGCAGCCATGTCGCCCGGCTGTGAAGCCACCGAACCCTTTTGGCCTCTCCCGTCCCTTCGCCCCGTCGAGTGGAGCTGCTGCAGCTGGAGGCGCATGCCAGGGAGGACACGGCGGGTGCAGCGCCAGCCTGGACGGTTCCTGTGAGCCACTGCCTGCCGGATGGCCTTTGTCCCCTTCAGCTCCGGGGCAGTGTCGCTGTGCGGTACCAGAGACCACCATCCTGGGCGGGCTTGTCCAGCCAGCGTGTGCCAACGGACAGAGACTGTGAAGAGAAGGATATGGCTTGGTGCCACTGCTGCTGGCTCTGCACACTTTGTGGTGGGGATGAGGCCTGTGAGTGGTGCCTTTGGTTGGACACCCATGTTGTACCCACCCTGGGGACCCCCAGCCGTGGGGACCCTCTTCCCCCTCCCTGGGCACTGGCAGCACCCCAAGCCTGGCGCTGGCAGGGCTGGAGGAAGGACGGCTGCTTTCACCTTGTTCCCATACCCCTGCCTTGGCGCTTGCCCCTGGTACTGTGGGGGGCTCAGCACCGCGGGGGCAGGAACTCTGGTGCTTCACCCACGTTTGGTTTCTGTCACCAATGACCTCCAGCCTGCCTGAGGACGGGCCCTGGGCCCCTCTGGTGCGTCCTGCTTGCCCATGCCGCTGCCAGCCGAGGGGTCCAGCCACCCTGGCCCTGCCACGCTGGGCACTTGGCACCANGGCCTTGCCACGCTGGGCACTTGGCACCGCGCAGCAGCGCCGCTGTAGAGGGGCACGTGGTGGGGCAGAGGGCTATTTCACAGGGTATTTCACATGCTGGCACCAGCTGTTTCTCCCCTCTGCCCGCAACCACGTCCCTCCTCCCAGAGCCCCTCGCCCTGCCTCCTGCCTGCCCTCGCTGCCCGCTTCCCCCACCACAGGGCATCGCCGCGGCTGTGCCACCTTTCCGCTGTGTCCCCCTGCTTTTCCCCCTTGCCCTGGCACTCATTGCTCAGCGTCCAGCCCTGCACTGGAGCTGCCTGCACTCTTACTGTTGGGTCACTGGTGGTACTGGACAAGGGGTTGCTGCACCCCAGGATGGCTTTTGAAGCTGGCAGTGGGGTGGCCTTGAGGTACGAGGACAAGACAGCGCAGCTGGGCACTGGCACAACTTGGCAGTGGTGCCTGGGGTGGTGGGGAGGGCAGGATGGACCGCGGCGATGGGGCTGGCAGTCTCACCAGGGCCAGCAGTGTCACCAGGGGCTGGCAGTGTCACTGGGTCTGGCAGCATCACCAGAGCTGGCAGCAGGCACCCCCTTGGCCAGCAGTGCCCCTCCTTTCTGCAGAGGGTCCTGCCACCGTGTCGCCATGGGGGGCCATGCCCAGAGGCAGGGTCACAGCAGGGCCCATGACGCTGACTCCAATCACCCACTCTGGGTGCCCCAGGCTTTCGCAGCACCCTGTGATGGCTGTGCATGGTCCCCCCTCCTTCCCGGAGAGCCCCCAGGGCCGGGCTGCCGATGTGTGTCCCCACTGCCCCTTCTGCCTCCCTGGCACAGGCGTGGCTGGAGGCCCTGGGCTAGATCCTGCCCGTCAGCAAGCGGGCAGCACTGGGCACCTCAGCTCACTGCCGTGGGGCAGCACAGTGCACAGGGAGGCGGACTGGGGCCAGCCTTGGCCCTGCTGGAGGGCACGGGAGCAGGGACAGTGCCAGGTGGCAGCTGAACCTCTGCTGTCCCCATGTCCCCTGGTCTCGCCAGTCCTGTATGCCACCTGCTATAGATTGTGATACAATATACAGTATTTTCAATAGGGGAAAAATTGGGCGGGGGGGGGGGNGGGGGGGGGGGGGGGGGGGGGGGGGGGGGGGGGGGGGGGGGGGGGAGATAAGCTCTATTTTCAGATTTTTTCAGACCATATTTTTTTTAATGGCATACTGGAAACTGGCTGGTCCTGGGGACGGCATGGGTGGGCAGCCCCCACCCGGGGTGCCCCTGCTCCCTTGCTGGGCGTGCTCTGCCTTCCCAGGTGGGCACTGGGGGACAAGCCAGCTCGGGGTTAGCCCTTTGCCACCAGGGAGAGAGGCGCCAGTGTCACCTTTGGGTCCCCAGCCATGACCTTCGTGGTGGCACCCTTGGTGCACCCCCAGGGTGGGCATGGTGACCTGCTCTGTGCCCTGGCCAGGGCTTTGTCCTCACCCCACACCCACTCACCTGCCCTGGGCTCCAGGAGGGCACCGGCACCCCGGGCACAGAGTCCCTCCCCATCCCCATCCCTCCCATCTGCAGAGCTGCCCCCTCCCGCTGCCATGCCGCCATCCCTGTGCCCCACGGCTTTCGATGGTCAATGGAGATGCTTTTGTGCCCCCAGTGCGGTGTGGCCACACAGCCTGGGTGGCCACAGTGGCCTCCCTGCCCTGGGCTTGGGGCTGCCCAGGCACAAACCCTGCTGGGGGCACCCCAAGGGTGGCAGCAAGGTGGGAGTGGGAGGGCATTGCCCTGGGGCAGGGGTGACCGCTGCCTTAACACTATTTGCTTCATTGAGTTTGGCCCCGCTTCCTGCCTCACCTCCCTCTGCACGTCCTTGGCCACCAGCTGCGGGCATGGCGCCGGTGCCACGCACGGCCCCGGGCACGGGGCATCCTGAGGGGNAAAAAAAAAAAAAAAGAGGAAATGTGAAAATAATGATCGTTTTAAATAAAAAATAATAACTGGAGCCAGGGAGGCTGCATGGTTGCTGGTGGGCAGGAGTGCCAGTGCTGGGTGTCTGGGCAGGGAGCGGGCTGGGCAGGGGCTGAGGAGGGGGTTTCAGCGGGGTGCCCCGGGGTGGGGGTGCAGGAGCCTGCATGGGCAAAGGGAGGTGGGCACACCACAGGGCTGTACCCAGCACTTGGCATCTTCCAGGGTGGGCGGTGGGGCTGCCTGGGGACACGAAGTCCCCCGCAGGGCGCAGGCAGCGCAGGCAGGAGCTGCCACAGCTGGCGATGCTGCCAGCCACCCTGGCCGGACCCGGGCTGGCAGCAGCGGCCCCACGGCAGGGCGTCCCCGGCTGTGCCGTGGGGCCGGGTGTGGGTGGGAGCGGGTGCACCCCGGGGAGGAATGTGGGCTGGGAGGGGCCACAGCTCCAACACCAGCACTCGCGCCACAGCCACCACTCCGCCAGCAGCCGCCACCCAGCATGGCTGAGAAACCCCAAATCCAGCTCTTCGTCAAGGTGAGGGGGGTCATGGGGGCCTGGGGTGCCCAGGCCCGTGGGCACCTCTGGGTGCCATGCTGGCATTGCTGGGCTGGGGTGGCCCAGTTGCCCCTGCCCAGCACAGTGCCCAGATGAGGGGCCCTGGGCAGGCGGTGGGCAGCTCGGGGCTCTCCTCCAGGGCTCAGCATGCTGCTGCCTGCCCCGCGGGCATGGGGGTGCTGTGGGTGCTCAGCCTGGGGTGCCCCCCCCCAAAACCAGGGCCCCCTGCCCAGCAGCCTGGCCACCGGCAGCATCTGCCTGCCTGCATCTGCCGGGCCCTTCCCAGGCACCGCCCGGCCGGGGCAGTTTGTCCGGCTGCGCAGGGCAGGACAGGGCCCGCCTGGGATCTTGCCTGGGGGTGACAGGGCCACCAGCATTGCCACCGCCTTCCACCAGCACAGTCCGTGCCACACTGGGCTGTCCTCTGCCACAACCACCCCAGTGCCACTGCTGCCCACAGTGCCACCGCTGCCCGCGGTGCCACCACCATCACTGCCCATAAGCCCCGTCCTCCTCAGCACTGCATGGCTGGGGCAGCCTGGGGCTCCCTGGTCCCCCGGGGTGCCATGGCCAGCACCCGCCGTGCCACGCAGGCTGCTGGGGTGGGGCACGGAGGCCCCAGGAGCAGGCGGGGGCTGGGGCCCTGCCCGGTGTAGCGGGTGCCACAGGCCACCAGCACTGCTCACCGGGCTGTGGCCAGCCTGGGCTTGGCTGGGGAGGGGTGAAATGCACCCTGCCACCCTCACCCTGCACCCACCAGGGGTGCCCAGCCCGCGCTGCCCCCGCTGTGGCCATGCTGGGGCGAAGGGATAGCTGAGCTCTCCCTCTCTGCCTGCAGGCAAGTGAGGATGGGGAGAGCGTGGGCCACTGCCCCTTCTGCCAACGGCTCTTCATGGTGCTGCTGCTCAAAGGGGTGCCCTTCACCCTCACCACCGTGGATGTTAAGAGGTGAGTGGTGGCTCCCTCGCAAGGATGGCACACTGATGGGGGGTAGTGGGTCCCCAACACGTTGGGCAGAGGCGTGAAGGGCGGGTACTGTGGGATGCACGGAGCCTGCTGTACTGCCCCAGCTGCCCATGGGACGTTGGTGGGCATTTTCCAGGGCGGAGCTGGCATGGGCACACACTGAGGCAGGAGCAGCCTCAGGGTACCACCTCGTCCCTTTGCCCAGGACACACGCACACACACGTGTGCAGTGCCCTGCAGAGCCCTGGGCACTACCAGCCATCAGCATCCGTCCCTGTCTCCTGCAGGGCGCTGGATGTGCTGAAGGACTTCGCGCCAGGTGCCCAGCTGCCTGTTCTGCTCTACAATGACGAGCCCAAGACTGACACCGTCACCATCGAGGACTTCCTGGAGGACAAGCTGGGCCCCCCCATGTCAGTGGCTGGCACTTCCCTGAGAGGGCAAGGGGCCAAAGAGGGGCAGGACAGGCTGAGCTGAGGGGGTGTGGGGCCAGCCCCTGCCTCCTTCCTGAGCCGTTCCCACGTCCCTGCAGGTTCCCCAGCCTGGTCCCGCAGCACAGGGAGTCGAGCCTGGCCGGGAACGACATCTTCCACAAGTTCTCCACCTTCATCAAGAACCCAGTGCCAGCCCAGGATGAGGGTGAGGAGCTGGGCGGGGTGGTGGGGGGTGGGGGGGACGACACCCCATGCAATCTCTCAGGTGTCACCATCCCGAAGCCACATCAGGTCACCCTGAGCCTTCCCAGCCCTCCCCTGCCTCAGGCCACATCTGGGTCCCTCCAGGCACTGTACCTCCCCACGCATCTCAGCGTGGCCCTGCCAGGGCTCCCTTGGGAGGGCCGGGGCAGGTACCAGCCTGGGCAAGGCGGGGAGAACGCGGGCGGGCACTGCCTGGGCACAGGGATGGGCTGGCAGGAGGCCACAGCAGAGCTGCGGGGCCCTGTGCCCACAGCGGGGCCGTGCCTGACCCAGCGGCGCTGCCGCCCTCCCCACAGCGCTGCAGCGGAGCCTGCTGCGGGCCCTGCTGAAGCTTGACGAGTATCTGAGTACCCCCCTGGAGTACGAGCTGGCTCATGACCCCCACCTCCGGGCATCCCGGCGCCGCTTCCTCGACGGAGACCAGCTCACATTAGCTGACTGCAACCTGCTGCCCAAGCTCAACATCGTTCAGGTGAGCAGGGGCATCCCAGTGCCACCCCAGTGCCGTGCCCTTCCCCTTCCCCTGGCTTCTCGTTGCCGCTAGCCTCATGCTCCCACGTCCCCCTGGGGGACTGCAGCAACCCCCCGCTCCTTTGCCAACCCCTTTATCACCCTGGTGCCCCCCTGGCACCCCCCTCCCCATGCCCCCGGCCCAGCCTGGTGCCTTCGCACAGATGTCACTCCCCTCTGCGTCTGCTGCTGGGTGCCACCCCTCATCTTGTGCAGTGCCAGGCATGTCCCCTGGCCCTCTGCCACCCTTCCTGGCTGCCTCCTGGCCATGAATGCTATCGCCTGGCCGTGGGGCCCTCCTTGGCACACCACAGGCACACGGGGCTGGGCAAGGGCTCACCCCATTTCTGCCCGCAGGTCGTGTGCCAGCATTACCGCCGCGTCGGGATCCCCAAGGACCTGCGGGGTGTGTGGCGGTACCTCAACAGCGCCGGCGAAACCAAGGAGTTCAAATATACCTGCCCCAACAATGAGGAGATCATACAAGCCTATCGCTCCGTGGTCCGGTTGCCGCAGTGAGCTGGGCAAATGGGCACAGGGCCAGGGGTCAGGCAGCAGGCCAGTGCCCGCCCCAGTCCTTCCGCAACCACCCCAGTCCTGCCTGCACGCACTCAGGAGGGCAGAGAGCATGAGCTGGGCCCCTGGCACCCTAATTCCCCCAGCTGGCACCCCTGCCTGAGGTGCCAGCAGCAATCTGCATCACACCGAGCCCGCAAACGCTTTTTCCCCTCTTGTGCCACCCTCCCTGCCTGGGCAGGGCCCCCTCAACCTGCCCTGCAGTCCCTCAAGCACCAGGATGGATGCAAGGGGGTCACAGCCACGGGCATCGTCTGTACCAAAGGTGGGTGATGCTGAAGGCAAGGGCAGGTGCTGGGGAGCAAAAGCTGCCCAGAGCAGAGGGCTGCAGGGCACAGAGAGGGCAGCGCGCTGCAGTGGGCATCCCTGCAGCCTCCCTTGGAGGCACGCTGTGCTCTCCGCCAGGTGACTGACCCCAGGCAGGGCTATGCAAGGGCAGCAGGCACCACAGGATGCCCCCGAGGAGCTGCACCGGTGAGGGGAACCAGCACAGCCCCGCAGAGCCCTGGGCACAGAGCCACAGGGCTGGCACAGGGGGTGGACACGGCCCAGCCCCCACTGCCCTGGGTGAGGGGAGTGGAAGGCACCAACCCCCCAGAACCCACCGTTAGGAAGCTCTCAGGAGCAGATTTGGGAGAGGGATGGGGGTGAAGCGGGGCAAGTCCAAGCCATGTATCAGACCTCCCTGATATCAATAAAAGCTTTGCAAGCGAGACAAGCGTGAGCCTGGAGTGACCAGCCCCAGCAGCTTTCCTCCCTTGCAGGACTTCACATCGGCCTCCCTGTCCTCTCCCAGTGCCTAGCAAGGACTGGGCCCATTCTCCCAGCTCTCCAGGGAGCTGGGGAGGCTCTAACCACTCACCCACCAGCCCCCTGGCACAAAGCTGGCAGGAAAGAGAACTCCTCTGAGCCCGTGACCCTCCAGGTTCAGCTGAAATTAGCCACAGCGCTCCTGAGCAAGGGAAAGGCACAATGGACCGACACATCTGCACTGTCCCAGTCCCCAGAGACCGGCTGGCTAAAACCATCTTTACTGGCAATAAGTTAAGCACAAGCTATCTTTTTGTTACATGGCGATACAAAATTCTTAAAAAAACCCCACCAATTCATGGCAAGCGAGGTAGAGAGGTGGCCCCTGCCAGCAGGGAAGAGCTGCAGGGAAAAATGACTTCTGTCACCCCTGCCCCATCTGTCCCCCGCAAAGGCCCTGCCATCACACCCGCTGAGGGTCTGCTGCCTNCCCTGCCATCACACCTGCTGAGGGTCTGCTGCCCGCTCAGGCCTGCCAGGTGCTGGCTCCAGCCCTCCGGGTCATGCTTGCCCCATCCGCCTCCCTGGGCGCCAGGGGCTCAGCAGGCCCAGGGTGCCGTGAAACCTCCTCCATGTGCGTGGTTGACAAGGCTCCAGTAGGGCGGTCATCAGGGGACGGGACAGCAGAGGTCAGGAGTCCTCAAAGTCCACTCCAGATGGTGCCTTCTTGCTAGAAAGAGATGGAAGGAGCATCACAGCCCAAAGCCCCACACCCTGCAGCTACAGAGCAGAGTCCACTGGATCTCCACGCAGCCCAGCCCCAGCACTGGGCTGGGGAGCAGCAGTTACCTTTTGAAGCCAGGGTTAATGAGAGACTCTCCCGGGATCTTCCTCTTGGCCGGCAAAGCTGAGCCAGCACCCCTATTCTTCCTGGGGGTGGGGTCTGCCTCGGTCAGGGACAGGCAGGATGGGGATTGCAAAAGGTCAGCCAGTTGCTTTAGCAGCCCTGCAAGCCCCTCCACGCCCAGGGTGAGCCTCCAGCAGCCCAGCCAGGCTGGCCCAGCTTCTGTGGTGGGTGAGGAAGGGCCAAGCCCCCCAAGAGGGTCTCCTCTCCCAAAGGAGCAGGGAGCCATGGACCTGCCACGGCCCCCAGTGTGGAAGAGCAGCCAAGCCTGACCTCCTCCAGGAGGCTAGCAAGCAACCTGCTTGGCAATGCCCGGCATCTGACCTGAGCACAGAGCATCCCAGACACCCCGAGAGCCACTGCCCTAGCCCCTTCTGTGTTGGGAAGGTCACCAGAACAGTGGGTTGGCTGACAGCAGCCACATCCAAAGAGACTCAGAGTGTCCTGGAGAGCACATGGACACAGGACCAGGAGCCTCCTAGGGAAGAGAACGCAAACAAGCAGCAGGACCACGGGAAGTGCCCCCTGGCAATTGCTTACCTGGCAGGAAGAGCTGCTGACTCCGGGCAGTGTTCTTCTCAGGGCTGCTGGAAGATGCCAGTGTCTCCACCACTGCTAAGACAGTAGCCAGAGCTTGTGACAACACACCCCAATGCAGCATGCAGCACCCCAGGCTGCCCCAGCAAGCTCCCTCCCCTCCACAGCCAAACTGAGCCACATTCTCCTCCCAATACTCCCACCCAGGCTGCCACTGCCCCAGCATCTTCCTAGACCCCTAAAATAGAGACCTCTGTAAGGTGACTCCCACACACAGGGATGACAGTGTGGCGCTGGCCATGGGGACAAGGCTGTGTTTCTGTACTGAAATACAACACTGCGTCCTCTAGTCCCATGCAGGACCTCTTCTGCCCAAGGTGGTCAGGTGCAGACCCTGGCCAGCTATGGGGAACTGGCCAGCCCAAATAGCAAAAAGGCAGCTGCACCTCTGCTGCCCAGCCCTCCTGGCCAGTCCACCCGGGGCCGGCGAGGAGAAACCACCTGGGGCAAGGCCAGGGAGGCACAAGCCTTCTCCCATTGCTGGCTGACCCTGGTAACTTGGGGCACCTTTGGGTGGGGGGGATGCCACTGTGAAGGTGGCAGGGACCTGCCTGCCCTCCTCCTGCCTTTACCCCCTTCCAACCCCTGCCCCGGACCTTCCAAGCGTCTCTCCAGGCTCTCGACGCGCCCTGCCATGCCAAACACCAGCGCCTGGACCTGGCTCCTTGCCTCGGCGATGGGCAGCTTGAAGAGATCCAGGGCCGCGCACCGGGCCTCCTCCCGCAGCTGCAGCGTGGCCTTCTCCTCGCCCAGGCTCAGCGAGGCGCCCCCCCGCCCCAAGGCCTCCCTGCGCGGGCGAGCCCGGGGTGAGGGGAGCCCTCGGCCGAGGGGCCGGCTCCCGGCGGCCGCGGCACCCACCTGAGCTTCGTGCCGTGCTCCTCCGGCAGGCACCGCTGGGGAGGAGAGGGGGCACGTCCCGAAACGGCCTGACCCAGCCCCCAGGCCTGGGCCTGGGCCTGGGCCTGCCCCGCCGCCCCGGCCCCGGCCCCGGCCCCGGCGCCGCCGCCCCTGCCCCGCCGCCCCGGCCCCTGCCCCGCCGCCCCGGCCCCGGCCCCGGCCCCGGCCCCGGCCCCGGCCCCGGCCCCGGTACGTACGCAGCCGAGCGGCGGGCGGGCGCTGATCTCCCCAGCCCAGACCTCCAGCGCGTCGGTCACACTGCGGGAGGCGGCAGCTCAGGCTGTGCCGGGGCCCCACGGCCCGGCCCCGGCCCCGGCCCCGGCCCCGGCCCCGCTCCCGCTCCCGCTCCCGCTCCGCCTCCCGGCCCCGCACTCACTAGACGGTGCCGGCGGGGCCGGGCCCGGGGCGGCAGTAGCAGAGGTACCGGGCCGGCCCGTCCTGCAGCAGGTGGAAGGGCCCGGCAGGCTCCGCCATGGCAGCAACGCCGGAAGGGGCGGGCGAGGCCTGCGAGCCCTCCCCGGCGCCGGGGCCGTCAGCGCGGCTATGGTTAACCTGGGGCTGCGGCGGGTGGACGACAGCGTGGCCGCCAAGCACCCGGTGCGGCCTGCCGGGGCCGGGGGGAGCGCGGTGGGGGGAGCGGGTGCCGGGGGGGCCGGGGGTACCGGGGGCCGGGGGCCGGTGCCGGTGCCGGTGCCCCGCGCTGAGTGTGTCTCCGCAGGCGCTGCAGCAGTACGCGGCCTGCCAGTCCCACGCCTTCATGAAGGGCATCGGCGCCTTCCTGGCAGGTACGGTCTTGGCCCGGCTCCCCCCGGTGCTCCCCGGTGTCCCCCGGCCGCTCCCCGGGGGCAGCGGGGGAGGTGGCGGCCGGGCGGGGGCCGCGGCCGGTAACGGCGCCCGGTCCCCGGGTTTCGACAGGCAGCGGAGCCGCCTTCGCCGTGCAGAAGCTGGTGAACAAGAAGCTGCCGTACAGGCTGCAGTGGAGCCTGCTGCTGGCCGGGGGTGAGCCAGCCCGGGCCTGCCCCTGCCCCTGCCCCGGCCGGGCCGCGGGACCCCGCTCTGGGCAGGGCAGCAGCAGGAGCAGGGCCGTGTTGCAGCCAGAAGAGCTGTTTGTCCTTATCCTGGGGGGGGGGTTCCCCCGGCTCCTGTCGCATCCCTGCTCCCCACGGCCCTTTGGGGCTCAGGGACGGCTTGCGGGCAGCTCAGAAGCTGGCAGGTGCTTGCCCTTGCTGCCAGCAGTCTCGCGAGCATCTTGGTCTCTTTAGCCGCAGGGTCCATTGCCAGCTATGTGGTAACCAGAGCTGAGACACAGAAATGCTCCGACTTCTGGATTTACCTGGAGACGGGCAAGTCCCCAGAGGAGCATGCCACGGCTGGTAGGGTGTCTCAGACCACAGGTACGTTCACATCTCTCCCTGCTGCTTTCCCTGGGCATGTTGTGCCTGGTTCTTCCCTGCTGCAACAATTTGCCATTCCTGCCTCATAATTAAGCTGGTAACTGTCATTGCCAAAATCCCCGTATAAGTCCCACACTGGCACCCCGCAGCCGAGGGATGGGAGCAGGCCCCTGAGGTGGCAGCAGTGCTAGGGGGGCCGGAGCTCCCTGCCTGGTCTCACGGCTCCCGTGTCCCTCCATGCTCCGGGCCCATCACCTGCACTGCAGGTACATGTGCAGGGCTGGTGGCGTGTGGCGGGAGTGCTCGCTTCTGCCTGCTGCCCTGCGTGCTTTGTGGATTCACAAGAGCCAGCATAAAGGGCTTGTTTGCTGCAAGAGGAAGAGGAGGGTAGGGGATAGAGGGAGGCAGTAAACCCCTCCACGCCCCAGTTGCTCTGTGCAGTGAGCAGAACTGGAGTGGCTGGTGCCCATGGCTTCCAGCTGCGTTCTCCCACTGGTACCATGAGCTCCCAAAGCTGGGCCTAGCTGAAGAAGCTTTAAATTCTTTACCAGGGCTCTGTGGTTCTCTGCCCGTCCCTGGCAAACGCGCCGGGGTAGCTGGGGGACCAGGGAGCTTGTTTTTTGTGTTGCAGAAAATCTGCCCAGCCTAGAGGACAGAGAGAGCATGGCACCGCCGGTGAGGAGGAACAAGTACGGGGACGTTGTGGAGTAGCTAGCAGAGGACAGCATACTGTGCTCATGTCCTGCTTTCACCCCTTCCTGCCTGCCCAGCCTGCCTGTGCTGCCTGCGAGCCTGGTGGGCTCTGTAGCACTCCCTGGGAGCTCGGATGAGTCGATCCTGCAGTGAGAGCGTGGTGGAGGCACCGTAGGGATTGCTGCCTCCCAGGCGGCCTCTGAACATCGCACATGGGGGCACAATAAAAGTTGTGAGCTGAAAATGCTCATTGTGGATGAAGCAAAGGCTGGTGGTGGGACAGGAAGAGCCGGGGTGCAGGTGGTAAATGTCACCCTGAGGCAATCTCTGCAGTAGAAGTCAGAGCAGAGAGCTCCGGTCCCTCTGAGGCCATGGCACCCGCAATCCGACAGCACAGGGCTGTGAAGTGACTGCAGGTATGGACAGGTCTGGGCTAAGCTGTGGGAGGGCAGAGCTGTTGCTGCGTGCTCTGTTTCTTCAGGCTAGCCGGTCACAGTGTCCCTGCCCCCGTGGCAGCAAGGCTTTTCTCGCCTGCCCGAATGGGGCTGAGCTGAGCCCTGCAGCTGCATGGCCTCGGGGGGTGTCCTCTCTGCCCCTGCAAAGGGGTGCACGTGTGCCCAGAGGCCCTCGGTGCGGTGCCTGCTGTGCTCTTGGGGCATGCCACCCAGCCAGTCCCAGACTGTCCATCCGGGTCTGTAACCAGCCGGCAAGGGAATGTTACTGTCTCGAATCCCATGCATCCAGAGGGGCATGTGGGAAGATTAAGAAACCTCTTTTACTTCATTTTTTTCTTAATGGCAAACTCCAAGTCATGACTAGGGCAAGCTGGCTGCTCTTGGTGGATGTGCAGCTCTGATTCAGCTGCAGCTGAATTTCTTAGAAGGGGAAAGCCAGCCCGGGCTCTGGAAGCTAGCTGGTGTCTTAGAGCAGGGCAGCGGTGTTTCAGCTCCAGAGACCAAAAATGTCTCCTTCCGCGTAAGCGCTGGAGACAGTCCCCGAGCCTCACCACGGGAGGGAGTCCCTGTGCTGGGGAGAGGAGAGGCCGGGGGAGGAAACTGGGTCTGGGGGCTCAGAACATCATCTGAACTGGAATCACGCTTGGCCTGTGTGGAGAGATAGGGAGCACCCACCAGAACAGGTAGAAGCAAAGTGGCGGTGGGGTTAAGCCAAGCACAGTGTACCGGGGGCTTGGCCGGAGCGGGGAGCGGAGCTCGTGCCACCTGCGAGAGCAAGGAGGGCAGTGAGAAACCGCAGCTCTCAGTGGAGCTGCTCCTCTCCTGGGGTGTGTGGAGGAACGCGGTGGGGCAGGAGGCTCTTTCCCGATGAGGTTGATGAGTTGGGACTGGCCACGCGCAGCTGCCCGGCGGCTAGGTGCATGCCGCGGCGGCTCTGAGCTGCCAGCGACTGCAGGAATAAATTGCCAACCCTGCGGGCTGCTCTCCTGCCCTGCTTGGGTACCAGACCTGCTCCCCTGGGAGCAGAGGTTCCCTACGAGTTTTCCTTGCATGGAGGCAGTGGCCGTGAGTGCAGCGGTAAATGAACAGGGCAGAGTCAGCTTGAGCGCTGCCTGCTCACCCTTTTGGGGTGACTGGACCTCTAGCGCTTGGGAAACCTCAACTTCACAACCGTAGCTGGTTGAAACTCTTCCACTTCCAAGTGGGCCTGAGTCTGGAGTGAGGTTTCAAGCCCACCTTCGTCTGTCTTGGGGGATTCTTCAGGCTGGTAGAGCATATGAAGCCTGATGACACTGTCAGCACTGGGCAGGTGCCAAGGGATTGAGACCTTCAGGCTGAGCCTGACCTGCGGCTGTGTCCAAGTAGACCCCGTAAGTGGCTCTACTGCTGCGGGACAGCCAGGCTTGACCAGCCTGTTGCTGATCAAGAGCCACAGAGCCATAGGAGTGGTTACAAAGTTTTATTTCTGATTATAAAAAAACCAACCAAACAAAACCAAACGTCTGTATGTTTGCATGTCCCTGTTCTTACGCCGTTGGAAATGGAGGCGCATCCTCCCAGCTGCCTGTCGTGGGGTGATGCAGGGCTCAAATCCTAAACCAGCACAAAGCCCCACTCCCGCAGCAAACCCATCACCACTGCGCTGGCACAGCCACACACCAGAGAGCCGCAGGGACCTTTTGTGCCATTGCTGGGGGGACAGAGGAGGCTCTGGCTGTGGCAAAGGTGAGACTGGCTTAGGGACCACAGGAATGGGAAAGGCACCATGTTTGGTTGCTGAAGCGGGACCTGGGAAGCTGCCTGCTCCCCCCGTCTGGTTGTTGCTAAGCCCCTACCCAAAGCCCCTGGCTGAGGCTGGTGGAAGTCCAGGCCAAGATCTGGCCCTCAGGAAGGTCAGTGGGGTTTGTGCATCAGCCAGAAGGACAGCATGGACTCTGGGTGATGCCCAGTGCTCCCCGGGAGGCAGGGCTGATGCTGCAGGGACAGGCGACAGAGGTCAGCTATAAGGACTAGCGTAAGTAATACTCCCCAGCCACCCCATGCACGTGAGCATAAATCCTGCTGTTGGTTGGACTTACTGGCCCCATCCAGCCCAGGTCTGATGGCAGAAAGATGCCCCAGGTCTGAATGTCCAAATCCTAAGCCTGCTCTGGGGTCCATCCCTGAGTAGCACTGGGAAACCCTTAAGCCCTTCTGCAGGGTCAGGGTCCTCTTCTGTCCCCTCCTTTCTGCAGCTTGAAAGCAAGGGGAGNAGGGGAGGGCAAAAAGGGACAGTGTTCCTTCTGGGACAGGCAACGTCAGGACATCTCTGAGCACTTGCTGCATCCCAAGTGTTCAGGCCGTGGAGACTTCGGCAGGAAGGATGGTGCTGGGTCCTGCAGACAAGGCCCACCATGTCCTTGCTGTTAGATTGCGCTGGACTTGCTGCGCCGGAGCAGGCAGACAGCAGTCACCAGAGATGTCAGGGTGGTGACCACAAAGAGTAGGATGAGGATGACCCAGTAGTTGTACAGCATGCTTTTGTGGGAAGAAGTCTTCTCCGCGGGGATCATGTTGGTGAGGTTCAACATGTAGCCCAACGCCCAGCCAATGGAGGTTTCTCCTGCCTGTGGAAACAGCATGGCATGGCCACTACCCTGGTCAACGCAGCTCCATGGGCCTCAAGGGACCTTCCAGGGACCACCTCAGTGTCAGCCCAATGAAGGGGAGGGATCTGGGGGAGTCCACAGCATCCTGAGCCCTCACTTCCCCATAGGTCCAGCTGGCCCAGGGGCCAAGCAGTGACCATCCTGTGCTGATGGGTTCACCTGATGGGAGCAGGATCTCATCCGCTCAGGCCAGTCCTGATCTTGCTGCCCATCTCACAGTTTGTGCAGGTGAGGGCACTTGGCAAAGGTGGGATCCCAACAAGCCTGAGCAAAGAGTTGTTTGAGATGGCTGGTGTCTCATGGGCCAAGGAAAGACTGGAGGACCTGACTCCATGACCACCCTACAGACAGCTCAGCTCATTTTTTTTTTGCGTCTCCCAGAAGGAAGAGAGTCCCATCCTGGCCCTGTTCCCCGAGATCTTCCCTCACGTTGCTCAGCCCTTTCTTGGTGTGGGATCGTCTCTCCTGTGGGGCTTTTTGGCCTAACTCCAAACAGACACCATGGCAGGAGTATGTGCTCTGGTGTTACCCACCTTCTTCTGGAAGGCGATGTTGGGGAAGGAATGGTTGTCGAAGTTGTAGCCTTTGGTGGTCAGCAAATAAACGAACGTGCTGACAGCGCAGTAATCCGACAGTCTGTTCTCCAGCTTAGGGGCTTTCTTTAGCAGCTGGGTGGGATGCATGGAGGGACAGAGAAAAGGGGTCAAGCCAGCAGGGTCCAGGTTTTGTTTCTGTGGCCTGAAGCTCTGGGTGGTTGCATCTGGCTGGCCAAGGTGCTGCCCATACCCACCTGAGCCTCTCCTGGTCCCATGTGAGAGCTGTCACCCACCCTCCCTCCACTCCATGGGTGCCGGGACACCCAGCCACCTCCAAGGGCTGCTCTCAGAGCCTGAGTGATGTCCCACACGAAGCAGCCCTCTCCTCCCTGCCATGCCCGAGGAGCCCACCTCGCTCCAGCTGGTGGCACAGATGGTCTTGGCAGCATCCTTTAGGTCACTGGGCAAGCGCACAGGTCTCCCCATCACTGTCTGGATGAAGTCCACTGTGTAGAAGAAGGCAGAGAAGGCCTGACAGAAGAAAGGAGGCAGCTGTGGGACAGACTGGGAGCAAAACCCTCTCGCCACAAACAGCAGCCCTGACTGGCCTTATGGGCACAAGGAACCGCCCCTGGAGAGCCAAGGGTCTGGCCTTGCTACCGCATGATGCTGGGGGACCGGGGACACCTGCCCACCCAGCAGCCAGGAGACCACCCCACTCCATGCCACGACTTACAATGAAGTTTCCCGAAACCTCCGGCTGAAAAATGCCATCGAAGGAGCAGCGGGAGAAGGAGCAGGTGGTGAAGTCAAAGAGCTTGCTGACGTGCAGAGCGCAGAGGCTGCCATTCCCGGTGCCGACCACAGTGATGGTGGTGTTGGGGGCAAGGCTGGGCTTTTCCTTCTCTGTACAGGGGCTGTCGTAGACGCTGCTCAGCGACAGGCTCTTTTCATAGCCCGTGGGCCAGCAGGGATGATGGACGGTTGGTTGGTAGCTCTCAGCCTGTCGGAGAAGTGACACATGGGACGTGTGAGCCATGCTGTAGCCCCAGTTTCCCCGGTGCTACGTGGCAGTCCCAGCACTGCTGCCTGCCTGCCTCCATTTCCCTGCCAGGGAGATGTGGACGAGATTGGGCAGTGGGACATAGAGCTGCAGTTGCCACAAGCATCTTGAGATGACTTGGGACATCCTGGCTCTGGCCGAGGGGTGCAACACCTTATGGAGAGGGTGGGAGGAAGCCCGGAGACCACGGGAGAGGGTCAGGGGGCAAAACCCAAAAGTTGGCTGGGAAAGGTGTGCAGCTGGCCCCGCGGGGCTGTCCTAGAGCCAGGGCTGGGGGACACCCCTGTGAAAACACCAGGGTGAGGGGGCAACCGCGGGGTGATGACAGCTGACATCCCCGTTGAGCACATGCTGGTACCTGGAGGAGCTTTGAGAGCAGCCTCTTGAGGACCTGGTCCCTTCCGTAACAGAGGAAGCTGTGGGTGTACACTTTGTACGCCTGGCCATACAGCTTCAGCATCACCTCATTTCTAGGGTCTTCGATGGTGTCCCTGGTTTCAAAGGTGATCTGTGTGGAAGCTCCCCCAAAGTCCATGGCCCCTAGGGTCTTCTTCTGGGGCTGGATCCATTCCCCAAGCCACCCGCGCTGAGCAAGAGAGACAGGAGCGGGTGTAAGGATGTGATGAGCTGCGGGACAGCCTGGGCACCACAGCCGTCCCCGCTGGGTGCCATGCTCCCCTGCCCACCTTGATGAAGTTCTCCAGGAGGTAGTTTGCGGTGACCCAGCCAAAGACCCCTTCCTCTTCCCCCGACAGGATCTTTGCCCCACGGAAATCGAAGGGGTACGACTTCAGCGTGGCCGCTACGGCACTGAGGACGGCATCCGACGCCTGCAGGTTTGCGATGCTGCGGGCCAGGCAAGAGGGCAGAGTGGCAGGGCTGCGCCAGGGTGCCACGAGCGGAGCCTCCGCTGCCCACACAGCTCTCGGGGCCCAGCCCCACCATGGCACGTGGTGTGGGAGGAATGTGGGTCCTTGCCCAGGTGCCTGTAGCGATGTCCCCCCAAAAAACTCCAGCTAATTCTCCTTGTCTCTGCCAGAGAAGGAGGCAGGCAGCAGGGATGGAGGTGATCTCCCTCCTCCTCAGCCATACCCCGTGGCTGGGCGAGGTGGGCACGACTCCCTCCTCTGTGTGGTTTTCAGGGGGTAAGTGTTCTCCTTGTGTCCCATCAGGCTGGCAATGGGTGCAGGGGGACATTCCTCCTGGCTAGCCAAAAAGACTGGGTGGGTTAATCCCGGTGCCGGCCCCATGCTGGCCCCTTTCCAGCCAGCGATGTGCTGGCTGTGCCCTGCAGAGCATCTCCTGCTCTGGAAGGCAGGAGCACCTCTGCAAGGGACATGGAGCTGGGCAGCTGCGAGGGTTAGGAGCTTTGCCTGGCAAAGGGGAGACATTGGAGTTGTCCTCTGCCATCCCCACCCGTCATGGGTGGTGAGATGGCAGGGTGACATGGCAGGGCCCCCCAAGCAGCATTTTAGACCAGAGAGCTGGCATGGCCAGAGCAAGCACTCACTTGAGCAGGCGCATGCCGGCCGTGGCACCCAGGTAGAGGGGGGTGCCCGCGTGCTTCTCCTTGGGCACGTCTCTCAGAGCCTGGTTCAGGCAGTGCACCAGGCTTGTCCCGGCAGCTGGAGGGTTGGAGCTGTAGCTGGAGATGCCAGGACCTGGGGAGATGAAACAGCATTGCTCCCTGCAGATGGTAGGAAGATGCTTGGCGGGAAGATGTTCGATTGGAAGATGCTCAGTGGGCAGCTTTGCCCCTCCCAGGCTCTTCAAAAGGCAGGTGCCGCAGGTTTCTGTGGGCATGGTGCCACCCAAAGTCCAGCCACATCTCCCTGCCCACGCCACATCCCCCACTGCCTGACAGATGGCGAACGGTTGCTTAAATAGAGAAAAAACCCAACCCATCCCTTGCTGGGCTAGGCAGGGAGCTGAATTGTTTCCTGGTGGTTCAGTGCATGCCAGGAAAAGATAAAACACAGGCATGCATGGCTTCAAGCCTTGGGGGGAGATGGGGGAGGTTTTGGGAACAGAGCTGGACCCCTTTATAACACCTCATGGCACTGGTGAATACACAGGGAGGCAGCTGGGCATGGCAGGGGCACTTGCATGGTCGCGATCTGCCCGCAGGGCACCTGACAGGCCCTGCCACCAGCCACTGGCTCCTGGGGACTGGGACAGCCCTTACCCTTCACGTCGCACATGCTGTGCTCGCTGACCACCCCGGTGTCATTCTCCTTGTCTGCAGGCCACTTGTAGACGAACATGGCCGTGTGGGAGGACCCGGCGTCCAGCACGATGCCATACTGTGGGGGGGAGGCAGCGGGTGAGGCCAGAGGCTGGAGACCCCCCAGCTGCCCCAGACCACCCTGAGGGAAGGCACCGGGGCTCAACAACCCGCTGTACCCAGCCGGTCCTGCCCTGGCAGTGCCCTCCCCAGCAGCTTCAGGAGCATCGTCCAGCAGAGGCAAGCGCTGCTCAGCCCAGCGTGGCCATGGCCTTGCCCACATCTGCCTGCACGGACCCCTGCCCAGGGTGCAGCTGGGAGTGGGTGCTCTTCCCTGCCGGGGACACTGACCACCCCAGGACACTGCTGGGCACAGCACAGGGGGTCTGGCATTTTGGGTATGGGGACCCCCTTGCCTCCTTGAGCCCCCACACACCCTTGCTTGCTCCTGTCTCCCCACAGCATCACTCCTGGCCAGTGGGCATCCGTGCTGAGCCGTGCCGGGGGGTCCCTGGGACCAGCAGGGCGGGATGGGGATGACACCTGGGAGTGGCCCCTCAGGGATGCAGCTCACCAAAGAAGGGCAGCCAGGCACCTCGTCCCTCCTGCCCTTGTATGGCTCGGCCATTCTCCGGCTATAAATAACCCTGCTCCCTCCTGCCAAACAAGGTTACCCAGCTCCCAGGGAGGGGCCGCCCTGTGCTGCCTTCAGCCCCCCCGGTCGGACCCCTCTGCCTCACCCCCCATCACCCACCGCCTCGTGGCTGCCTGCACTGGCCCCATCCGTGCCCTGCTGGAGCTGCTTCGCTGCTGGAGAGGAGGCTGCAAATTTGGGGAGGGGGTGTGTGTGGAAAGCAGCCGAGCATCTCTGGGGTGAAAGCCCTTGAGGCTTAAACGTGGCTCCTACAAAGGCTCTGTCTGCTGCCTGCCCTGCCCGGACCCGCCTGCAGGCCCTGGGCTGGGGCAGGCAGCTCCTCTCCCTGCCCAGCACCCAGGAGCCACCCCAGCCTTGCCCCTGGTCCCATCCCTGTCCCCATCCCCATCCCTGTCCCCGCCAGCCGCAGAGCAGGCTCCAGCCCTGGTGGTTGCGGAGTTGGGCTTTGGCCAGCTCAGGCAGCAGAAATAAAGTGTCAGGGCACAGGCAGGGACACCTGGAGTCCCCGCTGTAAATGGGTCCTCCCATTCCCACGTGAACCTGTGGCCCCACACCAGCGGAACCCCCTGCTCCCCCAGGGAACCATTTCCAATGGGTGACCCCCGCCCCAGCCTCCCCCAGCTCCCATTAGCTCTCAGCGGCTTGCCACATGCTCTGGGCCAAAAGCTATGAGCCAGTGGAGAATCCCCCTCTGCGGCCAGACTGGGGCTGGTGTGCCAAAGCGCTGGTGTGGGGGAGCAGCTCCTGGTGATGCTGAATGCTGCAGAGAGGAGGAGGAGGGGGGCTCTGATGGCCTCCCCCTGTCCCCCAGCTGATGCTCCAAAGCCCAAAGCTGGGGAGCAGGATCCCCAGTTTGGGCCATTTGTGGGCTGGGTGCCGGGGTCAGTGCCCTGGACAGCCTCGAGGGGCTGTCAGCCCCCTCCTCTGCCCAGTGTGTCACAGGCCATGCACCGCCTGGCACTGAGTGTCCCCCCAGTCCCTTCTTGCCGTAGCACCCTCTGCCTCGCCTGCCCTGGGCCCCTGTGGGCACCCCCGGACGGATGGGCCGTCACCCACCAGGCACAAGCACAAGCAATAAAGGATGCTGAGGCTGCCCCAGCGAAGCTGGCTGTCCCAGGGGACACCCGCTGGCATGTCACCACCAGCTCCCACCCCATAGTCCTCTTGGCATGTCCCCTTCACTGTCCCAGCCCTCGTGAGTGGGTGCTGGCATCCCCATGAGGGGTCCCCAGGGCGGGGGTCCAGCCCCAGCAGACCCCCTGCCTGCCTCTGCCACGCGTGCCCCCTCGCATCCTGCGGACACCATGCAGACATTCCTGGTGTCCTTGCAGGGCACCACACCATGTCTGCACCACCCCAGATATCACCTGGAGTGACATTAGCATTAGCAGGGTGACAACACTGTCCCCAAAGGCACAAGTCACCCCCAAACCCGAGGCTGAGCACAGCCGGGATCCTGGGATTTCCAGCCCCGGGATGACATGGGGGGGGCTGCAGCCCGTGGAGGGGGACGAGGCTGGAGACCGGGGTACCCACGCGGTGACAGGGGCTAAGAAATGCTGGAGCAGGAGGCAGCGAGGATGACCTGCAGCACCAGGAACACCGGGTGCCGCATCCCAGCAACAGGGACAGCCCGGTGGGAGCAGCACGCACACATGTAGGTGCACATGTGCATGGATGTGCATGCATGTATGTGTGCGTGTGGTGTTTGTGCCTGCAGGGGTGTGCGTGGGGGGTGTGTGTGTACGCACGGACACATGCATGCGTGTGTACACACGGACATGTGCACGCGTGTGTAAATCGAGGTGTGGAGGTGTGGGGAGGTGCGTGCACGTGGGTGTGCACATGCACATAGGTGTGCCAACGTGTTTGTGTGCGCATGGGTGCTTGTTTGTCTCTGCATACATGCATTTAGGCGGGTGTGCATGCGTGGGTCTGCGTGGGCATGCATGCGAGCATGTGCCCGTGCGGGCACACGTGTAGGTGCGTGCGGGCACACGTGTAGGTGCGTGCGTGCGTGGGGCAGCGGCGCTGCCGGCTCAGGCCCAGGGAAGTGGAGCACACGTGGCTGCAACTGCAGAGAGGTGGCACTGACCCTGCACCCAGGGCAAGCCCCATGGGGACGTGTCACGTTTGGGGTGACAGTGACACCATCGGGGCAGGTTGCAGAACCAGCTACCCCACACAGGCGCATTCTGGTACCCTTTTCTGCCAACACCAGTGGGTCGGGGTGGGGGTCTCTTCTCTCAGACCCTGGCATCTGGGTGGGCAGAGCCCACCGCTGCCAGGTGTGGGGCAGCAAAGACGGGCAGCAGCCCCAGGACAGCGAGGGATGGTCTGTGGGACCCCCCGACCGGTGGTGGCCTGGCCCCAGTGGTGGAGGCAGCAGCGCTCGGGTCCAGCCGAGGTAACGACATGCGGCAACACGAACCGCTGCAGCGCGGTGGGTGCTGCCAGGCGCAGGGAGTGCCCGGCGCCCAGCCAGCCGCCGACGCCACGGCTGGCTCCCCGGCTGCCAGCATGAGAGGAGCCACCACGGCCTCGCACCAGCCCCGTCTGCCCCGCTCCCAGGTGACACAGGGTTTTGCACCCCAGCCTGTCCCGTGCTCCCCAGTGGCGCTGGTGGCAGTGAGAAGGGGTGGAAGCCACGTGGACAGGCGTGTGCGCACACACGGACCAAGGCAGACCTGGATGGCCAACGAGGTCCCCAGGGATGAAGGAGAGGTCCCGTCCCCTCCTCCAGACCCCTAGGGTACACGCACACCTCCAGCAGCCGCATGGGAATCGGGGATGGGGCCACCCACCGTGGGGCTGTGATGGGCCCAGCCGCTGTCCCAACTCCTGCCCCAGCGCCTGTCCCTGTCCCAGCCCCTCTGCCCGGGCACTGGAGCCACTGCGTCACCCAGCGCAGAGCGAGCTGCCGTGCGGGCTCGACCCGTGGCCAAGCTGTGGGCTCGCAGCCACGTGGGTGGCACAGGCAGCTCGTCTGCAGGGGCCCTGCAGACAGGAAGCCCAGGGAGGGAGAAACACAGCTGAAAGCGCATCTCGTTAGTGATTTGCAGCGTAAGCACTGCCCTCAGCTCTTCCAGCCGATGTGTCCCACGCCTGCCAACAAGCGGGCTGGAAATGAGGGCTGGAGGGACACAAGGATGCCCTGGCACGCTCCTGTGCTGGTGCCCGGCTCCCATTGTCGCTCTCATCTGCCCCAGCACGCTCAGCTGCTGGTGCCTCGAGGCTTGGCGGGGCCTCGCACACGTGTTCGTGGTCCTGGCCCCAGCCCGTGGGACAGTCCCCCACCCCAGCATCTCCTGGTAGCACAAGGGTGATGGATTTTTCTGACAACAGGACCTCCTGAGCAGACCCTGGTGCTGCAGGGCTGGGGGACACAGGGATCCTCGGTGTGGCCCCTCACCGGGACAACGTCCCCATGCTGCCCCAGCCCCACTGTGTCCTGGTCACCCATGGCCCCATGGCCTCTGCCCCACCACAGCATTGCTCAGCCCAGCCCAAGGCAGGGCTGCTCAGTCCCGAAGCCCCTGCAGAGGGGACACAGAGGGCAGGGATGTTCCCAAAGGCCACAGGGCAGCGAAGACAGGAGTAGGGCTCAGGTGTCCTGGTGAGTGCATGGCTCTCCCCAGAAACGTCCCACACGCCAGGGGAGGAGGCAGAGGGGGACGCTGAGAATTGCCCAACTCACTGCAGCACGGCACCATGCCCCATGGCTGCGCCTGAGCCTCCAGCTCCCCACCCCACACGCTCTCTGGGTGTCCCCACAGTGCAGCAGGGGCTCAGCCCACTCCCACAACATCCCACCTCCCTTGAGCATGGTGAGATCTGTGGGACCCCCATGTCTGCAGTGGGTTATGCTAAGTTTCCTTCCCACCTTGGGAGCTGCAGCTCCCCCGGGACGGGTGGCAGGGGAAGAGCCCAGCAGGTTTTGTAACGGCCAGTGAAAAGATTTGCCAAAAGAAGGAAAAGAGGATTGTGAAGAGAATGAAACACAGCTCCGAGCTGTCAGGCAGCGGTGCCCTAAGCTCTGCTGCAGACCCATGAGGGAAGGAAAACACCATGCTCCTGGGATCAGTCCCTCTGGCAGCAGGATGAAGAATCCAGGGTATTTTTAGGGCTATATTCCAAGCAAAGGAGCTGGAAAGGGAAGATGTGGAGCTGTAGCTCAGCAGTGAACAGTGCTACCACCCAGCAGCTGCTGCTAACATCGACTGAACCAGCAAGGACCATGCCTTGCCCAGGCGGGTGGGGAGGATGTGCCCGGGGTCCCCCACAGCAGGACCAACATCCTCTAAATCGCGTCAGCGTATTTTGGGCTGAGTTAGACTAAGACAAAGCTTTGCATCCCCAGAACAGCCCTGACCTTTGTGCAAAAGCAAACCCCTCACTGCCTTCCTGGCGCCAGCCCCACGGGAACAGGCACCGCCGCGGCACTGGTGCTGAGCTCTGGTGGGCAGTGCCTCACCACACACACCGCACTGCACCTCACATGTGTTTGGCACATCCAGGAACGATGCAAAACGCCGGGTCCCCGGCCGGGGCAGCGCAGCCTCGGGCGGAGCAGGGCCACGACCCACATGAACGTTCAGGGATTCTCAGCCCCAAACCGCAACGCTGCCTGCAGACTGGAAGGTGCTACCACCCGGAGAGGGAAAAAACGCAAAAATGCTCAAAAATGAGATTTCTGGGAATGCAACTGGCTTAAAAGCAAATCTCCAGCTTGGAACCAGGAGGAGAAAAGGCTTCCCAGCACATAGGGCTTTCAGCAGCGATCCGCCTAATTCCTCTATGTCCAAAGAGAAAATCTGTTTTGAAACCAGCTACAGGCACTGCTCAATATGCCCCAGCATGTGGCAACGCACGGCAAAGAAAGGTGTCACAGCGAAAGAGTTAATCATTGCTAGTTATACTAACAGCAGCGAGTATCATCTTGGCTAAGGCAGCTCATTTTCTCAACCTAATCTTCATTGCATCTGACAAACCCGGAGAGAAGGCAACACATCTGGCATTCAGGCTGGCTCAGAAAGTTTCCAAGACAATTGCTTGGGAGGACAAAAAGGGGGTTTTGGCTGAACCATTTCCCAGGACAAGAGGCTGCTCCCCATGGAATAGCGCTGTCTGTCACCAGAAGAAAAAAAAAATACCAAAAACCAACCCCCAAAAAAAGACTTTTTTTAAAACAAAAGACTTGGGCTGCAAAAGAGTCAACTGGGGGACTTGGCCAACAAGAAATCGGTTGGGAACTTCTTTCAGCATCTGAATTTAGGGAACCATAGGGAAGCGCGTTTCTCCCGTGGCAGCGCTGGCTCAGGCGCTGCAGCTGGAGCCCAAGAACACGGGGCGATGCTGGGGTGCGCAGGGGGGCCCCGACACGGCTGCTTTCGCCCGGCGGAGGCACATCCAGACATGCCACCGCTATTTTTTAGTGTGTTCAAAAGATTCCTCTTTCAAAGAGCAGGTCTGAGGCTGCGGGGCTGGGCCGGGCGGGTGTCCCCGCAGTCGCGGGGGGGGGGGGGGGGGGGGG
>RSEF01000017.1:116218-145331 GCA_003993805.1 Himantopus leucocephalus
CATCCTGCGGGACACGAAGTGACCTGGGCATTTCGGTCGGTGTCGGATCCTGCCGGCCGAGCTGCTCCCAGCCTCACAGCCCTAACGGCCCCAACGGCTTTGCCTTTCTTCTTAACCAATTAAAGTTTTGCAATATTTAGATTTTCACAGCTCATTTGGTTTCGTAAGACCGGGCTCCCACTAAAGGCGGGCGTTAGAGGGGAAAGCTGAGCAATGGGAGTGATGAAGGCTGAGGACCCTGGAGAGGAATAAACGCCCGCTCCTAAAAGTAGTATTTACGAAAGCTGATTTTGGTTTTTTTATTTTTTTTTCCCCTAATTTCATGATTTTAGGAGGGCCAGGAAGATTTATGTCTTTCTGGGAGTTGGCAGCATTGCAACAGCCTAGTCATCAAAGGAAAATGTGAAAAATGGCTGGGCCGGAAAAACCCCCTTAGGATTTCGGAGAGAGAAGCAAAATGAGAGCTGACATGTCCAGGCGCCCTGGGCAGCGCAGGGACACTGTGGGTAGAAAGCTGCCCCTGCAGAACCCACCAAGAACCCTACCAGAATTAGCTGAGTGCTGCTGGCTGCCCTGGATGCAGGGATGCCAGGGATGCTACCGGGGTGCTGGGCTCATCCGTTCCCATGGGACAAGCCCGGCAGCTGGACGCTGACCGGACACATGGCCACCAGTGAGAAGGCATTTGCATCTGTGCAGCAACATCAGCTCTGGGATGTCTCTCACAAATCCAAATTATTCTCTCCCTAAGCCATCAATATTAAATATTTAATGATTAAATTGTTAGATTATTTGATTATTATTTTCCTGGTCCTTCCAGCTGAGCTCTCTCCAGGCTGGCTGGCGCACATCCCTTGCAGGGGACGGGATGCTGAACCCAGACCCTAGCGCGGCTCCTGGCCCAGCACGGAGGGATGTCCGATCTGCCTGTGGGACCAGGTCTCCCCTACAAAGTGTTTCAGCCTGAGGACTAATGGAGGTTTTGGAAGAATTTAAGATCTAATGAAGATTTTGGAAGCATCCCAAAGAAGTGGATGCTTTCTGCATGGCAGAGCTCATGCCAGAAGTACCAGGATGGGGCCATTTCTCCATGTGCTACTTAGAAATGGCTTTTCTATTTCAATCAGCCCTAAATACAGCAGAAAGAAAAAGGAAAGTGTGTTAAAAAAGCCTGAACTGAACTCAAAACAATACAAAAGATTTTCATTTGGGGCTAAACAAAACCTTGGGGGCTGAGGCGATATCTGGGTTTCTTTATTTAGTCAATAGGACAAAAAAGCCTATTTCTTTCCCAGTTTGACCAGCACCACGCGGGAGCCATTCATCTTTAGCAGGGATGGAAAAAGCTGTTGTGGTTTGAGAGCCGCTCAGTGCCTTCGTAGAAATGAAGCAACGCAAAACCCCGTGAAAGACCCTGTGGACGGAAGCACCGTTACCGCAGGCAGAGCCTGCCTGCACCCGCGGCACCCGCCATGCTCGGCCCTTCCCCATCGAGCCCGGTGCTGCTCATGGCACAACTCCTCTGCAGCTTCCCTTCACCCCCCCAGGCTCCACACCGAATCGCAGAATTTGGGTTGGAAGGGACCTTTAAAGGCCATCTTGTCTTAACCCCTGCAATGAGCAGGGACATCTTCAACTACATCAGGTTGCTCAGAGCCTTTCACATCACTCCTGGGGACCCCGAGCGGTGAATACAGATAAATATTTTGCCAGGCGTGTGTGCGCAAGAGCACAAGGGGGAATGCTGGCCCACGCAGCTGGTCCGTGCTCTCAGTGTGGTGTGGCTGGGTTTCTGTTTCCCTCGGTCCCCTCCATTACCCGCGTTGCCCACCCGTGATGCTGCCGCCCGGTTCAGGTGTCTGCCAGGACCACAGCAGCGTGGCAAGGAGGAGCCCAGGGCTGAGATGGAGCAAACTCGTGTCACCTGTGACACCCTCCTGGCAGGCAGGGTGACATATGGCACCTGCACGGGGTTTGGCGGGGCCCGACCAGCACCAGCTCCTCCACAGCAGCTCTGTCCTCACCAGCAAGGAGCTGGCTGGAGGCTGTACCTGGGGACACAGGTCCGGGAAGCGTGGGCTGGGATGTCCTGCTTGCATTGGGCTGTCACCGCTGTGTCTGGGCTCTGCCCTGTGGGTCCCCATCTGTGGGACACACAGACATGGTCATGGCCAGGACTCTTGCCTGGGGGTAGCTGCAGGATGCCCCGGTGCAGGCAGCACAGACAGCCCTGCCTGCTGTCAGGTTCTTGACAGGAAGATTTGGTAATGATTTTTTTCTCCCCAAGGAAAAGGGCTGGGGGACACCCCTAGAGCCACCACATCCCTACCTGGTGTCATCCTGGACTTGTAGACACCCCCCACACCTCCTCCATGGGCAGGAGATGATTTTCAGCAGACAAAAGAAGCCAAACCTGCCTGCCTGGACCTGTCTGAGAATGGGGTGTCCCTGGCTGCCCATGGCAGGGGATGGAAGATTTGGGGGGCCCCTCAGACCCTTGCAGGGATGCTCTGGGGGGAAATGGGGGACACACACCCAGGAGAGGCTCTGGGGTAGGGCAGGAGGAGGGGCCACCTACACTGTGTCTGCACCCACTGCCCTACCGGGGTCCTGTGAGGGGACACTCTGGGTCTAAGCGAGTGTGCCCCCCCTCGAGGGTGCTGGCCAGGACCCCAGCCCCTGCTCTGGTCCCTCATGGTCGCTTCTCTGGAGTGAGGAAACAGGGTGGATCTCCGCCACGGGCAGCTGCCTCTTGATGTAATGCAGGCAGTAAAGTCACGGTCCCTGTGGCACGCAGCTGCAGCTGCGGAGCAAAGCAGGAATTTTGGGAGCTCCACCCCTCCCCGTCGCACCGGGTCTCCCCGGGAGGGAGCATCTGGCTTCAATCAGCTGTACCTTGGCAGAGGCTGGGCTGGTTACGCAGGCAGCGCTGAGCACCCACGCCAGGCTGGGGTCACAGCCCCAGGGACACATTGGACCTGGTAGGGAACCAGCAGGACGCTGGAGCAGGGCCGGGATGCTGTGCTCGATTCCCCCCGGGATGGAGGCGTTGGGGGCACCGGGCACAGCCATGGCCCCAGCGTCCCCCCAGGAACGAGCCAGGGTGGTGCGGCAGAGGCTCACCCACGGCTGCCCTTGCCATATACCCCGCAGAGGGGAGGGCAGACCTGGTCCCTTGCCACCTGGGAGTGGATCTTTGCTCCACCATCCCTCAAGTGCCAGTGGAAAAAAAAAAACCCTCTCTGATGGTGGCATCCAGGAAGGAGGAATGGGGAGCACCGAGCACGCGCCAGGTAACGCTGCTAAGGCAGGAGGCAGTTTCATCTCTGCCAAGAGGAGAAAAGTTCGGGAGAGCTGGAGCCTGGGATACAGGCAGGGCTGCAGCAACAATGCAGAGGGATGGTCTGGTGCAGGAGAACACCCGCAATGAGAGACCAAGGTGACGAGCAAGAGGTACCGGGTGCCAGTTCACAGGTCTGAGACACACCAGGCACCCCCTTAGCCCAGACAGCCCTGCACGAGCCGGCTCCCCGTCCTGGTGAGGACCGGCCCCAGGACCCGGGGGCTTCTCCAGGTCATCACATCCTCAGTTCACGTCCCAGGGATTGCACTGGCAAGAGCAGGACAGCGGGCGCAGCTCGCGTGGGCTGACAGTGTGCTGGGCGCTGAAGCTGCTGCAAACTGCCCAGGGCAGCAAGGACCCACGATGGGCAGAGCAGTTTCTGACTGTGCAGCAGGGAAGAAAAGCAAAAAGCACAAAATCTATGGGCTGGGGGCCCAAGATGCGGCTGTTCCTGCTGGCATTTGGGATAATTGCTCTGCTGGGAGAGCGGCCCTTCTCTAAGGGGGTTAGCTGGGCACGCAGCCCAGCCTCCAAGGGCGTGAGAAGAGCATGGAGCTGGGCAGAAGAGAGAGAAACTACAAATAGACCTGGGTGACTGGATCCTTCCCAAACCCCATGACTGAGGACACAGAGGAGGAGATCCTGCATCCCCCGGGTCAGCCGGGGGGCCAGGCACATCTCTGGGTCGAGCCCAGGCAAGACTCAAGCACACCCTTCTCCCAATAACAGCCCCCCACCTCCAGACTGGCAGTGGGGAACACCCATGCAGGTGTTCCTGGGAACCAAGGGAACACCTTGGCGCCTGTGACAAATGCCCGGTGATGTGAGTGTTGACTATGGTATCAACCCTCAGTATCCATAAAGGCTGAGGGATGAAGGGATGGAGAGCAGCCCTGCTGAGAAGGACTTGGGTGGATGGACATGAGCCGGCAATGTGCACTGGCAGCCCAGAAAGCCAACTGCATCCCGGGCTGCATCCCCAGCAGCGTGGCCAGCAGGGGGAGGGAGGGGATTCTGTCCCTCTGCTCTGCTCTGGGGGGTCCCAGCATAAGAAGGACATGGACCTGTTGCCGCAGGTCCAGAGGAGGCCATGAAGACGATCCGAGGGCTGAAGCCCCTCTTCTGGGAGGACAGGCTGAGAGAGTTGGGGGTGTTCAGCCTGGAGAAGAGAAGGCTCCAGGGAGACCTTATAGCCCTTTCCAGACCCTAAAGGGGCTACAGAAAAGATGGGGACAAACTTTTTAGCAGGGCTTGTTGCACTAGGACAAGGGGTAATGGCTTTAAACTGAAAGAGCATAGACTTCGATGAATAGGAAGGAATTTTTTTACGCTGAGGGTGGTGAAGCACTGGCCCAGGTTGCCCAGAGAAGTGGGAGGTGTCCCATCTCTGCAAACATTCAAGGTCAGGTTGGATGGGGCTCTGAGCAGCCCGGTCTAGTTGAAGATGTCCCTGCTTATTGCAGGGGGGTTGGACTAGATGGCCTTTAAAGGTGACTTCCAACCCAAACTTCTATTCTATTCTATTCTATTCTATTCTATTCTATTCATGTGGTGTTGCACCTGGGTTTGACAACACCAAGCATGGAGGTAGGTCAGCGGGAGCTGCCCTGGTTGGGGACAGCAGGGACCTGCTCCAGCTGTTCCTGGTGTGGACCACAGCTTCACGCAGCAGTTTCCGGATGTGATCAGAGCCCTGGAGGTGCGTTCAGAGATCTGTGCAAAGCCAGCTCTACTGGGAACAGAGCCTGAAGAGAAGGAAAGATGTTCACCCCCATCACCCAGAGCATCGCTTACAGACCTGGCCACAAGTCCAGGTCTTGTGGCTCCTGGAGCACCCCTGGAGCAGTGCCAGCCCCCCCAGTAAATGGTGCTGAAGTGGACACAGCCCAGACACGCAGGTGACGGTCAGGGACCCAGAAGCAGCGTGGCAGCTCGAGGCCAGCCCTGCAGCTCACAAGGGGACCCCGGTCCCAGCAGGCCCATCACCCTTCTGCAGCTCCCCCATCACCCCACCAGCGGTCCCGCAGGAATTGGGCCTGGGGCCAGCGTTGCCGGGCCATGGCTAGGACGTTCCCCTGGGCCGGGGCAGTGGCAGCTGTGAGACAGGGGGAGAGCTGCCCTGGCTCTGCACAGAGCAGCATTGAGCGGGGACAATGATCCTCTCTTTCCTTTGAAAGCCCTCACGGGCTCCGCATCCAAGCAAAGGCACGAAATGGGAACTGAGGGCAATTATCCTCCCCCTCCTTGCCCTGTCTGGGACTCGTGGCTGCCCTAAGCACCACTTGAAAGAGGCCGCAGCAAAGATCCCTCTCACAACTGTGGGGGACTTGGCTCAGGTCCCCTTCCCGGCTCCGCTCCCAGCAGGGGCAGCTCAGCCCTGGGGGGTTCTGCAGGGTGTGGGGAGTCCCAGCTCGCCCCACAGCCCGGCTGCACTGAGGGGCAAAGGAAAGTGCCCCTGGCCAGTGTAGAGCCCCAGGTTTGCCCCAAGTGGGTGCTGCCACCCTCAGTGCAGGGCAGAGGGATGTCTGCCGCAGCGCCCCGTGCCAGCGAGGTCCCCTCTGGCTGTCCCTGAGAGCNCTGCACTGAGGGGCAAAGGAAAGTGCCCCTGGCCAGTGTAGAGCCCCAGGTTTGCCCCAAGTGGGTGCTGCCACCCTCGGTGCAGGGCAGAGGGATGTCTGCCGCAGCGCCCCATGCCAGCGAGGTCCCCTCTGGCTGTCCCTGAGAGCACCATGGCCACCACTGCCCACAGCCACGGGGGCCAGCTCCAAGGGAGGGGGCTTAAAAAGAAATAAGAGGTTGTGAACTACACCCGCACCACCTGAGGAGTACGAGCCCCCAGTGTAGCTTCTGGAGGAGCAGCCAGACGACACTACAAGCACTGGAAGGGGTGCAGGTGGCTTCATGACCCCATCCCACAGCAGCGAGGAGAAACCGGGGGTCCCCAGCCCCAGAGCAGAGGGAAGCCCAGAGGGGATGGGAAAGGGCATGGGAACACAGCCTGGAGCAGGGACCCCCTGGGCTCCTCGTGCTCAAGCCGTGACTGTGCAACCTCAGCTCACCCCACATCCCCTGGGACAGGACAGTCCGGAACTTCACGGCTCACAGCAGTAGAGAGACAGAAGGATAAATTAAATAGTTCACCTCACTTTATTATCCCTACAGACAGGTGACTCTCCTTATAAAGAGGGTCACTTTTAATTAAACCTCAGGCAAAACAGGCACTGGACACCAGAGGTGACATCATGAAAGAGATGGCAGGTACCAATGCCCAGGGGACAAACTAACACCCTACTCCTGCAGACAGGGGACACGACTAGCCGTGGCTTTGCTCCTCTTCCTCCTCCCTCTCCCTGGCATTCCGCTGATCCCCACTCCGGCACAGGGCAGCAGGCACAAGGGTAGAGCAGGGATTCATGCCTTACAGTGAGCTTCAGGTCAAGATCAACCTCAAAGACAGGAGTTGGACAGGACAGACAGCACTGCACGGACAAAAACCAGGAGTGAGAAAGGAACTGGTCTGCATGGTGCCCAGTCCAGGGCAGGGTAGGTCCAGCACCTTCTGCCTAGCTCAGTGCATTGTGCCATGGCGTCGTGCCAGGAGAGTCAGAACATGAAACAACCCTGGAGAGAAAGGTCCTGGTCTCGGAGCTACAGAGGACCAGGCCTGTGCTACATGGGGTTCACAAGGATCTCCTGTGAGAGTGCCATAAATACCAAGTACCAAGCCACAGTGGAAGACATCGTTCAGCTCAAGCATCATCACTGAGCTGGGTGGGAAGGAGGAGGTATTCTGAGACGCACCAGCCTAACAGGACCCACTCTTAGACCACCACCCCAAGAGACCTGGAGAGGGTTGCAGTTCACACTCGGGATGTCACCCCGAGGAGCCAGCATCCACCACCAGGACAGGCAAAGCTGCTATTTCTCCACTTGGAGATGTGCAAAGGAAAGAGCCCATCAGCCTCCGCTCTATCACCCATGTTCAGTCAAAAACAAAACCATGTCCTAAAGCCCCTCTGTGAAGTCAGGCTTGTGTTAGCATCCTCATGCTGTAGGACATCACCTCTCCTTTTAAAGTCATCAATAAAAAAAAATATAAGCCTGGCAGTGATAAGGAAGCATTTGCCAGGTCAAGCCAAATAGAGGGATGTAGATGTGTCTGCCTCAACCTGCAAACAGCCTGAAACAGCAGCTCAGAGGTACAGGCTACCTCGTTTGGGTCTATGGCTCATTAACTACAGGAGCCTGCAGACGTGTAAACAGCAACTATGGCATCACTACCACAACCTGGAAAGAGGGATTACCCCAGGAGGAGCACCAGCTCGGGCACTGCTCTGGCCCAGTACAGTGTCACTGGTAGGCAGAACTCGGGCAGCAGACAGCGGCCAGGCATGCCCCATTGGATTTTTCAATCTTGTCCTCTGACAGTGGGATAAGCCACCCTGCAATGGCCAGGCTTGCCTGGAGATGCCAGCTGGAGTGTTGAAGACGCATCATCTTTTTCTGAGAGCAGCCAAAATTCAGCCTAAGCCAGGCCAAGGGCGCAGCAGCTGCCCCCTGCACAGGCAGCACGGGCAGCAGCCGTTTCCCCCAGCACGTTGGGGATCACGGGGCTGAGGGTACAGTCCCTGCAGTCCCTTTAGAGACAGAAAAGGAGCAGCTTTGAGAGCAGCACGGCTGGAAAGCCCAGCAGCAGAGCAGTGCGGGGATGCTCCCCACGTGGGGTCGGGGAAATGCCTTCCCGGCTTCCTCCTACAGAGATGCCACCAGCAGCTCCAGACCTCGAGATACAACACCTGGAGCAATGGGTGCAGTGGGTTTTGGGCAAGAGTCCCATGAAACCCCTGGGGAAGCTCGAGGACAGGGCACGGGAAGGTGGGTGCTAGATGAAGGTGGAATCCAGCTGGCTCGTTTCATGGTTATTGCGGGCGCGAGCCTCAAAGAGTTGCTTGATCAGCGCAGATTTCTCCTGCTCCAACTGGGTGATGCGTTCGCTCTTGTCGGTCACCTCCTGCACAGGACAGAGGAGGAAAATGCTGCTCAGAGGAGGAAAACACCGGCATTGGATGCTGGGATGCAAACCCCAGTGGTGAGCCCAGCCCTGGCAGGGGCATCACGGGTGCCCCTTCCCCAGCAGCTCTGCTCCCAGACGCCAGCCGCAGCGTCTGCACCCTCTCGTGACCTGCGTTGTCCCTCTGGCAGGGATGCCCCATCCCTGAGCATGGACCCTCAGCTATCAGCTGGACACAGCTGGATGACAGAGGGTGTCCAGGTGCAGCCCACATGCCGGGATGACCAAGGCTGGCCAAGCTGAAGGAACACTTTCCACTGCCTCGTATTCCTTCCCCGGCCCAATCCCGCCCCCTGGCCTCTCCCAGCCAGCTCCCAAATGGATCTCCTCCCCCCCGTATCCCCACTCACCTTGGTGAGAAGCCGGTTTTGCTCCTTCAGCATGTTGATGGCTTGCTGGGAGCCTGCTGAGGCTGGGGATGCCACAGGGACCAGCCTGCTCAGGGCTGAGGAGGGGTTCGCTGGCTGCAGAGAAGATGAAGGGCAAAGATGAGACACTGAGCCTCCTTCCTGGTGGCCCTCCCCAGCCTTTCTCCAAGGCCAGAAGCTGTTTCTGTGGACTAAGATCCCAACAAAGGCCACTGCAGGGTCTCCAGCAAGGCAGGCAGAGGTGGGAAACATTCCTGCCAGTGTGCCCGGTTCCTGCCAGGAGCCCCTCAGGACAGCCAGCTTCGAGAGGGGTGACTCGGCACCTCAGGATGGTTTCCTTATTCGCTTGACAATGCCTACACCTTTTTGGGAATCTCCTTTAGTCCCCCAAATGCCTTGACCAGCTGTGCTGTCCTCTCGGCCGTCCCCCATCCCCTATCTTGCCCACAGAGCCAAGTCACCTCCCCAGAGCCTGGGGGAACCCGGGCAGCTCTGATGTCAGCCCAGCCACCAGCAGGAGGGGTCCCAAGCTCACGCAAACAACCCCATGCTGCTAATCTGCTGCTCTCACCTTGCCGGCGGTGGAAAGGAGGTCACCCAGGCAGCGGTTCACCTCCTGCAGCTTGGGGAGCAGGCGCCCCAGGTGGCTCTGGCTGCCCTCAGGGAGGAATTCCTGGGGGACGGGGAGGAAGAAGAGGCTGGGGGTTACCATGGGGCCGGCTCCAGCTCCAACCAAGTCCCAGCCCAGTTCTCCGAAACCACAGAGCAGCCCCAGATCCCCGCAAGCAGATGGGCACCCCAAGATCAAGCCCCGGACTCACAGCACTGGTTTTGTTCTTCCCCAGGAGCCTCTGGCGTTCCTGCATGAACTGGATGTGCTGGTGGTACCACTCCCGGGCGTGCTCTACCAGCTCCAGACCCTGCAGCAGGAAATCCTTCTCCTGTTCCAGCTCCTTCATGTGCTTCAGCTGCAGGACAGAGCACGCAGACGTGTCACCCCCTCCCCACCAAGCCCCTGTCAAGCCCCAGGAGCTGGTTTCTTCACGAGGCACAGAGGGATATCGTCTCAGCCCCTCTCCCCACGCAAAGCTGCAGAGGAGCAGGATGACGGCTTATGCCTGATGCTGCTTTGGGGGAAAAGATCTCTGATTTGGGAGAATAACCAAAGCAGGCAAAGGACAGTCAGGCCATCTCCACCCTCCTGCTCCCCACTGCAGAAGCGAGTTTCTCCATCTCGTATTTATCCAGGGGCGCAGCAAGAGCGGGGCCTGCAGCCGCTCCCCAAATCCCCCCAGGGCTGCAAGCATCAGGCGGTGGCACAAAGACACACAGATTTTGGCGAGCGGCAAAGCAGCCGAGCTACATGTGCAGACTCAAAGCTGGGGGAAAACATGTAGCCCTGTTCCCCAGCGCTCTGCTCCCCCAGCGCTCTGCTCCCCCCCTCTGCTTTACCCCCGTGGCCCCTCCGAGCTGCCTGCCTTGCTGCCTCTGCCTTCTCTGCCACGACACAGCCTGGCCTCCACTGCCCGTGGCACAGACCAGGCTGCAGGAGAGTCTCCTCCAGACACCAGTGGGACTCTGATCACCCAGAAGCTGCTGGATGTTCAGAAACCTCTCCCGCTGCTTTGGAGAGCATCTGGAGGGGGACAATTCAGCTCAGAAGTGACCCTGAACAGAACCCCGCTCCCGGGGACAAGTGAGACCATACCAAGACCTTCTTCAGGCTGCCAGCGCTTCCCCGTCCCCACTGCCAGCCCCGAAGCCTCCCAACCACCCCACGCCAGCCACACTCTATACCAGGGCTGCTCTTGCTCCCGCTGCTCCTGGAAATGCTGTTTGCAAAATGACAGCCCCTGCCCCCCCACCCCCCGCCACGCTTGGATGGACAGACGGACCAAAGGGAACGTACCCACAGGAAGAAGCGCAGAGCCTTGGTGCTACGCAGGCTGTTGCTGAGGGGCATGAAGAAGGTGCTGTACGTGGCAAGGACCCCCACCCAGCTCGGGCTGCATCCTGCAGCCGCCTGGCCTGACCTGGTCCCACCAAGCTTGCTGGCCAGCACGGTGACCGGAGGAAGAGGTGGCATCCTACAGAGCAGCGGGACATCAGCAGCTCTGGCGGGTGCAGGGACAGATGGCATCTCACTAAGGATGGGATGCTCTGGGGGCAGAGGCAGCTTCTGGGGCAGGAGGAAGACAGAGCGCTGGGCTTGGCTGGTGCTACCCGGGGTAGAAGGGGAGGGGACAGTGCTGTCCCCTGGGCCGCCTACAAATGAAAGCGCTCAGCCTCTCACAGAAGGTCTCATCCCAGCTACCCCCTGTGGCCATGGGGAAATCAGGCCGATCGATGATGGATTGGCTGAAAAACACCAGCTGAGCTGACACCAGCTGTGGTGCTGCAAAGGGTCCTGGGGCTGGAGCACAGCCCCCACAACTCCCCTTCGCTGCGCAGGGTGAACCCATCCCAGCACACCCTGGGATGCAGGATGGATACCAGTGCTCCCATCCCCGCTCCCCCCACCCCAGGCTGTAGGCAAATTAGCCTAATCACAGCTGAGTGCCAACGTCCTCCCAGCATCAGGGGGGAGATGATAGCACCGTCCTGCACAGGGATTTGGTCCTTGCCGAAGTCAAACCTGCTCCAGCTGTCTCTGTACACTCAGAAGTGGGATCAGTACCCAAAGGCTCCTGCCAGGGAAGGCTTCTCACCTGCGGGACAGGGACAGGGACCCCTTCTGCGGGGGGAGGAGCACACGAAAGGCAGCGCAGCACTCGGGTACACAGGGAGGGGGGAAGAAAGGCAGAGGACCTCCCTCCCCCTGCCCCCACAACAACTTGGGGTAACACAGGCAAAGGCGACACAAGCCCAGGGCAAGAGTGCCTGTGGCACAGCCGCGAAAAGACCCCAGTCCTCGGCGAGACGCGCTGGCTGCCAGCCCCTCCTCACCAGTACCAGGCAGGACCTGGAGCTCCTGGGAGCGACAGGCTCCAGCCTGGAGCTACACGCACAGGGAAAAGCCTTGCTAGGGAAGAAGGGACCTTCCTCTCTCCGAAGCAGCAACCCGCAGCCACCAAACCCCTGAGAACCAGAGACTCCCTTCCCCAGACACACACGTCTACATTTATTACTCCTTTCCAGCACCTCTCAGCAGTGACCCCCTCAGCCCAAGAGCACCCCAACCCCTTGCGTGGCTGCAAGCGCAGCAAACCATGTGTGCACAAATCCCCCCTCCCCAGGCCAGGTGTCAGAGCATGTTATGTCCCCCAAGGCCAGTGCCAGGCTGTAATCGATGCTGCCCGCGCTGCTGGTTGGCCCCGCTGGGCTCAGGGAGCTGGGTGACACCAGGGCGTGAGAAATGGAAGTGCAGAGATGACAGCCGCAGCCTCGGCAGCAGCTCCAACACCCGCCGGAGCTCGTCCCACCAGTCACTCATTCTGCAGGCTGGGTCCTGGCTCTCTTCCCAGGACAATTTAGCTTGAGCTTGTGGGCAACATGCCCAGGCAGCTCCTCCATCCCACTTGGGAGCAGTGCCGATCCCTTCATCCAGGCAATCTGATCCAAGCCTCTCCACTTGGGGATGGAGTGAGGGGAGCAGATCCCTCCATCCTGGGCTGCACAGCTAAATTCAATGCTGATTGCTCTGCATTACAGGCAAAAAGTCTCTTGGGAGCCAGGAGGATCAGCACGCTTGAGCCCTGACCTACAGAGAACATCTGGCAGGGGACACAGCCCGGCACCACTGCTCGCCAGCGCAGACAGTACCTGACCTTCACTGGAGTGCTTGAAAGGCCCAGAGACTCACCTGCTCCTACACCTACACATTTGCTTTTCCCTGCCTAAGCTTCTGCCCATGAGGAAGGCACCCATGCAGTCAAACGCTGGCTCCGTGGGCTGACCCCACTCCAGGGGAAGGCAGGGGAACATGTGCCTCCTCCCTGTCTGGCACAATGCAGGACAGAAAGCGTCTTGGATATACCTCCACGTCCATCAATAGAGCTTTCTATCCAAAATATCAGGATCTGCCTGACACCCCACAGCTCACACGTGCAGGGTGGGCAGGGGGGAGCCACGGCCCAAACAGAGCTGGTGTCAGTGGTGAGGGACCCCGGCAATCCACCTTCCCCCGGGGTACCATGGGTCCCTTTGCTGCAGCCCCTGACAGGGCTGTCCCCTTACCATGCTGAAGTCCACACCATTGGTGATGGTGTGTCTGCGGTGTTCTGCACGTCCCCTCTGATGCCTCCGAGTGTCCCCAGCCCCTGGATGGCTGCCATCTCCCTGGGACTGCCCAGCAGCCTTAGCATCACCACCTGTAACAGAGGAAAGCATGAGGCCACCAGCCGCTTGCAACAAAAACCTCCCCATGGCCACTTCTATGGGACTATCTGCAGGGTGGTCTTGCAAACAGATGTGGCAGGGAATGGCAGAGCAAAGCGCCGGCCCAAGTGCCTGCTCACATCTTTGTATGGGCAGGGCGGGCTTCAGCAGCAACTGATTTGGCTGTGCCAGGCTGGCAACAGACCTCAGCGGTCATCTTCTGCAAAAAGCAGGCAGCTTCAAGGCAATGTTGCTTAAGTCCCAGCACAGGCAATTAAACCATTAGTGATATTGCCTACCCTCTTCCTGTCCTCATGGGACCCCTGGCTCCCGCTCGGGTGGCACAGGCTCTGCCAGGAACCTGACTCCTCCTGAAGGCAGCTCCTGCTCGGCGACAGGCTTGGCCATGCAGGCGTACCCCCCCCAGACCCCATGCCTGTGGCCTAACCATAGAGTAAATCAGGCTGTAGGCTATCCAAAAATTTTATTAAAATCCTATCTTGCAAAAGATGGATTCTACTACAAACACATGACACTGGTGCGAATCCATGCATAACCTATTTTTGCAGATTAAGTTCATCCTGGCAGGTTTTAGGCTGGATCAGGCACCTCCTGCCTGTACGCCAAAGCAGGTATTGGCTGGGCACCTGCAGAAAAGTCAGTACAAGCCCCGCACCGCCCGCCCTGACAACTTGCCAGAGATGCAGCCCCGTGGCCCCGGCCCAAGCCGGCTCAGATCCCCGCTTCTGGCCGAGCTGGCAGAGCACCGCCTCGCCACTCCAAACCGCGGCGCCAGGGCAGCCAAGGGTGCAGCCAGCACCCTCCTCGGACGTGCCTGGGCGGCGAGCCTGCTGCATCTCCCTTCTTGCCCCGGTCCCCTGCCGAGTCCCCAGCAGACCCTGCCTCGTGCTCACCCCCTTGCTCTTGCAGCTCACCCCGCTCTCTGCACACAGCTTCCCTCGAGAGTTTCTTTCCCAACCTGGCTTTCAAACAAGAGCAAGCGAAGGCAGGCGGTGAGGCAGCTGGGGAAAACATTTCCTCCTTGGGGCTGCTCCCCGCGTATCTGCCAGGCACCCCCACCCATCGCCACATCCTTCTCCCACGGTTGGGCACACGCCGGCTCCCAGGCACCAGGGCTGCTGGGCACAGGTCTAGCATGTTCCCCGCTGCGTGGGCGTGCAGGGCTGCGAGTGCCGGGACAGCATGCGAGGCATTGCCTGGGCTGGCACACCGCTGCCTGCTGCTCCGCAAGTCTCTTCAGCCGAGCGCATGGACAGGATGGAAGAGGGAGACAGGGCAAGAGAGGGCAGCCGTGGCCGCAGGAGCTACCCTTCACCTTGAAGGCACCGAGGTCTGGGAGAGTCGCGCTACCGTGGGGCTGCCTGCGCTGCCGTGCTTGCACTGGTTCTGCAGTGGGAGCAGGACTCGGGCTCAGGGGGCAGCAGGCAAGGCTACACAAGCACCTCGCTCAGCCTTTCGCTTTGTGCCGCTCCTGCTGGGCCATCACGGCATCCCTCTTCTCCTACCAGCAAGTGCTCCGGCGTAGACAGGTCTCCAGCACCTCAATAAACACAAAGTCTTTGACATCGCCCATTCATCTGTTTTGCCAACTGTCTTTGGTTTCACGCACCCATATCTACCTGGGAGGAACCCAGCAAGACCGGTGCAACCACGTACATATTCTCCTAGCAGACCTGTAGCACATCCTGCTTGGGAAGCTGAGGAATAGCCCCAAAACCAAGGGCAGCTTCAAAAGGCAGAATCCCACAGCAAAGCCAGGAGAACCTCTGGGAAGAGCTGCAGGGTAGAAACAACATGTTAAAAAGGTTTTTGCTGCTGGTACTTGGAAATGGCTGGTTGTGCTGAGCTGAACCTGTGATAAGAAGGTGCTCCCTGGTCAAACCACTGAGCTCTGTGCACCTGAGCTGACAACGTAGTGGCTAATACAGGACCTCCGCTAATGAGCTGGGATCAGTTCTTCTTAGGCAAAGAGCAGGATCCGCTCACCAGAGGTGGAAGAGATGCTGCCATGAGATACGGGCTGGCCTCCTCCTTCCCAGAGCCTCTCTGCCCCTGCAGGGCCTGAGCCCAGCGTTCACCGCCCAGAGCAAGTGCCCAGGACCCAGCAGACACCTCACGGGCCTTTTACACATTTACGCACCCATCCCTGGCAACAGCCCAGACAATAACAGCTACCTACAACCCACCCCCTCCTTCCTGCCAGGGCCACCAGCTCTCCAGGCAGCTGCCAGAGCCAGGCCACCCCAGCAGCAAAGGCCAGTGCTGCGCTGGGGAGGAGGCAGTGCCCAGGGCCACCACCGACCTCCTGGGCAAGGCACTTTCTGCTCTGTGTCTTAACTTCCCCAGGTCTCAGCTCTCAGGGGAACCACAAGGGTAAAGACACCCAATACCGAGATGCTTGGACACTGCCGTGACAAGCCACCAGTGGCAGGGAAGCCATCATAGAATGGTTTAAGTTGGAAGGGACCTTGAAGATCATCTAGTTCCAACCCCCCTGCCATAGGCAGGGACACCTCCCAACTAGACCAGGTTGCTCAAAGCCCCATCCAGCCTGGCCTTGAACACCTCCAGGGACGGAGCTTCATGGTGAATTTGGTGCCCAGTCTCTTCTCCACTATCAGCCCCACCATCCTTGCACCCAGCAGATGCTGTTGGCTACCCAGAGACCATGGCTGGTGCCCAGCAGCGGCTCGTGGGCTGCTCCAGCACCACCAGGCTGATGAGAACTTCTGAGAAGCTGGAAGCTGACTCTGAGCAGGAACTTCAGAAGCACTTCTGCCCATATGCTAGTGGAGGTTAGCAGGGAAGAGGGGATAGAATCGCTGTCCCACTGACTCACTGCACCCCTGGGGCACCAGGAGGACCACCTGGCCTCAACCTCTGCCATCTTGCCATGATTCACGCCCTCATCACCTCTGATGCATGCAGATGTACCCCTGGACCAGGAAGCGGAGCTAGGGCGGCATCCTGCAAGCACCTCCTTCCCCCAAAACACAGACAGGGAGAGTTTCCTCAGACTCTTCGCAGCTGATGAGCACTGATACACCACCTCCCTGCCCTTGGTTGGGTTCTTACAGAAGCTACCTGATGCAGCTGCAGGCTCAGACCAGCCTCGAGCCCAAATGATCTAATCTTAACGGAGACGGGGCTTACTGGACCCATGGGCAGCTCTCAGCACATTTCTCCACAGGGAGGAAGAGCCGTCTCCTGCCACGGCAGTGCCTCTCACAGCCAGTTGAAGAGAACATCTACCTGTTCAACCGCACCCTAGGAGACCCTCCGCAGTGGAAGGGCGCACCGGGCAGCTGTGCAGGATCCGGAGCTAAAAGAGACAGAACAACTCTGAGTTATAACGTTTGCTAAGCTGCTGAATCAACCTGAAATTCAGGCCTGTTGCCAGAATATGGCCCTGCACTGCGGGAAACTGGCAGCAAGGGCTGAGGCACGAACCCTGCCCGCAGGCTCCAGACATCAGTGTAACATCAGCCTATAATGGAAAGATCCTCAGCAGCCAGAAAGTTGCTGTAGTCATCTGCTTGCTCCTTTTCAGGGCAGAGCTTTCAATTTGCTGTTTATTTACCAAGCAGGACTTTTTTTTTTTTCAGGTTTTTCCAGATTTACACTCTTGACGATAGAAGAACCAGCCTGCTTAACAATATTCCACTAGATGAAGCTCCAGCGATTAGTCTGGAGGCAAAATGGAAAGCAGAGAACCTCTGCCACGGTTAAAGTTTCCTCTCCACCCAGCAGAAGAAGGGACTAGGAGGGAGCAGGGTGGGAAGGGAAGGCAAACCAGCCCAGACAACTTTCCCAAGGTAGAAGAAGTCATCACGCTCAAGTGTTGCAACAACAAATGCCAGCTCCTCACACAGACCTTTGTGTCCGTCGATCTCAAAGCACTTCACAAATGTAGATAAAGAATTATTACCTACACCAGATAAGTCCAGAAGCGTGGTTTCCTTATAACGTCTCCTACTGCCTAGCCACAAATCAAGATGCCAGTGACAGAGTCGTCCCCTTGCCGAGGTCAGCGTGCCACCTGGGGGTGGGGAACCCTGGCAGACCCCGCAAGGGGACCCCAGGTGCTGCGGAAGGGGCAGAGTCCACAGGGACCTGGCGGAGAGCTCTGCAGACAGAGCCCTGGCCCGGCCGCCCGGACAGCACTCGGGGACAGCAAAGCACATCTCCCTGCTGCCCCTTTCCCATTTAATTATTGCTTAATTATTTATTATTGTAAATAGCGCTGCAGAATTACCCAAACAAAAAAGTTGGATCGGGTCTTGCTATTTTTCTTGGTCCAAAACGTGGATGAAATTGCGAACCAAGCCCTTCCGAGAGGGCAGGCCCACAGCACGGAGCTCACCCGGGCACCGGGCTGCTCCACGACCACAGCTCTCACTCCGGCGAAGCTGCTCGGCTCTCAGAGGTCCAGCGACTCCCCGAGACCCCTCACCTCCTCAGGAAGGTCACCTACAGACTTTGTGCCAGGGGACAACCACGGACACATTACAGTAAAGCCCTTAATTATTCTTGTCACTGCTATAAACAGACAAGCACCCACGTGAGGAGAGATGTGAGGGGAAGCACAAACCTGAGCCAGACAGGGGAACAGCACGCTCGCCACCTTGCTCTACCCACGGTTCGCTTCAAAGTCCACCAAAACCAAAATTAAAACCAGCAGGAACTTTGGGGGAGTTTCACATCAGGCCTGCAGGAAGGGCTGGCTGCTGGTTTAAGCCCAGAGGAGGGAAGAGGGCTGCCGCTGCCTGAGGACCGCAGCAAGCCCAGGCTCTAAGGCCAGGCTCGAGCCTCCGGCAATGGCGATGCCTGTGCTTTGGCGATGCCCGTGCTTTGGCGATGCCCACACGTCGGTGCTGCCTGCATTTCAGCGTTGCCTGTACTTCAGCATTGCCTGCACTTCGGTGCTGCCCGCATGTCAGCGATGCCCACACTTTGGTGCCACCCACATGTTGGTGCCGGCTACACTTTGGTGTTGCCCGCAGTTTGACGATGGCCACGCTTTGACGTTGCTTGCGCTTTGGCGTTGCCCGCACGTCGGCGATGGCCACGCTTCGGTGCTGCCCGCACGCCAGCGACGCCCGCACCGAGCCGGGCACGTTCCTGCCCCGAGCCCGCACTCCCAGCCGGCCCCGCTGGCTCACCTCGGCCGCGGGGCTGGCCCTGCCCCGGTTCCCGCTGCCCGCTGCTCTTCCCGCGCCGCTCCTCGGCACCGCGCGGGCTCGGCGGCTTCTCCGCGCTCCGCCGCCCGCCGCCGCCGCTCTCCCCCGGGGGCTCAGCACCGGGCAGGGCAGCGCGCAGCCCCAGGACGAACCGCTCGAAGGTGAGGTACCCGCTGGCCGGTGCCGCCCGCCGCAAACCCTCCATCACCCCGGCGGGCAGCTCCCGGGCTTCCGCTCCCCGCCAGCGGGACTCGATCTCCCGTAGGTGGACGTAACCCCGCCGCCGGTCATCCAGGATATCGAATAGAGTCCGCAGGCTCTGCAGGAAGACCCGGGGAAGCCCCTCGGTACCGGCGGGGAGCGATCGGTCGCCGCGCTCCGGGGCCATCGCCGCCGCCGAGCGTTACTGCCGCTCCGCCCCTCCCCCGCGCTCCTATTGGTTGGCGGCGGGAGGCTCCGCGCTCTCATTGGCTGGCGGCGGGCGGTGGCGCTGGCCATTGGCTGACGGAGGGGGACGGCGGTTTGAGTTCCACGCCGCGCCCGCCCCGCTCCCGGCCGCCGGAGGGGGAGGAGGGGGTCCTCCGGGGGGACCGGGACCCCCTCGCCCCGCCCCGCCCCGGCCGAGAGCGGGGCGGGATCACGGAGGTGTCTCCCCCTCCGTCCCACCGCCACCCGAGCCCCCGCACGCTCGGTAACGGTTCGGTGCCCCCCCGCCCGGGAAGCGCCGCGCCCGCCGGTGTCCGCCGCCCCCCGGCACAAACCCGCATTTCTGGCAACGCAAACCCCTCGGGCCGCCGCTCCCGCAGCTGCCAAGCTCCTTCCTTACCGGCAGAGCGGCCTGCGCCCGCGTCCGACGGGCGCTTCTGCTGCCGGGGGTGATGACCAACTTGGGCGAGTTGGCTTTTGGCCCCTCGGTCGCCCTGCCGAAAGGAGAGCGGCTCTCTTCTGAACCTGCGGAACTTACATCCCTAAAGGCTCCGGAGCAAACGCGATTAGTGAACAGGAACAAAATAAACCCCCCCCCAACGCGGCGTTCGCTCTCGCTGCCACCTTGGCACATGCAGCCAAGAAGCGTCCGTCCAGCTCCTCGCCCTGGGAGCAGCATCCCCGCGGGAGAGGGATGTACGGCTCTTTCGCCACAGCACGGAGAGGTCCCGTGTGCCTGACCTGTCTGGTGGTGCGGGGGAAGCAGGGATTGAGGCTGGGCATCCCAGTGCTGTGGCTGGTGTAGCACCAGCGTTATGGTTTGAGAAACCCACAACTATTTATTATCGTTTAGACAATTATTCTCTCACCCGATGACCCCCTCCCCACCCGGAAAGGGGAATCGGGAAGAAACAAGGAAACATGAGGGCTGAACTATAAATAGATTTAATAGGATAAGACTAAATAATTAACATTAATAACACTAAAGAACCAATATTGTTCCCGATACCAATATAAAATACACAAGGATTATACTCAGCCCGTTCTATCCGTAGAAGCTGTGCACTCCCAGCAGGGGACAGCAAGTGTGGGACACTGTGAGCACTGCGGATTCGGGAGGAAGGGAAGCGCTCAGGGGTCCAGCACCAGGGCAAGAGGTTCTCAGGACGGCACACATCAAGGCAGAGAAAACTCCTCAGCAAACTTTCTAATTTATATTGAATGTGCCATCACGGTATGAAATAACCCAGTTGGCCAGCTTGGGTCAAGCGCGCGGGTCTCACTCCTCAGCCCCGCACCTGGCGAGCTCAAAAACACTGAGATCTTGAAAGCCTCATACCATAGCTGGCTATAAAGTAAATATTTTCACAAATTCAGACACTACAGTCTTCTAAAAGTGCAGTGTTCCCAAACTTAGAAGAGAAAATAGTCCTGTGTTGCTCAAACCGGGACAACCAGCGGCCACCAGCCAGCAGGAGCTGGGGTAGGGGCCCAAAAGAACCATGGACATGGAGAAAAGAGGAAAAAAATAATCAGTGTTGACAAATGTGAGAGAAACAGGATTTGGATCATATCTCTTACAAACGTAGTGTGAACTGGCATCATTAGAGAATGGGTTTCTCCAATTTATACCAAAATTTGCCATGTTTGTTAGGTCCAACAGCACGCTAGCGCTAGTGAAAGGGGCTGCCCTCCTCTGCAAACTGCCTCCGTCAAAAGGTGCATTGCAAGAAAGCAGACAGCAAAGCCCTGGTGTCACCACTCTCATGTCACAGGCACCGCGACTCACTCGAGGAGCCCTGGGCAGCCGCGTGCCGGCACCTCCAGAGCCCTTGTCCTGGTTTGATGCTTATGATGCTGAGAGAAGGAGCACCAGGGAGCGAGCGTGCTGGAGAAAGGTGATGGCCAGAAAGGGCGATTAGCGACTGTCCAGGTGCTCAGGTCGTGAGGCTGCCTTGTGCCACAGACATGTCCATGTGCCACGGACACCTCCCTGTGTCACGTGCCAAGGGGTGATTACCTTAACTCTGAGCTGGCTTCAAAGGCAGAGTGTGGAAGATGCTTGGCCCTCAAGCCCTCCCATTCACGCGGCCCTTGCTGTGCCCTCGCCATCAGCTTCCCTGACCAGGCCGGACACCGGGACTCCATCCCGGGTGTCTTCAGCCCCTTGGTCCGACAGCCCATTCTTGCCACTCCTCCTCTCTGGAGTTCCTCAGCCCTGTCAGACCAAGGCTGCTACGTCAATCACAGCAGCCCCTGGAGGCCACCACTGGGCTTTTCTCTATCAAGGACCTGCTCTGGCTGGTCTCCTCTGTGCTATGGCCGGGCTGTTCACAGCCTGCTTTTCTTTAAACCATTTCCTTTCCTACCTTTCCCGGACCTGTCCTACCTGTTCTGAGATCCCTGCTTGGCTTTGCCGTGTTTGACTGAACAGGTTCACACCTGCGTAGGATACAGGGAGAAGGAACTGGTGCATCATCCCTCCCCTTTCTGCTTCAGAAGCAAGGCAGTGAACGTGATGCTGCTCAGCTCTGGCAGCATCAGCACATGGGCTGTTTTGCTCAGCAAAGGCTAAATCTGCAGGAAAATGAGGTTTTCCCTAGGTTCCTCCCACATCTCCGGGCTTGCTGGAACAGGCAGGAATAATAGGGAGAATTCAAAAAGACCTTGATGTCTCTTGTCCCATTTCCCTGCCTGGCAGGTCTAGCCCACCCGGAAAGCAACCTGGAGATACCAGAAACAGTTCCTGGCATTGACTGTGTCTGAGTATCTCAGCCGAAATACTCTCGCTCCTCCATGTGGAGCTTTCTGCTCTGGCAACAGGGAGCTGGGACACAGCTGCCCAGTGCAGCTCTGGTCTGGTTACGCTTTCCATACGAAAGTGCCCCCAAGAGGCTGCCATGAGACAGGCCAACGTTTTCCGCCTTGGCGTGGTTGGGTGAATGAGGTTAGGGAGATTTTGAAAATTCTTGGAAAAGGCTTTTTCGGGCTTTGGGTTTTTTTTGTGGGTTTTTTTTTTGTTCGTTTTTTTTTCTCTCTCACTGAATAGTTTATCTTGGGGCCAGCCCAGGCTCTTCCACTTTACAGAGCCATCTTTGGTTTTTTTTTAATGTAAGCAATGTAGTGATTCAGTTCTCCTTCCTCCAAGCTACTGGGAAGCACCAGCTGCCATTCGAGCCTGGCCCATCCCACCCTCAGTGGCCTGCAGGCACTGGCGGTGGCACTCACACTCTGTTGTGGTGGCACCCAACGCACCCGTGCCTCTCCCTGGGGAATGCACGGGGCGTCTGATGTCCCCTGGAAGGCTGGTGGCAGTCCAGCATGTCCCACCAACCAGGGTTGCCTCCCCGTGACCCAGAGGTCACAGCAGAGCACTGGGGGAACAGGGCGCTGGTGGTGGAGACTGGGGCACCTTCCTACATGACACTGACCTTCTACGGGTGTTGCCGGGTGACTGTGGCAGTAGATTAAGCCCCATGCTGACTTCAGCAGCACGTAGGTGTTCACATGTGAACCTTCACTCTGCAGAGGACACACTGTGATTGCAGCCATGAGGTTGTCTCCCAATGACCACGTTCAAGCAGATGCTGTGAGACAGCACTGCCGTGATCTCCGGGGGGGAGAGCAAGGTCTGGTGGAGAACCAGCTGCATGTCCGTGGGCTCAGTGCACGCATGCTGCTGCCTGGCACACGGAGCAGCTGGCACTGCACAGCCTGCTTCTACCTATCGCGCTGCCGGCCAAAACAGTGCCGCAGCCAAAGCGGGCTGTTCCCCGGCCAGTGCAGGCTTCCAGACCATACCCAGGAACGGTTGGTCGGGGCTTGGTTAAAACCAGACCAGGAGCTGTTCAAACAAAGGTCCAGATGCCGAGTTCTGGTACTCCCCATCACTGTCCAATTCGTTAAGTGGAATTGGTGTTAACCCCTTCTTTCAGCCCTAAAGCTGAGGGGGTGCAGGGAATCACTTCCAGTGGGGTACCAAAGTGTCAACCCAGAAATGCATTTGTCCCCAGGAAACCTCTGGGCAGAGGCTAAAAACAGCAAGGGGAGTGTGGTCGGGGAAACGCAGCATTTTCCCTCGGTGAAGGGCTATCTTGTTCATTCTCCCCAGTTCTGAGATGCCATCCTGTTTTCCATCTTGCTGCTTACGGGGCCTGTTGAGGACATGCTCTGTTTGCTTTGGAGGCGGCCGGGCGCTTCCCACAAAGTTACTTTTCTTTCCTCCAGACTGTTTTTTCCCTCGGAGGGCTGGCGAGCAGGAAGTCTGCTGGCTGCCTGGCGGCTCGCAGGCTGTCACGAGGGCTGGCAGAAGGGCGGCGGGTGGGAAACTAAAATAAGCTGTCTGGGGGGTGGTGGGTTTGTTTGCTCACTCTGCGACACGCCTGGGTGCGCGGAGCAAGGATTTGCCTCGGTAGGAAATGGCAGTCACGCTGTCCAGTCTCACCCCCTTGCCCCTCCAGCTGACGGGGTCTCAGCACCACGAGTTTAGATATAGAGAATCGTCTGGGGCTTAAATGGAAGTGTGACAGATGCTGCACGGCCTCCGATCAGGATCTGCCTAGTGGTTGCTCTATCCTATTGTACGTTCCACTCCGCTGCTGCCGATGAAGCCAGCTATCGCAGGAGTGACGAAGGGCAGCCTGTAGTAACAGTCATGCCACAGCCAGAAACCACTCAGCCTTTTGCCTTGTTCAGGGAACGACTGTAAAACCGCATTTCTTTGGGGAACATATTGGTGGATACTTATATATTGAAGCCTGAAGCAGGGCCCTAAAAATAAGCTCCACCCCTCTCCTGGTAGCATATCTTACCCCGATGGAGCAGTCTTTGCTGTCTGTCTGCTTTCGGGGTGCTGGAGCTTTTTTAATGATGAATTTCCTGTTCCACCTGCACGCTGGTGTTTCCTTTGGCCCAAGCGTACCTCCTTCCTGCTCTCTCAGGTTGTTCTGCCCGGTATATCTGATCCAACCTGCCATTGTTTTTATTGCTTTACAGAAGAAAATTTCTACCCACACTGGTGCGTTGGGTTGTGGAATCAGCCCGGGGGACTCTGTGCAGCAGGACAAACCTGTTCTGGTGGATGGCGGGATTTGGGGGGTTGGAGCACATTCACCAGCAGCAGCATGATTCACTGTGGTTCTTCTAGGAGAGCTGAAATCCCACGGCTATGAGATCCCACGGCTATGAGATCCCACAGCTACATGCTGGGGTTCCTTCGAGGCGAGGCAGCAAGGGCTCTAAGAGTTCTGCAGGAAAAGGCAGGGCTGGATCTGACAGAGCCTTTTCTGCTGAACAAGGGTCGATGGTTACGCAGGCACCATGTGTGCGGAAGGACCCGCGCCCATTCACGCACCAGGCAGGCAGGGAGTGCAACCATGGCAGGACGAGATTTTGTGTAAATGGGAGCAGAGCGAGGAGTTTTTGAAATCCCAAGCCTCTGCCCAAGCAGGAGCTGCGTTGGGTCACATAAAATAGGAAACTGTGTGAAACAAGCTTTGACAACTATCAGGGATTCTTCCTGGCCTGACCGTCACACCTGGATGGGGTCCAGCTCCTCTGACTCCAGTCACATGCAGGGAGGTGGCTGTGTCTGAGCAGCTGTCTGTCTTCTCGTCCCCTTCTGCCCATCCAGGCTCCGACTGTGGGCAGGGTGCCACAGGGACAGGCTGGTGGCAGGGACAGGGAGTCAGTGCCAGGCTGCCCAGCAGCAAGAGGGGACTGAATATAGCGGGGGCCCAAGGGCAGGAGCGCAGGATATTGCCCTGTCCCCACTCTCGGCAGCCTGTGACCCCAGTATGGACCACGGGAGGGGGGGGGGCTGCCTCGCTCTATGCCTCCTGACACCCCGTGCCTAGCCCAGCTGTGGCCTTTGGGGTTTTGTCTCTAGTCACTTCACCACTGCCGGTGCTGCGTCTCGATGGGGAGCTGGACTTGGGAGCTGGCGGGGGGGGGGCCTGACCCTGCAGCAGGCGTCACGGGTGGGGTGGGATGGGACCTGCTGTGCTGCAGTAACCCCACCAGCTTCTCCATGCATTTGCAAGCGCGGGTGCAAGATGGGGTGTGAGCCTTCCCCAGGTCCGGAGGTCCCAGCACCCCTGGGGTCCCCGTCGGATACAGCCCGGCAGCCAAACAACATCTCCCAGCAGTGCGCACTGGGAAAGACCCCTTTGGCACTGGGAAAGGCCCCTTTGGCACTGGGAAAGGCTCCTCTGGCACTGGGAAAGGCCCCTTTGGCACTGGGAAAGGCTCCTTTTCCACCGCAGAAAGGCTGCGAATTCGGCCAGGGGGGAAACGCTGCGCTGGCCGAAGGCAGCCTGCCTCGCCGGGCACGGAACCAGGCGAGCCCCGGACAGGGCACCGGGCATGCACAGGGCCGGGCACCGGGCAAGTACGGGGACCCCGCGGCGGCGGAGCGCGGCGGGGCGCCGCGGGCCCGAGGCAGCGACCGCAGCCGGAGGGGAGCGCAGGGCCGCGCGGGGAGCGGCCGAACTGCCGTGATCCCGCCCTTCCCGCCCCGTCCCGCCCCGTCCCGCCCCGCCCGGTCCGGCCCGGTCCGGCGGCGGGCAGAGGCCGGCGGGCCGGTGGCCATGGTGCCGCCCGAGGAGGCGCGGGCGCGGCTGGCGCGCTGCGGGCAGAGCCACCTGCTGCGCTTCTGGGCCGAGCTGGGCCCGGCGCAGCGCGGGGCGCTGCTGGCGGCGCTGCCGCCGGGGCTGGGCGAGCACTGCCGGCTGGCGGCGGCGGCCGGAGCCCGCCAGCGGGGCCCGCCGGAGCGGCTGGACGGCCGGATGGAACCGCTCCCCGCCCGGCTGCTGGGCAGCGCCCGCCGAAGCGGCCCCGCCGCGCTGGAGCGCTGGGAGGCGGAAGGTGAGGGGGGCGCGGAGCCGCCTGCCCCGGGCCGGGCCCGGGGGGGGGGGCAGGCCGGCAGGGCGGCGGCGGGAGCGGGCCGGGCTGGCCGGGTCCCTGCCCCGGCGCCGGGTGCTCGGGGGGCACGGCCGACCCCGCGGAGCCCCGGCCGGTGCTGGGAGCGCCGGTGGAGCCGTGTCCTGCGGTGGCACCCCTGGGGGGGCGTCCAGCAGCCCGGGGGCGGCAGCGGGCTGGGGGTCAGGCAGGGGGGAGGCGAGCGGGGGGCCGGGGGTGACGGCCGTGCAGGCAGGGAGGAGACAGGTTTGGGGTTCCGGGCCCCGAACGCAGGCAGCCGCATGCCTGGGTGCGTTGTAGGGGCTGTGGCGGCACTTCGGGGCCGAGGTGTCGAATTTTCGCTCTTGGCCGCTACGTAGAGCGGCTGGAGAGCGTGTGGTCGGGGGCACACAGGGTGATGCTGTGCCTCCCAGGTGGAGGTGAAGCCCCTGGGAAGGGTGGGAGCAAAGGGTTCGCGTTGCTGCCAAAATGGGGGCGTGGGGGTGGTCTCCCAGACCGCTCGCGGAGGTGAAGGCAGGTCTCCTGCTTAGCGCGGGGGCTGGCACAGAGCCCCATCCAGGCCATGCCACCTGCGGTGCAGGAGGGAGACCTGGGAGCAGAGTGGATGGGTAGTGTGGAAGAAGCCCAGGGAGGCCCAACATCCTCGGGTTTTGGAGCCCAGTAGACGCTGGCGGCTTTCCCTGGTCACCCCCGTGGGGGTATGAAAGATGGAGGTGATGGGGGCAGCGGCGGCTGGATGGTGGGGGCTGTGCTCCCTCCACAGCTTCTATGTCTTATCCTGTGCCTTTTTCCAAGTGCACGCTCTATTTCGTTTACAACGGTTCATATGTGTCTCCCCTCCTTCTTTGCACGCTGTTAAAAAATAATTGTCATTAAAAAAAGGAAGCCAGGAAAAAGACGCTGTGGTTGGAGAGACACTTGCCTAAATTGTGGAAAGCGTCTGTGTCTGCACAGCCTTGACCCAAACCTGCCAGCAGAGAGGTGGGGATGTGTGGGCAGAGGAGTAAGTATTTCTGAACAAAAGCAAAAATAGAAGCGGCAGGGTCACAGGGCAGAGGAGCTTTTCTGCCGCGTCAGACTCCGCTGACAGGGCTGAGCAATGATGGAGGGAGCGGGAGGAAACTCTGGTGACCCAGGGGCCACATGTGCTTGGTCCAGCCAGGGTTTCCATCAGCCGTGCTCGCATCTCCAGCTGAGCAGAGGAGGGTGCCAGCGCCCAGCCAACACTGCGGCGGTTGCCCAGACCTAACCGGTGGGGTTTTGTAGGGGACCTGCTTGGGTGGTGGTCGCTGCCTGTTGCTTGAGGGCATCGCAATGAGGAGGAAGGGAACCCATGACTCCTAGAGGCAGATGGGTCTAGGTCAGGGCTGCGTGGTTAAATTTAAGAATTTTACCAAACTGGGTCCTTCGTCTACTGCCCTGCCAGGCCAGCAAGGAACCAGCGTATCTGTCTGCAACAGGGAAGGGAAAGCATAGTGCACAGGGCTGGCCTCGCTTGCTGTGACCGATGCTTGCAGGAGTCCAGAAGGTCCGGCATGGTTGGGACTACCAGCACTACACACAAGTTGCCTGGCCCCAAAGTCCGGATGGCCCCGAGCCCCATCAGTCCTGCAGGCAGCGTTTCTTAATTTCTACCAGGAGAGGGGGACACGGTTCCTCTGTTTCCCTTTGGTTTGTTTTTATGATCCAGTTTAAAGCTGGAGATGGGAATCGGCCCTCGGTTTTATTTCCTGGGGGAGGGCAGTCAGGAGTGAGACTTTGTGCCGCTGAACCCGGGCAGTGCTGGCATGCCACGTGTCCCTGCGGACGTGGCCTCATCCCTGGGAGCGTCCCCGTGCTCCCGCATGGCATTTCCCAGTGGAGCTGGCATAGGTGGCACAGGCTTTGTGGGGATTGTGGGTCCCTGAGGGGATGTAGGCTCCGAAAGGCTCTTGGTTCCAGCGAGCTGCTCGCAGTGTTGAGCTGGACGAGAGCATAGCGAGCAGTCCTGACCTGCTGCTCGACGTCCCCGAGGCTGCACAGCTGAGAGCGCCTGTGGCTGAGGGGTCCCCCCCCGCTTCAGCTGAGCTCAACTGTGCTCTGTCCACTGGTGTTCGGGTTCCCAGCAGCTCCCACCTGCAGCGTGTCCTCTGCAAAGACTGAACAACTGAAATGATGTCTCTTCCTTTTCCCTTCCCCATTTTCCGTGATTAAAAAAAAAAAAGATGGTTAAAAGAACCAGGCAACTCAAAATTTGGTCTTGGGAACACCCAAGGTATTTTTTAATAGTTAAAAAAAAATGAATAGCACTGTTATTGTCTCTGAGACAAGAAAACTTAGCCTGGTCAGATTTGCTTTCAGATCTTAAACAGAAAAATTAAGCAATCGCATTTTCTAGGGAGCCTTAGAGATGATGGTATAAATCTAGCAGAGACGATTTTACATTCTGTAAATGTTTTATTAATGAAATCTAACTCTCGGGCATGGGCTGCAGCATAGCTGCCATTTCATCAGAGTGTTTGATACGCCATTCTGGTTATCCGACTGCTCTGCAGAATTAAGGATTTTTGGTTTTTTGCTTTATTCTTCTCTTGCTGACTGCTGTTGTAATTGGGCTGATGTGCCTGTTCAGCAGGAGAATTCAGTCTGTTCTTGCAAGATGAATCTGTTCTTCCTGCAAAATCTATTTTTGTTTTTTTACTTTCTGTGCAGAATAAGACTTGCTGCAGGATTGGTGGGTAGCTAACAGCCAGCACATCTTCCCCATTTTATCTGGTTGAGCTGTTCATATTTCTCATGCTGCAGAAAATAAGGTGTGTGGTTTTTTAAGAGGGATAAATATTTCCATTTACTGCAGGAGGAGTCAGTTATTATGAACTTTGGTCGTGAATATTAGTAGTTTTACAGCTGGGAAGTCACAGCAGACCTACTTAGTATAATTTTGGTGGATATTCATTTTCATGGCAACCTAAGATCAGAAACTTGGAAAAACTCTCTGGGAGTTGTAGAGTTGCACTGTAAATACTGGGAATGCCATAAATGATGGGAAGCAGAGTCGCCTTGCTGGGTTATTTGTATGTGCTGTGGTCAGCGCTCTCCCGGGAATACAGCCCCGTCAGTCTGCTGGATTTTGGGAAGAGAAAGAGAATGACACCATTGATGTTCTCAGTGATAGTGCTTTGGGCTCGGGTTCATCCCGCTTAGGTCAAGGTTTCAGTTCCTGCAGTGAGAAGCCCCTGTGGGAGGTGGGTGTGAGATCACCCAAATCGCCCTTGGGCAGATCCCATCTTCTGGTCACTGCATGGAAATCTTTTGAGAGCTGACATCTCCTCTGGAACATCCCCATTTCAGTGGAGTGATGCCAGCCCTGGCACCCTTGAGTTGTGGCCGAGGATCGCAGCTGCTTGTGCTGCATGCTGCCTGTCAAAGTGGGACCTCGCAGGCTTTTCATAGAATAGGTTGGAAGGGACCTTAAAGATCATCCAGTTCC
>RSEF01000017.1:145431-174555 GCA_003993805.1 Himantopus leucocephalus
CCAAAACATAGCCCCATACTAGCTACTGTGAAGAAAATTACCTCCATCCCAGCATATAAGCAAAAATCTTTCTACGGTTGTCAGTCGTTGCTGTGATGCTGGCTTGAGAGGAGGCAGGGAGGAAAACCAGTGAGTTGGGTGGTTGTTGTGTGGTCTGGTTCTTCCCCAGTCCCTTCTGGACTCTCTTGTTTTGTTGGGAGAAATTATACTGTTTATAATTAGATTGTGGGAGTTGTGGTTTCTGCAGACTTGGCTGTGTTATTAGTCCTGACTGCAGCCGAACAGAAGCTGGAGCACAAGTACAGATAGTTGGTAAGGCAAATTCCAGAAATGCCCATGCTTTACTGAAGATGATGACTTTCCTTATTTGGAATGTAGAAATGTTGGTGATAAGGGACCTCTGAAGGTCTCTAGTCCAACCCCTATTTGGAACAGGACCATGCTTAGCCTGAGGTCAGGTCGGCTATGGCTTTATCAAAGTAAGCCTTGAAAACCTTAAAGGACATCCCCCACCTCTCTGGAGAGAGGAAACTGCTGCACTGAAGAGGTGAAATGAATTTTATCGTATTGAGTGCAGCATCGTATTTCTCTCTGAACTGCCAGCAGTGGACATTGAACTGGCAGCTTCTGGCTGTTGCCTGAGCTCTGCAGAAAGGCTCCAGAGAAGGGCACGGGGTGTTGATTGCTTTTGTGGTTCTTAGGTTCCCTTGGGGTTCTTTCTCCCGTTCAGGCTTGCATCAGATCTCGCAGAACAAGGTGGCAGTGCTGCTCCTGGCTGGAGGACAAGGAACTCGCCTGGGAGTGAGCTATCCCAAGGGCATGTACAACGTGGGGTTGCCCAGTGGCAAGACCTTGTATCAGATCCAAGCAGAAAGAATCCGCAAAGTGGAGCAGCTCGCTGGCCAGAGACACGACTGCAAGTGTGCCATCCCCTGGTAGGTGACCTGGAGCCACACACCTACTGTGCAGGGCTCTTTGCATTGCACTCTTGCTTATGCTGTCTTCTAGAAGCACTTTGCTGGGTGCTTTGCTGGGCAGAGCCGTTTGTCAGCGGGATATGTGATGCCAGCAGCTGGAGGAGGCTGTGTGGGGATGGGAAGCGGCAGGTCTTTGTCTGCAGACTTGAGGGACCAAGCACTGCCCTTGAATCGCTGACCACGACCCTAACTGCTGTACCGTGCTGTCTTTTCAAGCACAGTCCCTGACAACACTATAAACAGCGCTTTCCAGTGCCTCTTCCAGATGCTTTACAAGAGATTTCATCTGTTTGTGCTGTGCTTTCTCAAGCTCCTGCATGGAGGGAGAGATCACCTAGAGCTCACTTTCAAGACCCTCTGCCCGCCCCTTGCCCGCAGTTTCTGCTGCAGCAAAAAAATCTCTTCCCCCTGCGGCAGTAAATGCTTGTCGTGCTCCATTTTCAGGCCACCTCCTGCTGTTGTTGTTTACAGCTGTCTGCTGTCTCTCCTGGCTGCTTCTAGCTTTCAAAGGAGCAGACTAGCTCTGTGCAAGGTGCAAAATATGAATTCCCTATGGGATGGGGTGGGGAGAGAGAGGAAGGCGCTGCAGCATGCTGCTTGGAGTGTTTTTTCGGCTGAGTGGTCTTCGTTAGACTATAAAAAAGATACCTTTATGAAATCACTGTCTGGTCTGAGCCAGGGTTTGGGAAGAGGGAAAGAGCAGGTGTCACGTCTTCAGGGTAGCACGTTGGAGATTGAAGGTGATTTGAGTCCATACTGAAGTCCATCTTTCTGAAGCCATGCATACAAGACCTGAATTGCAAATGCACCATCCCTGGTGCTGCTGGAAGCCAGGATGGGTGCTTTGCAGTGTACAACGTCTGGTGGTGGTGTTTACAGTTCTTCTCTGTGGGCTGAGGAGGCAGTTGGCTGCTACAGTACACCAGAGGCCAGACTATGCTGTGCTGCAACGGTGTAAATCAGGGCGCGTGTGAGGTCCAGGCTCTCCCATGCAAAGGATTGATACCCCTGGCATGCTGGCAGTGACCCTGTGTACCTGTGCCAATAGTTGTTGAAGCACTTGACAAGTAGATGATGAGGATGGCTCTCAGCCACCGTTGAAGAAGGAAGATAGTGGTGGAAGAGACAGCAGCAATGTGGGGCTGGAAGGAGAAGAGGAAACAGAAACTTAAGAACAAATCATGCAGCCAACATTTGAAAATGCTTCTGTTCACCTTGGCACGGAAGAGGCACTGGCAGACTGTGCTGCTGGGGATTTGCAGCTCACTCTCAGCACCTAGTGCTGGTCAATGCTTCTTTAGACACTTAACATCAGCTTGAATCTAGGGCAAATGAGGCTGTTGTACTGTCCTTTCCCTTGTTTTCCAGCTCATTCATATATCCAGATGTGATTCACATTTAGGGAAAGGCTTTTCTGTCCTGGTTGGAGCTAAGCCAAGGTAGGAGACCCCGTGCATCCTTCCTGTGGGATGAGTTCTGGAGGAGAGCTCTCGGGCTCAGTTGCATGCCACAGGATACTGTAGTGTCTCTCATTTAACACTCTCATGTTTCCTCCCTTTTGTAGTTTTGTCTCTCGCTTGTGTTTTTCTTGCTCATTGCTCAGCACCAATTCCTACCCAGGTACATCATGACAAGTGAGTTCACGCTGGGGCCGACAGAGGAGTTCTTTGTAGAGCACAACTACTTCAACCTGGATAGATCCAACGTGGTCATGTTTGAACAGAGGATGCTGCCCGCTGTCACCTTTGATGGGAAGGCCATCTTGGAGGAGAAGGGGAAAATTGCTATGGCTCCAGGTACCCTGCTGTTCACTCTTACATGGTACAGTAATGTAATATATGTTGATAATTGTTACCAGCCATCAGCCGGCCTTGGCACATGGCGTAGTCTTTGGAGGTCAGTGTTAATGCTTCTGATTAGCATGGGAGGGTTCAGTTAAGTGTTTCAGGCTGGTGATCAATAGTGTAGCAATCTCTGTTTAGTTCTTGCTGGAGATTTGCCCACAGTACATCAAAGCCTGGGAGTATTGGCAGGATTAGGAGTGGTGCAGGTTAGGAACCTGCAGCTACAGGTTAGGAACAACGTGCGTCTTGGCAGGACTGTGCGCGAGGTCCCTGGGGTACTGCCTCCTAGGGGTGAAGCTGTCGGGATCCCAGCTCCCTTTCAGGGCTGATAGCTGGAAATGGGTAAAAAAGCAGCAAGAAGATTAACTCTTTCCAAAATGAATGCAATGTCTCACCTAGTAAAGTTCTTGTCTTCTCTTTACCTGGACACGGTAAGAAACGCGGTGAAGGCAGCCTGGTCGGGGCCGTGTTGCAGTGGTGTGTTTTTGTGGCTGCAGGGTGGTTTTCCTGAGCTGACAGGGGTGTCAAAGGAGGAACCACAAAGGGGTGATCTGCGATGAACAAACGTGCAGGTGTCTTTTGTGCAGCTTCAGTTCAAGCCTTTAAAAAGGCATTGGGAAGTTGCGGGGGGAAGATAAACAGAGAATAAGATTTATTTTAGTGTTTTTCTACAGGCTGAGTTTTAAATATGCTTTTGCTCTGCACCGGCAGAGAAGAAGTGTAACAGGCTTTTCCCATCCTCTGCATAATGTTTTGCCCTTTAGTGTTTTCCCTCTGAGGATCTTACAAGGCTTCGTAAAGCCTTGTCATTCTTCTCTGAGGCTGGTCCCCGTGGTCCCACTCTGCAGGTGAGGGAGCTGGGGCGTGGAGGGAAACAGGCTTGCCCGAACTGTGTGGAAGAGATAGAGGTAAAATCTGGTAGCACTGACTCTTGGCTAGAAAGCATTCCCTGCTCTGCTGTTAAAGAAAGTTTGTTCATGACTTTCAGCTCTTGCTCTTAGCCACAAAAAAACCTGCAAAGTCGCTAATTAACCAGGGCTTTCTCTTTTCTCTTGCATTATAGATGGCAATGGTGGCTTATACCGTGCTTTGGTGGATAATAAGATCTTGGATGACATGAAGCAGCGTGGAATCCAGTATGTCCATGTATACTGTGTGGACAATATCCTTGTGAAAATGGCAGATCCGGTCTTCATAGGCTTCTGTGTTTCCAAAGGGGCAGATTGTGGTGCAAAGGTGAGGCGGTGCTAAGCGGGGCCGTTTTCCCGCAGGGAGTTAAGGTCTGATTATACTTGGAAGCTGCTGGCTAGGGTTAGCTTAGATGAACGGGGGTGTTCAGACCTCTGTCTGGCAGCGGCTCGGTCCAAGCAGATTTAGAGGAACTGCTTGCTGCCTGCGTTGCCTTCGGAATCCCTACCTGTGGGTGTCCTCTCCCCCCTCTTCCCACAGTACTGTGGAAAACTTCAATTAGAGCAGGGACTGTAACTGCACAGGAAACTACAAACTGGAATTGCTTCCCCTTTCTGCAAAGCACTTGGGCTATCTGGAAGCCATACTGGACTGCGTTGTGTTTTGTAAATGCACCTTTAAGTCTAATGGAGGCATTTGTTATGCCCCACTGTGGAAGATGGGGAAGCCAAACCAGCCTGGTTTTGTCATCTGTCCTGGTTTGGGTTGGGCTGGCCACTAAATTGGTTCTGTTTAGCCTCAAACCAGGATATCACCCTAAAGCAGCAGGTGGCTGAGGAGAGATTTATATCATTTTAATCATTAACACCGTTCATGCAAACAGGGAGCTGAAGGCTAACAGCTGCAAACATTTTTCATTTAATGTCAGGTCCCAGTCCTCGATAAGAAAAGTGCCCCACAGTATGCTGATTCCTTTTAACTTCTCCAGCGACTGCAGGCTGAGTCCTGGTGTCCCCCAGGTGCCCCCCTGCCCCCAGCTAGGACAGCCCCAGGCTGAGGCTGGATCTGGCCGTGTCACGCTGGCGCAACCAATCTGGGCCAGTGCTTCCAGGGCCACCAGCATGTCCTGCAGGGACCCAGGCGTTCTGGTGGGCTGGTGACCCAGGAGTCTGGGTATCCACCCACCCACCCACTCCAGGGGACCCAGGTGTCCCAGATGTCCCAGGCGACTCTCACCCACAATGACCCAGGAGTCTGGGGGACCCCCCACCACAGAGGACCCAGGCGTCTGGGGGACACCTACCCCAGGGGACCCAAGTGCCTGGGGGACCCAGAAGTCCCAGGGGACCCAGGCATCGGGGGGTCCTGGGTATCTGAGGAACCCAGGCGTTTGGGACACACATCACCCCTGGGGACCCAGGTGTTGAGGGGACCCCCCCACCCAAGGTGATGCAGGTGTTGGGACCCCCTACTCCCGGGACACCCCCACCCCAGGGGACCTGGGCATCTGGGAGTCCTTGGAATCTGAGGGACCCGGGCATCCGGGAGACCCCTACCCCAAGGGANCGACCCGGGCATCTGGGAGTCCTTGGTATCTGAGGGACCCAGGCATCTGGGAGACCCCTACCCCAGGGGACCCAGGCATTGAGGTGACCCCCCACACAAGGAGACCCAGGCATCAGGGCCCCCCATCCCATGACATCCCACTCCAGGGGACCCAGGCATCTGAGACACCCTCGTCTCAGGGAACCCAGGCATCTGGGGGACCACCACCCCAGGGGACTCAGGTGTTGAGGTGAACTCCCATGCTAGGGGACCCAGGTATCTGGGGGACACCCCACCCCACAACCCCTCATCCCTAAGGGGACTCAGGGGTCTGGGGACTACAAAAATTTTGGACCCAGGTGTCCAGGAGACCCCCACCGCTGGTACCCAGGTGGGTTTGTCTTCTGAGCAACTGTGCAATTAAGCAGTTGAGTACTGGGGTTTATGCCTAATTGTTGGGCAAAATGTGCCTCCAGGCTACTCCGAACAGCCAGCACTGCCCTGCCCGTGCTCCTGAGGCGCTGGAGGATCAGCGTGCAGCAGTCCTGTAGGATCGTTTGTACGTGGGAGTTGGAATAGTGCTGGGATTTTCTTCTTCCTTGTCATAGCCCTCTGTCCTGTGGCTGCAGGTGGTGGAGAAGGCCTACCCCACGGAGCCTGTCGGGGTGGTGTGCTGTGTGGATGGCGTCTACCAGGTGGTGGAGTACAGTGAGATCAGCCTGGAGACTGCGCAGCAGCAGAGCCCCGATGGGGGGCTGATGTACAGCGCTGGCAATATCTGCAACCATTTCTTCACAGTTGAGTTCCTGGAGACCGTGGCCCAGTAAGTTCCAGCAGACCTGCTAGGCAGCTGTGCAGCCCAGAAATGCCTCCAAGAGGGGGTGTTCCCATTTCCCACTCTGTAATTTCAGTTATGGGTACCTCCTGCTCTGCTCTTCACCTCCTCTCTCCTCCAAATGGTTCGAAACAGCTGTGTGCCCTTTCTGACAGCCCCAGTGTGCTCTTCAGGCCTTACCCAGTGAAGAGGTTGCACGCTTTGCTGTAGCTACATCGACCGAGGTATAGCAGTGCATGACCTTCCTGGGCCTGAAAGGGTGAGCAGCCACGTGGGCTGCAGTGTGGGCAGTGATGCAGCCCCACGCTGAGGATTTTCAATGGGAACGTTACCCGTGCCATCTCTTGGGACAACAGAGGTTTGGGGAGAGGGTGAAACTGGGGGAGGATGCTGCACCTTGGTGTTGGGAGATGGGGATGTGGTGCTGGGCATTCAGTGAGCAGCCGTACAACCTTGCTGAAGAGCTTGATCCACCCTTATGTGAGGGATCTGCTCTGCTCCATTGTCATCCCGGTCAGGTGACAATTTGGGTTGCCTTTTCTTATCTCTGCCCGCAATTTCAGCTCGACACTAGGTGCTCCCTCCCCTCTTGCTTTACCCTGTCATGTCCCACTGGTGCGGGGAGTGCTGCTGGCTGGGCTGCTCTGCTCAGGGAGGTGTTTCCTGGATGTGACTTGGATCAGTCTGGAGAGAACAACACCCACGGCAGTTGACAGATGACCCAGAGCAGTCATAAACCATCTGCTTCCCAGAAGAGTACTACTTTTTTCTAAACAGGCACAAAGTGAATGAACTTGTTTCTTCTCCTTTTACAGGAAATATGAGCCGCAGCTGAGGCATCATGTAGCCATAAAGAAGGTGCCCTACATTGACGAGGAGGGAAATCTGGTAAAACCGCTAAAACCGAACGGGATAAAGCTGGAGAAGTTTGTGTTTGATGTGTTCCCGTTCTCTAAGTTAGTGGCAGACATGATTTTATTTTTTTTCTTCCCCTTCTCAATGTTTGTTTGAATGACTGTAGGTTGTAACAGACCTTGCCAGGGAGTGCGTGGTCTGTGGGTTGCTAGAAAGGCTGTTGGATCTACACCAAGCTCCAGCACAAGAGAAGTGCCGCAGGCTCCTAGAGGTGTGGTCACGGGGCGCTCAGCAGCGGCCAGGCTTGCTCTGACTGTGCTCCCAGAACTGTTCGTTCCACCGAGGATACGTTAGCTGGCCTGGCCTCTGCCAGCCCTGTGAAAGAAAGCGGGGGGGGGGAAGAAATCGAGCTCAAAGCCAACATTTAATACAAGCTTATTTTGGAGTATTCAGACTCACAGAAATCGGGTCTTTCAGGATTGTGGCTTCCATGGCAACTGCAGCTCTGGTTTTAGGTGGGGCTCAGCTCACACCCTTTGTGCTTAAGCACTCTGAGGCCAAGTTGCTGTTGCTGTGGGAACTGTCAGTGTTGACTTGCCAAGCTCTAAAACATAACTGAGAAGCGCGATGCCATAGTGTTAGCGCAGTCAGGGGTACTTTGTGTTTAGGGAATGTGGGATTTTAATAATTGAGGAATTTAGCATAGGTGTTCTTATAAAACCTATTTTCCGAGGTCAGGAATTCAGCAGTAAAGAGTCTGTTTTAGGCTTAAATAAATGGCAAAAAGAGACCTCAGGCAAACTGAGTTATCTTTGTTTGGGGATAGTATTTTTCTTTTTAGAGGATTTTACTTTAAGATAGAGAGCTCAAGGCTTGAACTGGCCTCTGTTTCCTGACATGTGTTCAGTAAAGACGTGTCATACCAAAAGCAAAACCAGTGTGATGGAAACAGTGCCGAGTTCTGAGCTTTGAAAGCAGTGATTTTGCAAGCAGTGATTCCTTGTGCTTTTTTAATAACACTGCAAAACCAGCTTGGCAGCTGTTCTTCACATGTGAAATGCAGAAACGCACAGATGCTGCTGTGGGATTTTTTAATTTGCATTCCTATTTCTGGTAAACAGCTGTACTTAATGTTCAACTGTGAATCCTCCCCTATTGCTTATTCATCCCTGGGAACTGGTGTCCTCAGTTGATCCTCGCCTACAGACTCTCAAGTGGAGTGGCCGATCTTGGAGCAGGGCTGTGGTGCTCTGAAGTGAGCTGCACAGCTGGGCGCTGGGTCCGAGCTTCAGGCATCACTGCTCTCTCCATCCTGCCGTGCTCTTAGCTGAGGCTTCTTGTCCATGAGCCTCCTGATGCCTGGAGAGGTATCTGTGGGTTCTCTGCAGAACTCTTGCTTTCCCTCTTGTCTGTGCACAGCTCTGGAGGGGCGTGAGGCTGCTGTTAGGTTCCCAAAGAGGCTGGACTGCTGCTTGTGTTTTTCCATCATACAGCCCTGGTGCTTCTTTGCTCTTCAGATGGGAGGTGGATTTTCCTTAGCTTGACTGCCCCAGGCTGCATACATTGCTGCTCCCTAAAATATATGTGAGCCTTTCCCCGTGAAAGTTGTTGTATCAACAGGGCTGATAGTGCGCTTTGTTTTTCATTATCATTGTTTTCTCCCCTTTGTCTGTAGGAATTTTGTGGCGTTTGAGGTTTTGAGAGAAGAGGAGTTCTCGCCACTAAAAAATGCAGACACAGCGGACAAAGACACTCCTACCACTGCTCGGCAAGCCCTCCTGGCCCAGCATTACCGCTGGGCTCTCAAGGCTGGGGCCAGATTTCTGGATGAAAACGGTTGCAGGATACCAGAGAAACTCAGGTACGAACCTCTGTGACCTTCTCTGCCTGTGGCTGCTCAGCCGTGGCAGCCAGCTAACAGCATGTACTGTGCTCTACAAAACCGGGCATTAGTTTGATCACAAGATGACTCGGCATGATTTTCGTTCAGCAGGTCTTTTCTGAACATGCAGAGTCATGTCAATTACATCTCCTGCTCCATTCGTGATCGTGAGCGCTCCAGACTAACTCCCAGTGCTCTGGGCTTTATCTCTGGCAGAGATTTCTGCCCTTGCGGGTGTGAGTTGACTCCTTCTACAGGAGCTCGTTAGGCAGGGGCAACCTTTTCCATCATTTTGGATTTAGCCAGCCCAAGCAATTGTAATTTGCAGTCCTCGCCAGCTTTACTGAATATGGCCCCAGCGCTTAAAGCCCAAGCAAGATTCTGAGGTGGGCTTAAGGATTGGCTGTTACCAATTCAGGTACTTCCTGCATCATTCTGAATGGGAAGCTGCTTTTACTTCGTGGGGCTATTACTTCATCAACTCATAGTTTAATAAACCCACAGGCTGTTCATTTTACTTGAAAAGCACCTGAAACATGAACAAGATGTTCATGTTTTGATGAGAAATATTTGGCATCTGCTAATTCTGTTTTATTTTCACACTTTGTGTTCAAATAATGTCTGGTGCATGTGAATCCTTCTGAATATCCTGTTCTTGATGATCTTTCAAAGAAGATGCACTGTTTTTTAAGCATAGCAAGAAGTTCATCCTGTGCTCTCTTCTCTAGTCTCTCAGGAACTGAAGATCCTCCAGCTGTGTGTGAGATCTCTCCGTTAGTGTCTTACTTTGGAGAGGTGAGAATAACTATCTGTGGAGGTATTTTTAGGAGTGGTGTGTAGGTATGCATCTGATTTCCTTCCAAATATGGGAGATTTCTTTAGCCGGGGCTTGGTGAGAAACGGTAAGATCAAGGGAACTAGGACTTGGGCTCTGTGTTCTGTTCATGGTTCCAGTATGGTTTACTCTTCAGCAGTTTGTTCACTGTCAGTTTTAGCCATCTGTAAAATGAGATTTGCAATGAGGCTGCACAGTTTCATTAAGACTCACGAATACTTGGAGATCTTCTGAATGAAAAGTGCAGAATATCCAAATTACAAAATCCACAGGGTCACAGTATGCAAATTTGTGCCTGTCTCCCATGGTGAGTGAATACTGAATAAGAAGTGTGATACATGCATTTGCTTTAGAGAAACCACGTCTTAGAGCAGATTTCTCAAGTTTGTCCCTCTGAAAATAATTGGTCCTGGGAAAGCTCCTTCCATTTAGTAGCAAGAAGAGGAGCTTCCCTGGGTTGGACAGACAGGGTGAGAAATAGTGGATTGCAGGAGGATGTGTGGGGACTGTGGGGAAGGGCATTCATAAAACTTTACATTTTACTAGGTTTCGCAGTCAATTGCAATGGGTTATGACTGCGTTGTAAGAAGAAAATGAAACCAAGGCAATTTAAGTTGACTGTTCTTTGCTAGGGTTAGTCTAACTGAGTTAAGGACACACCTTCGCATGCCTGCCCCTCCCCAGGGAGCTTGTTTCTGAGATCTGTTGTATTACTGTTCATGGGTGCCTGTCCTTCATGAACCCCAGGCATGGGGCTGAAACACTTTCCATCTCTGCACTGGGGAAACTGTTGCTGTTGTCTGTCCTTCCCGTGACCTTTTAACTTTCGAGGACATTACGTAGACTTAAAAATAGTGCAGGTAGCCGGTCTGATGCATTTACAACCTAACGGTACTGTTTTCACACGTTCTCAGGGTCTGGAGGCGTACATGAAGAACAAAGACTTCCCTTCTCCCTTTGTACTCGATGAAAAGAAAGCGGAAATGCTAGGAAATTCTTGAAGAGGAGGGAGGCCTTTCCCCCTCAAACCAGATATCTGTCTGTCAGATCCATTATAAGAACTGACATTACTAAAATGTCAGTATGAAGTGCATTATAAAAAAAAATAAATTGCTTTGCAGTATCAGATTGATGCCAAATCCTTGCAGCAGTTGTGTTTACGCACATGTGCATGCTCACCAGTTCTGTTTGGTAACTTTGAAGGCTATGCCTTTTACCTTAGTCTGCTTTGTAGACTTGGATGTGAATGAAGATTAATACCTTCTGGGTACCAAACAGATTTTATATTTCTTATTTGCTGTGCATACAATTATGTAAAAGAGCCAGTCATGGATTTGCAAGAATGCAAATCGGCTTTGCATTCAAGAAGATTAAGTCTCTTCAGTGCCTTGTTAGGTGTCTTCTTTGTGCTGGTGGGGTTGGGGGTTTTTTTTTTGGTTTTGTTTTTAAATTGCATGCACAACTGAAGAATCAGTTTGATCCGTCTTTTCCCTAATCCTGTGCTGGTTTGAAGATCCAATTCAGCAATTGCATCCTCTAACCAGATCATGCAGAGGAGTCTGCTGTAGGCAGGGATGCTGTGGTGTGTAAGCATTGCTTGAGGCTTGGACTCCCAAGCGGAACACACTAGTTTGTGTATCTAGGCTCGCTGGTGCCGTTCCAAGAAAACATAAGTAAATGTGCCGCTTAGACTGATTGCTCTTTACGGCTGTAGTGACCTGGCTTTTTTTAATTAAAAAAAAAAAAAAGACTATGAGAAATTTTTTCACAACGACCCTCTGCTTTTCCTGTCTATAACAAACATTGATTTTACTTTTCATTAATGTATACCATACCCCTCAAAGGGGACTCTTTTAAAAAAGTACCTGAAAATAATAAGGGGAACAAATTTAATGCTTAACCAAAAAAAAAGACTTAATCTCAGCATAACCAGTGTTCACCACAAAACACCAGCCGCTGCTTCCACAGTTTCTGGCCAGGTAGTTTTCCAGCACTCTTTCACTTATGAAATAATTATTTAGATGCCTTCCTTTTAAATATATTACTAACTGTAATGTAAAATGTCAGCTAATTAAGATGCTAATTGCCAGAACATACATAGCATGTGAACTCAGCCCTGGCCGAGGCATCCCAGGGTGGCTGCAATCCACAAATGATTGTTCCCGTTCAGCCTTTGGACACTGCCCCAGAAAGGTGCTGCCAGGCGGGCACCTGCGCTGGACACGCCAAAGTCGTTCCACCCTTCATGAGGATGCTGCAGTCGCACTGCTGGCTGGCCATTGCTTGGGGAGCTCTCTATGCTTTTCCCCTAAATCAGGTGTTAAGAAGGTGGTGAGGAAGATGCCTCACCTGGAATGTTGTTATTTCACACGCCTGCTTTTGCAGAGGAATTGCTGATGCTATTTTATTAAGCCTAAATCTCTGAAATAACTTATGTGGCTTTCTGTAATTCCTGATATGAAGCTGTATTCAGATGTTGGGGAAGTATGAAAATGGCTTTGAGAGTAAATACAGTTTATAATTGGGCTCCTGTTTTCCAAAGAAAGCATCTAAATGTCAATGGCAGAGTTTTCAGGTATGAAGTGTATCTGCATGCACATCAGTAATGAGCCTTTTGCACGTGCAGACCAGCTAATGACAGTTCCAATTACCTCAGTAATTCCTATTTTTAGTATAAATGAAGTATTTGTCCTTGACACTCAATTCTGTAATTATTTTCGCAGTGTTCTATGGGTCATTCCATTCCTGTCAGTCAAGTTTTATATCTAAGAGCAAATTGTGTTGTATCTTTGTGAGTATTGCTTGTCGATTCAGGCACGTACTTCTTTTAAATTGCACTGTGCTATAAAGAAAGGGTATTTCTTTTGCTCTTTCTAAAGTGCTTTCTCTTTTGAAACTTCAGTTCTGTGTGCTTTAATCATGTGTACACTGAGCTGCTGACATGGTTTTTAGAGGTTGTTTTCAAGGAGAAGCTGAATTAGAATGCTCAATGCCGTGTCTGTTGGGGTTTTTTCTATGAATGCTCACATTTTAAACTGGAACATAGAATTTTGAGAGAACTTAAAAAAAAATAAAATCTGCCCTGTATTTAACAAAGTAATTCTTACGCATTATGAAATGAAAAAAGTACCTGAAACAAAGGGAGGTCCTGTAGTACTCCAGAAACTTTTGGACACCTAAGCAGTTTTATAATAAAGATGTTACTGTGATTTCTATGTGTCTGTCTGTGTTTCTTGTCCATGAGGAAAATACGCTTGTTGTCTTTGTCCCTCCATGTAATGGGTATTGTCACCACAGCTGCAGGACACTGACAGCATGGCTGGAGGCTGCAGTGCCCACGCGTCAGATGTGCAGGGGGATGTGGAACTCGGCAGAGGGTAATTCCTGAAGGGGTTTGACATTGTGGGATGTATTTTTTCATCAGAAAACAGAAGACTCTGTTCTTGCGTCCAATCCTGTTTATTTTTTTTCCAAGCTTTTCAACTCAGTTTACTGCAGGGAGGGAGTTTAATTATGGTTGGTGTGTGGTTTTCTTTTATTTAAAGTAGATTTGAGTGATCTGGATCTGAGTCAGGCTTTCGCAGCTGTTGTGTAGGTAATGAGCGCTCACTGTGGTGCAACTTTTGCTTGGCTTCCCACTGATAGGCACTTTTTAAACAGAGCTCTATTTATGGAACAAACAGTAAGGGAAGTTAGTAATTTTTTGCAAATGACAAATTGTCCTTTCTTTCGGGCGTTTAGGTCAGAAGTAGATATTCTTCCTTCCTTACCAGTTTCACCCCATGTTTCTCTCTTGGCACCCATATGAAGGATGTTGAGGTTTTTAATGTGTTTTAAAGCTACATGAATCAGTAGTTTCCTGTGATAGGAAAATAAATACTAAAAATGAATGCGTGCTTCAGGCTTCTGTTAAATTGTTCCTCAGCTTTTTTACGTGGAGTTTTCATATGTACCAGAATTGTTTAGAGTCATAGAATGGTTTAGGTTGGAAGGGATCTTAAGGATCATCTAGTTCCAGCCCATCTGCCATGGAGGTTTTTCAATCATGAAATGCTCAGAAAAACACCCAATTTTATGTTTTATCTGAAAATCTAGTGTGAGGTGGATTCCAAATTTAAAGGCTCAAATGATGCATGTTAACTGAATAGTTAGGCACAGCTGAAGGTGAATTCAGTGCCAGCACTTAAAGCGGTAGTCTTAAAGCAGCTGCTCCAATGCTTTCTTTTTCCTGTTGGACTATGAACCTGATCTAGAAGTAATGGTTATTACAAAACCACAGTCATGGTGTGGCCCTGAACGTGTATGTACATCACAAGACAGCGCTCTTCCCTCTTCCTCTGTGCCCACTGGTAATGTCCCTCCTCCACTCCAGTGAAGATGCAGAGACCTGTTTGCACGGGCAGTGAGGAAGGGCTGGGGGTCTGTGGAGGAGCAGGAGAGGGAAGGAATTGTGTGGGACAAGTGGATCCTGCCGAGTACCAAAATGCACTGCCAGATCTTACAGAAGGGTTTATTTACACAGCCACTTAAGTTGCTTTTCACTCACACACCCTCTCACAGATTTCAGTTGTCTGCTCTCAGGCCCGTGCTCCCATGTTGTCTGCCCAGGACTGTGTGGGTGTGATGCAGGGGATGAGGGATGCTGGCTGTCAGACCTGTCTCTGGAGTTCTCACTGGCAGGTGACAGTGACATTAGACAGCTCTTCCCTGTCCGCTGGGAGTCAACAATTGTTTGGGGTTTTCCTTGGCTGTGCTCGCCTTCCTGGCGTGCTGGCGGGAGGCGCAGTGGTGTCTGCGTTGCGCCCTCCTCTTGTCGGGGCACAGTGTCTTCTGCGCGGCCGGTGCTGTGGCCTTGCCAGAGCCCGGTTCTCCAGGCTGGGTGGGAGCTGCCCCTTCCTGAGCTCTGCTGATGGGAGCGTGCGGGCCCTGCTCTTAATTGTTGTTGAGTTGGTTTTCCTGATGACCTCCCGCATGCGCATTTCCATTTATGTTTCTTTCATGCCAGTATTTCTGTGACTGGTCTCTACATTATAATCTCACAACACAGAGGAAAAGTGAGTGCTCCCAGGCTCTCCTTACGTCTCATTTACTGTGCGGGTGGTGAGCCCCTGGCGCAGGTTGCCCAGAGAAGCTGTGGCTGCCCCATCCCTGGAGGTGTTCAAGGCCAGGTTGGACGGGGCTTGGAGCAACCTGGGCTGGTGGGAGGTGTCCCTGCCCAGGGCAGGGGGGTGGAACGAGATGGTCTCTAAGGTTTCTTCCAACTCAAACCCTTTTATGATTCCTGTGATTTCCCACCGGGGCCATGAAGTCCTCGCTGGGCAGGGCCTTTGCTAGTTAGAGTGGGTAAAGCGAGGGCCAGCAAGGGGAAAGAGCGACAGAAATTCCTCCCTGAACCACCCCCGCGCCGAGGTGCCCGTGCCGGGGTGGCTGGTGGCTTTGGTCGGTCTCGGAACAAGCCCACGCCGAGAGCTCCGTCCTGCCACGGCACCCTCCGCGGCTGCTGCGGGTGGGCGGCGCGGGGCCCCCGCGGCACCAGCGCTGCGTGAGGCGCTGAGGGCCGCGGCTGCCGCCTCCCCGCTCGCGGTGCGGAGGACGAGCGCCCACGCTCCCGCCGTTGGCCGCCGCCGGGCCGGGCCCGGTTCCCCGTGGCGGGGCCGCAGCGCCCTGCGGCCGCCGTTGCTAGGGCGCGGCGCGGCTGTTGCTAGGGCGCCATAGAGTCCCGGACGTGCTCTCCGGCTAGAGCGGCACCCGGAAGCGGTCGCTCCGTCCCGCTCTGTGGTGGGAGGCGCGGGATCATGGCGGCCGGCGTGCAGGGCGGCGGGCCCTGAGGCGCCGCCATGTACTCAGCTGCTGCCGCCGCCGCCGCCTCGCCGCCGCGACGGGACTTCATCTCCGTCACCCTCAGCCCGGAGGAGGCGGTGGGGGCCGGCGGCTACAATAACAGCAAGGCCTGGAGGCGGCGCTCCTGCTGGCGGGTGAGGGCGGGCTCCGCGCCGGGAGGGCACCGGGGCCGCGGGGGACTCCGGGCCGTGAGCGGAGGACCCGGCCTGGAGCGGGCGGGGAGCTGTACGGTAGTGAGGGGTACCCCCGAGCCGGGTGCGGGGGCACCTGGCAATGAGGGAGCCCTCTGGGGCGGGGAGCGGGCGGTGAGGGGTGGCCCTGGGCCTGGGTGCAGCTGGACTGTGTGTTGGGGTCCGGGCTCGGCCCCCCCATTCCGAGCTGGGGAGAGGGCCGAAGTACCCCTTGCCGATGGGGGTGCCCTGGGCCTTGGGGAGGGGCGGCCCCGGGCTGGGAGCTCCGCTCTCGGCAGCGTTCGGGTGGCAGCTCCCCCACCCGGGAGGGGTTTGTGGAGCAGAGGCTGCTTGAGGGTGGTCCAAGTCATGTCTTAATTTTGTGAACAAAGCTGGGGCGGGGGGTTGCGGTGTGCGTTTGAGGGGAATCCTGACCTCTTCTACTGGGCATTCTGGAGACAACACTGCGCTCTCAGGGCAGGGGGGTGAGATTTGGTCTTAGTGCCTTTCCCCTATTTTAGGGCTTGAAGGGGGAACCCTGTCCTCTGCCCCGGGAGAGTAAAGGGAACGATTCTGCTTTCTGTGTGAAGGCTTAGTGTGAGAAGAGGGGTCTCTGGCAGAGCTGTGTGGAAGTGACCTTCATGTCCGCTTGGGGATAGGGAGTGAGCAGGCAGCTTTACTGGGGGTGGGAGTCTTGGGCTGGAGAGGCAGGGTGGGAAACTCTGAGTCACAGGGACAAGATAACCCTTGTTGCAGATAGGAGATGAGGTATAGCCACCTATAGAGGCTTTACAGGTGGACAGATGAAGCATATGAAGAACTTGTTTAGGGACACGGTATGGCAGCTTCTCTCTTATTAACAGATAGGGAAATGTGGGCACAGGGCACAAGATGTTTCACCCTTCCTTTTATCCTTATTCTTTGTCAGAAAAAAAAAAAGTAATATGGTGGCGAATGCCCTCATGTGTTCTTGTGCCTCATTCGTACCCGTCCCAAGACACCACAGTCAATGCCTCTTCCCGTCCTGCCCTGAGGAAACATGGGGCTGCTGGGTTTCGAGCATCCTTCTGCAATTGGGAGATGATGATGCGGTTGGTTGTGCAGGTAGAGCCGAAGGTGAAGGAGTGGGATCAGCACCTTGCAGTGTGCGTAGGGGAGGGTATACAGGATTACTGTCAGCAGCATGAGAGGAAAACAGGAACTGTGTGCTGGTGCTTGGCGATTCGAGCACGTTGACAGTTCTTCACTGAAACATTTGCAGCCGCTGGTTGTTATTAAGAGGATGAGGACTGTGGGAATTGCTGTGGGGTGTAGTGTGGTTTATAGGAAACTGCAGGTTGTTCCCAACTGTAGCATTAGCACTGAAGCGCCCTCTCTGTATGCCCAAACAAGTAATTAGAAGCAAAATGCTGCTGTAGTGAATTTTGGTAGGACAGTTAGCAAACTAACAAAGTGGTAGTTTAGCAGTTAATGTTTAACTCCAACTGCTCTCTCTCTAAATGGAGGAAACTTCTCTCTCAAGCTAATATAGCATGTGCTGTCTGACTTTTAGTGATTTTTGTTGTATATAATGCAGTTTTAAAAACACATTTTTGCCCAGGACTAAATTTGAAAACATGGTGCTTTTGCCTCATTCATTGTTCTGCTGGTTTACTTAATTTTCATGTTGCTGTGGGTTGGTGACTGTATGTGTGGTGGCAGGACCTGTTCTGTGTGACAGTTCTACATGTGTTTGTCAGAGGCGGGATGCCTGGCTTTTCTTGTCCAATGACTGGTACTTAGCTTGTTTTGAGCCTTTCTACTTTGCCGCAGTAACATTTTTAGTTTTCCTACCACTTTCTTCTGTTTCTTACTTTGCATGTGTGTTCTGCAGTGCCTCCCCGGCCAGAAGGGAGGAAAGAGGGTTTTGGCTTATTTCCCAGCTGACATCTGGGCAGATGCACGGGTCAGCCAGCGAAGGTTGTGATTCTCTTTGGGGATCTCTGGCACTTGGCAGTCTCTGAGTTTCTTGCAGCAAGTGGCTCTGATGTTTCTCTGAGCCTGCTGTGCCATATGCTTGTATGTTATGTTTCTATTTTCTCTGGCTTCAAAGAAAATAAGCAATGGATGTCTGCAGTTGGAAACAGAGGGTAAAATTAAACTTACTCAGTTCTGTGTTTCTTGCTCTGAATGAAGCAGTAAGAGTTTATTTTTGACTGAGTAGGCTCTTAATGTCATGTGCTGAATGTTCGTCTTACTTATTTTCTCTCCTAAAGAAATGGAAGCAGCTGTCTCGACTACAGCGGAGCGTAATTCTCTTCCTGTTTGCCTTCTTGGCAGTCTGTGGAGTCATTTCATACACAAGCATGGCGGAACCGTGGAAAAGTATGTGTTCTGTATACCTCAGAATTACTGGAATTTGGTGTTATATTTAAGAGATAGTTGTAATTCTTATAACTAGGTTTAATTTTTATTGGCAATGACTGGGTGTGTCCATTAAAGCGCAGTTCTGAGGTGATTTTATGTGATGTGTTTCCATGACTTGTTTCTGCTTAATCAGAAATATTTTTCATATGCCTTTTATTATCTTGATTAGAGCAACATTTTGCTTTAGTCAATCAAGATTTGGAGGCTGTCAGGTTTTTTATTATGTTTGTATGTAGATACTGGTAACCCAAACCTAAACAGCTGAATAAGATAATCCTCTCTTGGTTTTAATTGTCCATCAGATTAGAAATTCCAAGCTTTTCTACAATGTGAAGGCACGCTTACCTTTGATATTACCTTACTGCCTGTATGGAGAAGCTAAAATAATAGCGATTTTAAAAAAGCATGTTCCTTCTAGCAGCCACCTTGTATATTAGGGAGAGTGTTAATGCCAAAAGGCACTTTCTGTCTAACAGTTAGTGTGTGTTTATCAGTGCTTTATGAATGGAAACACTTTTTGGAGGTGCATCTAGTATATGAATGCAGCAAACTGTTATAAATGTCTAGCTGGAGCCTAAACTCTTGATTCCTTGTGCTGAGCAGTTTTGTGTGTCTAGGTCTAACAGACAAATCATTGGATGATCAGAGAACAGAACCAGAAATTCCTGGATTAAAGCTGGCAAATCCAGCTGTACTACCAGCACCACAGAAAGCGGATACCAACCTTGGAGATGACCCAGCACTTTCACCACAGGTACTATGAGAAGAAATGAGTTTTATAAAGCTACCAAAGAGTTTGTGAAAGCTCCAAATAGTGCTTGGTTGCAACAGCTGTTGAGGAGAAAGGAGTTAAAACTTGCAATAGAAGTCTGCTCTGGGTGGAATGCTTTCCTCAGGAAGGGCTTTGGTATAGTATTTCTTGGCTTTACCTTTTTTATTTAAGTGTTCAGTATACTATTTCTTAGTCACTGATATACCTAGGAGTGCCAGGACTTTAGGTCCTAGTGACCTCTTACTTGAGGCTTTACTTTTCTGCTATGATTAATTTGTTTGGACTTGGAGTGCTGTGGACACCAGTCTTGCTGTTGCGAGGAGCCTAAATAGAGTCATGGCTGAATATGAGATGAAGGATACGGTCAGTGTCACACTGAATTGGAGTAGCTTTTCTGGTAGCTTGAAAAATAGCAGCAAACGGAACAGATGTTAGTAGGTTTTGAAGGGTCACATTTGTGGGGGATGCGATGGGGAAAAAACAGGAAATGACTGTGGATTAGTGGAGTAGGGGAGTACTGGTTAATGTACGTATGCATGTGTTCCTCTTTATGTATTTACCTTAGATTTCCAGTTAATGAATACAAAATTTCGTATTAAATCTTTCCCTCATCATGCACAAATGTACCTGCATTACTGTAGAGTAATTCTTGGTATTATCTGACACTGGCATTGTGTAGGCTTTTTTTTTTGTATGCTTTTTGCTAATTCTAAGAAAAATTTGCTGTGCCTAGTAAAATGGAATCAAACATCTTTACAGTCCTTTGGCAGTGCCTTGTGTTAAATTAAAATCTGGTAGCAGTAGAGGTAGTTTAAAAGTAATTTATCAGTGTCAACTTAAAAACTGGATAACTTTACCAAAGGTTTAAAGCGAACAAAAACCGAAGGTCTTTAGCGTACCTTCCATTCAGGGCAGAACTTGCATGCTGATACAATATCAAAATAAGATTTATCTGAAGTTATATTTATCACTGGAGTGCTGTTGATTTATGGTTTGAAATCTTACCATCTCTGCAACATACCAAGCACGTTTTTTTTCCTTTATTTTCTCAGAAGCCACCAAAACCACCTCATGTTCGGCGTGGTCCATCAAATCTTCAGATCAAGGCACCACGGAAGGATGTGAGGCTGAAGACCCGACACGATACCAGCAGGGTTGTAGAAGAGCCGGTCCAGGCTGATAAAGAAGAGAAAACAGAGAAATCCGTTATCAGGTAGAAATGTTTCCAGCAAATTACAGTGCTTTCCCCCCGAGATCCGTTGCACGTTGCAGTGAAAACTGGAAGGGCTTTTTGTTGTCTGTGTCTGAGGTTGATTTCTTTCCTTGCATATATTTGTTTTCAGGTCTGGCCTGACAGCTGTTGATATTGCTAGGCCAATTTATTTAATTTCGGGGAATGTACAGCTTTTCTGTTTTTACTGTTTGCATCACAGAACTGCAGAGGATTTGGAGCCCTACAAGGCTGTCTGTATTTCTAATACGCTTAGACACTCTTAATGCTCAGGAGAATTCTCAGTGTCTGCAGATTTCTGCTGTTTGTTTTGCAGTAAATATTAATGTACCAGTATCAATACAATAATACTGCCACAAATGTCTTTGTCCTGGGCCAGACGTGGAAAGTTATACCAGTGTCAGTGTTGGGGTGTGATGCCATGAAACACAGTAAGCCCAAGCTGAACTGGCAGAAGCCGTAGACGTGTATAACAAGATATGCTTACTCCTTTCTTATAAAAGGTTAATCGTACAGTTCAAAGACCCCTTATGCAAATATAGTAGTGTCTTTTACAGAGGGTCTATGCTGTATATTTATACAAAGTTATTCCCTAAGATATTATTGGTTGGAATATTTTGATTTGGGAATAACCGAAGGGAGGTAACTTGGATATAGAGAAGACTGCTACAAGTTCAGCAGAGGTTCTTAAGATTTGGAACGCTAGGCTTGGGGTTTCTTTATATGTTCATGTCCTTTTCAGCATCAACATAGCTGAGCTGATCATAGCATCAGAACTGTGCCTGCACCAGCATGTCGGCTGTTGGTATTATCTGAAATCTTTCAGAATGACCTGAAGTATTTATTCCTGTGCTTCCGCTTACGCTCTAACTTGTAGAGTTAAATAGGTGGTAACGCGAAAACTTAGGAGAGCTAGTGAAGGCTAGTTACAAATTTAAAAAGTGAAAGTAAGAAATGAAATGCTGGGATTTATGTAAGTAATAAGGTAAGCTGACTGTAAACGATACAAACTTTAAAGGTCCTATTAGCCTGGTTCCTGTCGGAGACATACAATGAACTCAAAGGTGACATATCTATACATTAAATAGCATGGTCAAGATTGTTTGATCTTGATATGAACTTGGCTTGACTTGAAGTCCATTCTGAAAGAGTTCTCCTTCAGGAGATTCTTAATAAAAACGTGTAAAAACTGATTTATACACCTGTGGTGATAGGGAAGCCTGTGAACCCCTTGCTAGTAAAGCAAGTACTTTAAGTGGCTAGTGCTTTGTGCTCATTCATGATATTTTAATGATTATCATTTGTGTGGCACTACTTAGTGTTAGTGGCTCCTATGATCATTTCAGAACTGGTAGATAACAAAATACTTCTAATGCAGCATTCTCAGGTAGTTTATTTATTTTTAGAAGTTCTTTGTTAAATTCCATTGCCAAGATATTTAATGAAATTCCAAAAGCCTGTAAGATACATTTCTCAATCCATTAAAATTTCTCTGGTGCAAAGTACTCTCTTTGAACAGAAAAATTATCTAGTGGACAACATAGTTATTTTGATCCTTGATACAAAATCCAACTCCTGTTTTAGCAAAGTATTGCGAGAAAAAGGAAATGCAGAGATAAGTCTCATTCATTTGCATGACTTTCTGTGATCAAATTAAGTCTTAATTACGATCCCTTGTATTTGCAGCTGGAGAGGAGCGGTGATAGAACCTGACCAAAGCACTGAACCTCCATCTAGTAAAATAAAGGAACCAGAAAAACCTTCATCTGTGGAAGCTGAAGACCAGAAGGAACCAGGTAAAAGTACAGTTAATGGTACCTTTATTTCTATTCAAGTTATGCAATTCCTCCCACACACATCTATTTTGTTTATTTATTTATTTTAATTAAAGGAAACAAAAAGTGTAGGAAAGGTTATTTGCCTAGAACATCCAAGCCTTTCAGTGTCCACCATGACAGCCTTCATGCTTATTAGCCTTCAGAATTTTGATTGAATTTCGGTCTTAGTTTTCAGTAATGAATAAAGAATATTCTGATGCATAAGTAAAACTTGATTTTCCTTTTGTTCTGCAAATACAGGAAAAGTGACTTCCTCGCTGAATTAAATTGAATTATTTTAAAGGCTCACCAGAAAGCTGTAGAAGTTGTTTTTGCAGTTGCTGTCCTTGTGGAGTGAAGAACCTGTTGCTCTGCTTTCTGGGTTCGCACGAGGAAGATCTGCTATGATAAACATAGCATATTACAATGTGATGTATTTGGCTTTTGCTAGCTTAAGTTGTGCTGCTTGGTGTTCCCCACTCTAGAAGTCTTCGTTTGTTTATAATTTTGCAAAGTTTCAGCTGATGGGCTTGATTTTTTTCGTGTTGGATGTGTAACATAAGCTCAACTTTATGGCAAATTGCAAGCAAAAATTTCAGTAGAACCATGGAGAAAGACATGGCTTTGCCCAAGAGGGAAAATGTAAATTTTGTTCCTTTTTTGTATTAAATGAAAAGTTCAAGAGAAATCATTTTGTATAACTGATTTTAAATTTAGCAGAAAGCAATGAATAAGACAGGAAAGATGAAGAAAAAAATGGTATGTAGTAGATTAGCCAAGGATTGTATTGTTAAGCATATGTATTCAGCAGCTGAATTACAGTTGATTTGAGCAATCTTAATTCTGGTATTTCCCGACTTTCAGGTATTTGAGCTTTAGTGATACTCATCTAACAACTGTGCGTGTAATTATTTTAATGTTCTATTTGCACAAGTGACTTTTTTTGCCTGGGAGAGATCTCTGCTTCCACCTGGCTGAATTGCTGTCCAGAAACACTGACTGATTATTCTGCAGAGGAAAGGCTGTACTGAAAAGAATATTTTTTTGAAAAACCAAAGGATGGTTTTTCCATTACACTGATCATTTAGTTTGGAAGAAAGTTTATTTTGGGTAGAATGCAGCAAAACGGTGTTTGGTATAGCTGCATAACTCCCTTGCAGAAGTCTTGAGCAACGTGCTGTTTTCCTTTTGCAGTGCCCATAAACGAACGTCAGACAGCTGTGATAGAAGCATTCCGCCATGCATGGAAGGGATACAAGGATTTTGCTTGGGGCCATGATGAGCTGAAGCCTTTGTCCAAGTCCTACAGCGAATGGTTTGGACTTGGGCTTACCTTAATTGATGCCTTGGATACCATGTGGATTTTAGGTTTAAAAGAAGGTAATTTTCTTTCCTCTGCCATTTTTTCCCTCTAAAATAATTCTTTACTTTCTATTCAGGCAGTACATGTTCAGAGTTCTTTGAGGGGAACATTTATTACTTGTGGCCAACAAGTAGTTTTCGTGTGAGGGTAAATATGCATATATATATAAAAATAATATGTATAAAAATAAATATAAAAAACCCCCAACTAATATTAAAAGACACCATTTTTCTTGGAATAGAATTTTGAGCCAGGAAAAAAAATACTCTGTTGTTACATATAAAAGTGGATATATCTGCTAGAAACTGAGGAATGTATTTATAAGCCTCCTGATTTTTGTTTCTGTACTAAAACCCTAGTGCTATCTTTGTGCCGTTATATAGCCACTGTAGGCTTTCTACTCATCAGTCTTGCGTAGTTAGCCTGAAAGCTCCAGGCTAACCAAAACGAAACCAAAAATTCTGCAATTCTGTTGCAAAAAAACCCTTGCTTAATCAGTATTTAAGAGTTTGGGGTGGTTGTTTTTTGGTTTTGTGGTGTGTTTTTTGTTTGTTTGGTTGGTTTTTTGTGTGATGCAGGGGTTTTTTTTAGTGTTATTTAAAAATTTCTGGAATTGTATCTATTTAACCTTGGTAGATTGCTGCCTTTGTAAAAATTTAGCAATCATGCTATTTTTTGTGTCAAGATAGGAAGAACAGAGCTGCTAGTAAGAGGACAATAAATGGTCTTTTATGGTTCTGTCTCTTCTGTCTTTGAAGTTTGTGTTAAATACTAAGTCAGACGAAAACTCCATATCATGTGTTTGCAGCTCTAGGCCTGAGCAGGTTATCTTGAAGTTTCATCAAGTTGACACTGTGCTGCGCATTTTTTCATAAAAAATTAGTTACGAACTGCATAGAGCTTTTAAAATAAATTATTACTAATTTAGATGTGTTGAAAATGGGTTCTTGGTGAAGGCTTCTTCATATTTTATAGCTGTTCTTTTGCTGATTCCCTTAGAAAGCTCCTGGATTTTCTTCTGAATAACAAATGTTATATAAATTAAAGTTCTGTTTGAGGTTGCCAGTCTTTCTTACAAGCTGATGAATGCTAAGGCTTCTGTGAAAGAGGACCTTACCTTTTCTATTGTACTGCTAGATAGTGCTAACATCTGACAGCGGAGATTTTTCTGCGTTTCTTCTCAGTCTACCCAACATCTGAGATGTTTTTTCTCGTGAGGACACGGAGACGTCCTTTTGCTCTAGTCTTGTGTGGAATACCTTCCACTTCTGGGAAACTGGGTGTTCTTCTGTGCCTGCTCACAAGCAGGAGTTTCTGGAAGGTGTGAGATAGTTCAAGTCGGCTCACGCCTCTTAACTGTGAACGCTGAGCTAACTCACATGCACCATGGAGTCAGACCCTGTGCAAAAGCAATCATTGAGCGATGCTGCTGATAAGGTGACTGGTGAATCTAAAATGGCTTTTTTTACATTCCTTTTGTATTAGTATAAATAAACAAGCATTTTTGTTTCTGGGGAACAAATTGCGGACTGTTGGGATTTTATGGGTTAAGTGCTGGAGTAGGAGGCAGGCTCCCGAGGACACTGCTAGACTAATGGCTGTTAACTGAAAACGTTATCTGTTTTCTTGGTAGATAACAGCTTTGGTTTAAAAAGATTTAATTAAAAAGTTCAGAAGGCTCTTGTGGAAGTGTAACTAATTGTCTGACAAGTCAAATGAAAATGAGCAGCCTCAGAAGATCTCAATTTCTGGACTATTTTAATAAAAATTCCTCAGTTTCTTCCCTTTTTAGACTATTAGGAACTTCTTATTTTTCTGGGTATTTCTGTGTGTATGCATCTGTGGTGGATGCTGAATAAGAATTAAGCCAATGGTAGTCAAACTTCTCCCAGCACGTGGTCTTCAATTTAGTTTTCCACCTAAAATTACGACCTCTGTAGACAGATATAAGTAACTGTCGTGGATACAGAGTACTAATGTCTCTAGTCTAGTTGTTGGAATATACCAGAAGTTCGTAGCTGAAATACCTTTTATACTTTGCAGAGTTTGAAGAAGCAAGAAAATGGGTAGCAAACGATTTAGTATTTGATAAAAATGTGGATGTGAACCTCTTTGAGAGCACTATTCGTATCCTGGGGGGCTTGCTGAGCACCTACCATCTCTCCGGAGATAGCCTCTTCCTGGAAAAAGCTGTGAGTGACTGATCTTACAAATGAACCTGGATTATGTATTCCATATTGGACAAAGTTGAGGGAAGATCCATCAGAGAGTTAAATGTTGATGTTTTTTAACAGTTCCATACTTAAAGTGGTGGGAAAGGGATTTACCGTTAATCTTTTAAGCCTGCGCCTTCATTTGCTCTCTGGATGACCTCAAAGCCCTGCTGGGTTTTATCAGGTATTCTTATATGTCTGTTCCTCTGTTGATGAAAAGCTAACAATAATAAAGTTCATGAAACAAAAGAGGAAATAAACGGTTGGCAAAGAGTAATAGTTCTCTTTTATCACCCTTTCTATGTGTCGTAACAGCATCAGCCACCACTGTAGATTAGCTAGATGCAGTCAGTGACTTCAGAATTTCATCATGTTGCATAGGGGCTGCAGACTCAAGTGAAGCATGCAATACTAGGAACAAAGTAGAAACTTACAAAATTATTATTATATATAAATAATTAAATAATAGTAATTATTATATATAAATCCCTGACCCTTAGCTTTCTCGCACCATCTAAAACTAAGCTAAAACTATTCTCTTTTTCTATCTGCTTGGTGAAAGAAAATGTAAAGGGCTGTGCGTGTGTGTATGTATTTATTTTTTGTTTTGTCCTGTGCTCTTGGGTTTTCTTTAGAAAGACATTGGGAACAGGCTTATGCCAGCTTTCAAGACCCCTTCCAAGATACCATATTCTGATGTCAACATTGGCCGGGGCACTGCACATCCGCCTCGTTGGACATCTGACAGCACTGTGGCAGAGGTGACCAGTATTCAGCTGGAGTTTAGGGAGCTCTCTCGTCTCACTGGGGATGACAAATTCCAGGTATGGCACAATCAGTTGATGTTTTTCTCTTTTTCCACCTCTCTACTGCACCACCACTGACTCTCCATCAATACGCGTGGTCTCTCTAGTCTCTAAGTCACGTTACGTGAGTTGTGAAACTCTAGATGAGGGAAAGAAAAGAAACAAAGTAATTCCAATTATTTTCTTAAATACCAAAAAGCAGTAATGAAGGTGAATAATTATTTCTCTCCCTCAGAAACAGCTTTTGATTTCAAAAAAAACCCCCAAACAAACAGCAAAACCAAACCAAACACCACTCCCACTCTCCCCCAACCCCTCCAGTTTTTATCACTGATATTTTTGTTTGACGCTTACCAGATTTTGAAAAAATATTAAGCTAAACAGGGGACTGTGAAACTGTGCCTTGCTTTATGTTGTTAGAATTCTGTGTGTGGTTTCTTGATGCCATTATCTAAATGCGAAGGACAAAACCTTGATGTTGCCGTCCAGGGAACTGAAATGTGACTCGCTAGATAAGGGTCTGACAGCAGGTCACGGCATAAGGAAAAGTTAGTTGAAATAAAAATAATTCCAGAGAAAAGAATATTTTCCACTCTTCTTTTTGTTTGGCGATGTTGTTTTATTGTTTTAAACTGGACTGACAGCTGAAGTTTTGAAGAGTGTGGTTAAATAAAGAAGTTTTAGCTATTGTGTGATTTGCGCAGCTGTTATTTTAGCTGGACTTCTACTTTGCAAATATGAGTAAGTCAGCTCATGGTCCCTTGCCGTAGTACCGGCTTTTGACTGGGCTTAATTGAAGGAAAGGAAATAGTTATAATTATTTCAGAGTACTTAAATGTACCCAGAACATCATGTTTTAAGAGTCAGAATATATGAAGGCCTGTATTTAATATAATGCATGAGCTGAACTTGATGTCCCTGCTGCTCTTTTGAGGAAGGATAGTTAAGGATTTGTTATTGACCTGAACTTAGTAACCATAGTTTTGTGCATCATTTATACCTGTAATTTATGTTTGCTGTTTTCTTTCTTTTAGAAAGCTGTAGATGAGGTGATGAAGCATGTTCACACCCTCTCAGGGAAAAATGATGGACTAGTGCCTATGTTCATAAACACCAATAGCGGGCAGTTCACTCACTTGGGCGTCTATACTCTGGGAGCCAGAGCTGACAGCTACTATGAGTATTTGCTCAAGCAATGGATTCAGGGTGGGAAAAAAGAAAACGAGTAAGTTCTTTCCACTTCTCATATTGATGTGAGAATTATGTGAGCTGTCAAACTGTCTGTTGCAGTTTGCTGCTTAAAGAAAAAATAATGTATGTGCCCAACAGCACACTGAAAATATCACTGCAATAAAAGCAAGCTAAGCAAGCAAGAGGGACCTGCGGTAACTTGATGTAAAACCAGCATGAGAGTTAGGCTTAGTCTCAAAACTACTCCTCCTCAGAAAACTTTTCTTCTTCAGCAAAGCAGATGTGAGGAGCATTACGGACAGAAGAGAATTAAATCTTTGCAGTAGATAAGGAGCATAATTAGACACTTCTGAAATACTGATGATACTTCATTGCACCATTGATGTCTGTGTTTTCTCTGGGTTTGTTAGGGAAAGGTGAATCATACAAGATGGCTGAGGTGGGAGATTTAGTTCATAAGAAATAACTTTTCTTAGAAAGAAGAAGAGACTGAAGTTTGATGTTTGTGTAAACTTTGCTTTAGGTCTCTTATGTTTCTCTTATCTGCGCTGATTAAGTGGAAGGAGCAGAGGAATTAGAGATGTTGGAAAAGAAGGTTTCCCCTAAAACAAGACAAAAAATCCAAGCAGTTTTTTTCTGCTTATAAGCTAGTTATGTTGGACCTGTTCATGTCAAGGGGTTTAATACACACAGAGCAACAATGTGCCTCTCTGAGGCATTTCTTTATATCAGAGCAGGTGCATCTCTACAAAGAAAGTTTGCATCGCTGCTGTTTCCAAGCCATACCTCACTGTAAATGGAGAACCATTGTCTTTGGGTCCATAAATGATGGCATTTTGTGAGCCTCAAAATGGAATTATTCAACGGGGGTTTTTTCCACCTAAAAGTACATTGAAACAAGGGAATTTCCAATTAAATACCGTGAAACAATGTTTTGCAATGAGAGTGGTCAAACATTGGAAGAGATTGCTCAAGGTCATTGAATCTCCATCTGTGAATGGAGATAATACCACATCTTTGGATGGAGTTACTGAAAAATTGCTCAGATAAGCCCTCAGGCAACCTGATCTAATTGAATCTGCTTCAGAGCAGAGGGTTGAAGTAGAGACCTGCAAGAAGTACTTACCAGCCTAGATTTCCCGTGATTTGAATTACTGTACTTCTAAGGATTCCTGAAACAAAACTTGTTACTGCCTAGAAACAGAGTTGGGAGTATGTTTTCTTTAATACTTGAATAGGAAACCAAATATGGCTACATGGTAGCGATAATTAATTAATGTCCAGTTGATGGTGACTAAGGTATTTTTGCCAGTTTTCACATTTGGTTAAATATTGTTTGTTAGACTGAAATAACAGTTTCCAAAAGGATTGTACTGAACATCAGCTAGTTTTCTTACTGCGTGTATGTGAGCCAACTGGGAATGATTTTAATTCACAGACTGTTGGAAGACTATATGAGAGCCATAGAAGGAGTGAAAAAGCATCTTCTTCAGAGATCACAACCCAAGAAGCTTACTTTTGTAGGAGAGCTTGCTCATGGCCATTTCAGTGCGAAGATGGTAAGAAGTACAACTACATTTAAAAAAAACCAAACAACAACAACAAAAGAAAACAGAAAAAACACCAACAACC
>RSEF01000017.1:174655-195439 GCA_003993805.1 Himantopus leucocephalus
ATGCAAAGCTTCTGTGCTGTCTTTCCCCCTTACCCTCTCCAAAGAAAAAAAAAAATCAAACCAACAAAAAACCCCAATGAAAACCCCCCAAAAAAACAACAACAAAAAATCCCAAAATGGAGAAAGCCAAGACTTTATATATAGCCAACGTGATGGCAGTACTGAGTAACTAGTTTGTAGATACTAGTCACCAGTGCAAACCAGGAGCCTTCTCTTTGAGTTATGCCAGTAAATTCATTTATGTTCCTGTAAGACTGAACATTTTGGTGCTGGAGCCAATTTTCTTTCTCTTTTTTTTTTTTCCTGTTTTGGTCAAAAATTCCAGTGCCTGAAACTGTTGAGGCAGTGCCTATTTTATGTATTATTTTATGTAATTCAAAAATATATGTGGACGCTTGCATACCTGGCTTTTCAGACTTACCATCAAAAGAAGCGGGTGACATAATATGGTGGTACTGGGTCTACAAAAACAAAGCTGGTAATTTTGGAGGGTGCTGTCAATTCATGACATTTGTATCTCTTCCTACATGTAGGGTTAGTGAATAAAGCAGTATGCTATTCGCTGTAGGGAAAATTGATTGAGCTTAACTCCCTGCTCTTAATTTGTGCATTCATACTCTTTAACATGCATTTTAAGATCTTTCAGTTTCAGATATGTATCTCATGCAAGTGTGTGTGTGGCACTTTTTTAGAGACGAATGGTGTATTATCATAGAATCATAGAATGGTTTAGGTTGGAAAGGACCTTAAAGACCATCCAGTTCCAACCCCTGCCCTGGGCAGGGACACCTCCCACCAGCCCAGGTTGCTCCAAGCCCCGTCCAACCTGGCCTTGACCACCTCCAGGGATGGGGCAGCCACAGCTTCTTTGGGCGATCTGGGCCAGGGGCTCACCACCCTCACAGAATTTCTTCCAGATATTTAATCTAAATCTCCCCTCTTCCAGTTTAAAACCGTTCCCCCTTGTCCTCTTGCTCCACTCCCTGATAAAGAGTCCCTCCCACATACATTATTAATGTATGTGTAGCCTTACGCATACTTTTTCAATACCTGAAGTGAGCTTTAGTGAATTCTTTGATTTGCTTGGTTACTTGATGTAGCATTTTTGAGATGTTCAGTTCTGGTTTTCAGTACGTGTTTCTTGCATCTGAATTTCCCAAAGGCTCTCCAAACCTGCTGTGAGTGAGACTGGAGTCCGGGTTTTGGGTAGAGGGGGCTCCCCCACCCCAAGATACGACAGAATTGAATTCAGACAGATAGATCTGGCTTAGGTTTCTGTATGTGTCAGTACACTTGCTTCTGTTCCAGGGAATTAGATTTGTTGTTTAATCTATTTATTACTGGGTGAAAGGCTTAAAGGGTATCTTACCCTGGCCAACTGGAAAAATGGGGGATGTTCATCTCCTGTGTCTATGTTGACCTTCACCACCCTCGACCATTTCCTTTAGGACTGGACAAAGCTTTTAAAGGTCCATATAGGTGCTGCTTGTGCACCAAAGTTTTTTTACTCTGTTTTTGGGTGATGAGACCTGAGCTTTCATTCCAAATGATAAGAATAATTTGAAATTCCATATGTGACATTAATCTGTAATTCTTACATTCACAATATAAGTGGTGGATTAGCCCCTGAAGGAGGACAATCAGTCTTGTATTGCTAATTGAATTTTGCTGGATATGAGTTTTGGGCATTTTATACAATCTGTTTTCTGATGTGTTCTTCAACTGACTTTGACGATTGAGCTTTCTTAGAAAGTTAACTAAATTAATCTTGATCGTTTACAAATGTTGCACAGCTCTTGTGGTAATACCACTCTTCTTGTCCTTTGAACAAACTGTTTGCTGTAGCAAGTAAAAGCTAAGAAAGAAATGTCCCTGCATGCCTTTCGTTGCTGCTGCTTTGTCTTGCTTTGTCACACCATCATCTCAGGTGCCCCTCTTCCATACATACAGGAAGAGAGCCAAAGATGTTTTGTTCAAGGTGCCTGGTATCCGTGGCATTTGGCTGGCTGTAAATAAGAGAGTGAGTCTAGGTGAGCTAGTGGTGGGAATGGGAGTCTGCTGCATCCTGGGCTCCAGAAGAATAGTGCTCTATAGGTGTGAGGGGTAATAGCTGTTCATTACCCCAAATAACAAAGTTGCAAGAAAGGGGCAAGCTTTCAGGCAGAAGTATGCTTGAAAGCGTATCTGTGTTTTCCAGTTGTGTCCGTGGATCTAATGATCTCTGCAGGTGTTGGCTCTCTTGCAATAATGCTAAGGTGATTATTTCAGAAGGATGAAAATCTCCTTCAGCTGACCTCTCCTGCTTTTCCAAAGCTTTGTTCTCTGTGGCTGACTCCCATCTCTGTTCCATTTTAAGATTAAAATTAAATTCAGATGATCAGTTTGTCACATATGTTGTCCCTTTAGGTGTCTCTATTGAGAATCCTTGAGGTGGTGCTGCCTGCCCCCCTTCATGAGTTGGTACGAAATGTACACTTCTGGTAAACCTAAAGACACTCTCTTCCCCCTTGCCCTGACCGGAGACCTTTTTTTCAGAAACTTGACATAAAAGCACATGGTCTTGTACATCTTCCAAATTAGTGGTATCTCTGTAATAATGCTGCCTGCCTCATGCAGATTGTTAAAAAGTTATCCTCAAGTTCTTGGTACCTGAAACATATTTTGAAGAAGAGAAAGAAGGTGGGGGGGTGGTGGTAGTGGAAGAAGACATATACGTAGGGACACAGGGAGGCGCGCACACACACACACATACCTCATATCATTTTGTCATGTGATTTTCTCCCAGTAATAGTAGTCTTGCCTTGCAGGATCACTTGGTTTGCTTCTTGCCTGGTACTTTGGCACTGGGAGCTCACAATGGATTGACTGCTGATCATATGAAATTGGCTGAAGCCCTTATAGAAACCTGTTACCAGATGTATGCTCAAGTAGAGACAGGCCTGAGTCCGGAGATCGTACACTTCAATCTTCATGCACAAAAGGGCCACAAAGATGTGGAAATCAAGGTGAACTGCTAGCTGGTCTGAACTGTAATTTGATGATTCTTGTGTTTCTCTATTCTGCTGGATATTGGTGATGTGCTTTGTTGTGGAGCAGCTTGTTCTTCTGCTGCCTCACTTTCTAGGTGTACCCTAGCCTTTGTAGTGTATTTGGAAGCTGCGTTATACCTAATAAACTCTTTGGGGTAGATGGAGATGGGAATCACTGTTTTTCTGCCTGCAGGTGTCCTTGAGGAAATTCCCTGTCTGAATTATTCTTGCCTTTTTTTTTTCTCTTGCAGCCTGCAGACAGGCACAACTTACTGCGACCAGAAACTGTGGAAAGCCTTTTTTATATGTACAGATTCACCGGTGATAAGAAGTACCAAGACTGGGGCTGGGAAATCTTGCAGAACTTCAATAAATACACACGGGTAAGGTCAGCTTATAATTACCTTGTTCTGTCAGGCCTGTATTCACTCACTTGCTCTCTAACAAGAACTTTGGAAACCTACTGTCTTTCAAGAGTCATCAAATACCTGCGGGGAAATTCATAAGAACACACAGAATAATTCAGCGCAGGTAGTGCCTTACTGTTTGAGATACGCTACTTAGTACATTCAGGGAAAAGACTTGTATTGCATTGATTAAAAAGTAAAATGCAGAAGCTGTATGCAGACTACTGAAGTGTCTCTCTGTCTTCTTGGAAGATGTTAGAATCACTACTGCGATCTTTTGTAGAATTCGAAAGCTGAAGAGGACCTGGCTGGACTGAAAGAACCCTTTGGTTCAAGTTGCCAAAAAAAGAAAAGTTGCCACAAAATGGCATTAATGTTTTAATAGAGGGGGTTTTGTATTCATTCTGACTACGGTGCTCATGGAGATACCACTCCAACATGCTGTAAAAGTGTGGCCTAGATGCCAGTCATTAAATATCCACGGTCTGTTCTTAAGAGAATAGGTATGGTACTTTGACCAACTCTAATGTAGAATTTGCACTAGTTACTGTCTGTAACATTTGTCCCAAAACTTCAAGAGGATGTTCTCTGTGATACCTCTTTAAAGTAAGCATAAATGGACATTTTGCTTCATTTTATCCTCATGGTTTCTTTTAAAATGCAATGAGATTTTTTGCATAACTGATGCTTTATATGTAAATGAAACAAGTATGAAGTGAAAATAATTTATTTTACATTTTCAAAATATACAAAATTNTTTTTTTTTTTTTTTTTTTGGCACAGGTTCCTACAGGTGGTTATACTTCCATTAACAACGTCCAGAATCCCAGTAATCCAGAGCCACGAGATAAGATGGAGAGCTTCTTCCTTGGGGAAACACTCAAATACATGTTTCTGCTGTTTTCAGATGACATAGACTTAATCAACCTTGACAAATACGTATTTAACACAGAAGCTCATCCACTCCCTATCTGGGTGCCAGCATAGACTGGGTGTCAGTAGACCTTCCAGTGGTGGCATTTTTATCTTCAAGTCACTTTACTTTTCAGGGTTTGAGGAGAGATGCTGTAATTGCACCTTTTTTGGCTTAAAACAAAAACCAAAACCTTTGGGAAAGCATCTCTGGTATGGAGAAGTCCTGTCAGTCTTAAATCTAATCCCTGGTTCTGGGATGGACAAGCTGTGCCATACTAAGCTGGTTTTCCTGGTATTGATGATGAGGTTCAGAGAATTATTGTAGTGTGGACCACAACATTCACAGGGCTCTGGTGAACCAGAACTCACTTATGTCAGTCTTAATAAACGCTCATTAAGTATCAGGAAGGCAGCAAGTTGTCTGACCGCACAGGATTGTCCCTGGAGAGAAGGAATAAGCCTACAGATTTCTGGTTTATTCTGGATTCACTGAAACACTTGGTTACAGTGTCATTCCTTCGTAGGAATGTATAGTGTTTAAGGTGGTAAGTCGAATAAACGAAGAACTGTAACGTTGTCTGAGGTAGAAGCAAAGCTGTCAGTATTGCTACTGATACTCTGATCTCATTCCAAACTACCGAGCTATGCTGCATCATGTTAGAAGAAGGACGTGGCAGCAAAGCCTCTGTTGTACCGTGTCTTAGTTTTTTAGAGCACTTTGAACAATCTGTTCAAGCTGTGGCTGAAATGAATGATGGAAAAGAATTTGCTGCTGGTTTGGCTTAAAGTGGTATATAATTTTGTAGAGGTATTGCAGCTTTTTAACTTATCTGCAGGAATGCAGGAGATAATGTGAAATGTAAGTGAAACTACACGTGCATTTTATATGTTATTTGCATCAGTTAGACTCAGGTATTCTGACTGAAAGCTGCTTTTTTTGAGGTTGGGCACTGGGAAGGCTTGTGAGCACATTAGGTATAATTCTAAGTCAGCCTCATTCCGTCCCTTCCTGTCCAAATACTGCATTGTAAGGTGTTTGTTGATTCAAAACAAGCTTACAACTGTACAGCAAAGTTCATTTTTTGGACTGTGGAGAAATTGTCTTTTTTTTTTTTTTAAGTAGGAGTACTTTGGATAGAAACATTTTCATTAGTAGTATTAAAAGCAGACAGTCTAAATATATTACAACAATTCCTGGTCCCAATAGAATTAGTGAATCTGTTCGGTTGCTTGACAACAAAGCAGACCCAGGTGGTTTTTTTTTTTTTTCAAGAGTCTTATGGGAACCCTGGGATCTTTCATTTTTATGTGCAAATAGATTTTAAACTATGAATTTGGAAATCAGCTTTCTGTAGTGCTTTTCCTTTTGGTTTTGTAGCTACTTGGACAGTCCTGTATTTACAGATAAGTTCTCACAAATGTGCTTGTTCATATTTCTTAACGAAGTTGTTCTCATAAAAATGTCATTTCCGCTCCAATTAATGGAAGCAGTGGGAAGTACGCAGGTACGTGGTAGCAACTGAGCCCCTCTACACCTAGGGCTGTGAAATGGAACTAATTAAATCTGACTGTAATGGTTAATTTTCCAGTGGCTGAGAGGGGTATGTGTATTTTCTATTATTTGTAACCTTTGATTTGTAAATTAAGATGCATCTTTATTTGCTGTATGCTGATCAGTTCTCTTTGCTGGAGTCAGAAGTTACCCTTGGGACCACTATTTAAGTCTCTTAAAGAATATTTATCATTCCATGTACTAATGATGGCTTATAGAAATGGAGAATTCTACAAATTACTTAAATGCACCTTTTTCTGTCATCAAAGGGACCCTGAGATTTGCAAGACATGATAAGTTTGCGCAGAATGTTAATGTTCCTCCAGTTCACGTGACACCAGTAACTCGGGAAATTAGTTTCTCACTTGTGTGCAGTGGAATCCAGTAACCGTAGCCTTTGCACAACGGATTTGCTCCAAAGACTTTCGTTTTCTTTGACATAACAGCGAAGAAGGAAAATGCTGTTGAAATGTGGGAGGAAACACCTTCAGTGGTTTTGTTTGTGGAGCAGGTTCGTGTTACTGAGGAGCTGAGCTCTGGCTAAAAGCTGGAGGCTTAAAGCTGGATATTAAAAAAGAAAAAAGAAAAGAAAAAAAAAAGATAAATTCAGGGAGACTACTGGGGCCCTACTGACTTAAGTTGCTTTGGCCTTGTGCCTTTGATCGAAGCTAGTATTGAACCCTTAATTAATAACTTTGCTATGGATTGTAAAACTCCCAGAGTTTGATGTTTCACCTGTATGGCAGCCCTGCTGAGAAAACAAAAGATTTCTTAGAAAGTGGGATACATACAAATGCTTACCATCAGTCTTCTGGTTTTGAAGTCTTAATGTAATCAGCTCTACAAATGGGACTGTGGGAGTCCGTTATATTTTTTTTTTGCCTTATGATTGGCTTGAGAGTAATAATCCACTTCATCGTGAGTTAAAGGAAGGAGACAAAATAAATCATCGCTTTCCCAAACACACTACTTGTCTTTTAGTGGAGCCTGTTGGTCCGACTGATTTCTTTTCTACCTAATTCTTCCTGGGAAACGGAATTTCTGTGCAAAGTGGCTTTACTGTCCTTGTTCTTTAAATCTGAAGTTAAGATTGTTCAGCTTGCTCTACCCTTGAGAACAAATGCTTGTTTCAGACTCCTGTATAAGGTGAAATGGCACAAACCTAAACAATCTGATAAAAGCTTATCTGCTTCTTCCTGTTCTTCTGCAAAGGTTACTTTAATTGCTTATTTATTTTTACTTCCTTCACAAAATATGTTGTGTCAGATTAGTCTCTGAGCTTCACAGCCCATCTCAATTCCACTGGTTGCTCCCCCAGCACAACAGAAGCTTTGCATGTCTTTGAATTTTCTTTGAGTACTCTGTGGTTCTTTGAACCAAAGCCTTAGCTGCAGACTCTGCAGTTTTGGTGTTTCAGCGTACTGGTACGCTTCTGCTGCTTAACTCGAATGTTGCGGAAAGGCCATCTCTTCAGCCAGTGATTCTGTCCTTTTGCACAAAGAGCTGCCTTGGCTTCTCTCAAAGAGTTTGAGTGCTGTGCCTACTTAAAATAAAACAAAACCACCCCTGCCCCACCCAGCTAGCCTGTTTTCACTGAGAAACAGAAATGGGTGCGGGTGCAGCCACAGAATGCTGCACAGCTGGAGGACTTGCAAGTCTCACACTCTGGGCTGTATGCCACAGCTCCGAGAAATAATACATACCTGTTTGCTCAAAGAAAATTCAGTCAATGGATGGGGCCGTAGTTAGTGTCTAATCTCTGAACTTGCTGAGAACTAAAGTCTCACTACAGGTCTTAGAAACTGGCAGTATTGGCTGACAGGGGCCCCTCCATGTTTCACATGGCTTTCTGTTAACAAGATTTTTAACATTACATGCCAAGCTCAGGTGCAGCTGTATTTACTCCTCCAAATACTAGGCAAAGAATCTGCTTTGTTTCCTACCCTATACCAGTGTGATGTTGCAGTGATGAGGGATGCCGACCAGACAGGTTTTTGCCGCTAACACGTTTACACAGTTTTGTGCGTTTCTCCTGCCCTTTAAGACTACTTCCCTTCAGCTGTGCACTCCTAGAAATAACCCTACAGGCAATTCAGCTCCTGTTTTCCAGTGCCACACTCAATATCTTTAACAAGACCAGTAAAACTGATATGTCAGGGTAGCTCCATGATGCTGTCTGGCAAGCTTGTTGCTTCAACGGAGGGGTTAAGAGTTTCCTGGCTTTAGATTCTGGAGGAATGTTTGTCTCTCAAGTATTGCTAGAACTTACTGTCAAAGTCTGGAGGCCTCAGCTTCCACTAAAAACCAGTCCTGAGTTCTTCAGAAATGGATGACTTGTGCTTGCCAGGAAAATCAGCTGCTTTGCATGCTCAGTTTTCAAGCTCTGACTTAAAGGCTTGTGACCAGAGAGATGCTTCTTACTGTTTTGTGCTATGTTCCCTTCTTGGTCACGCTCCTCATGCTGGAATAGATAAGCCTTTTCTCAACAGCCCCACTGGAACAGGTCTTAAACCAGCATGGGGCCTCCACCCGTGGATGGTGCTCTGGGTCACTTACTCTCTGCTTGCACTCCATTTTCCTTTTGTGTTCCCTGAAGTTCAGCCACCAGCAGCGTTCCTGCCGCGGTGACTGCTGCTGTTGGGTTCTTCCCTTCAGCTCGGAGAGCACCACACAACCAGGCTTTTCTGCTTAGATCCCGTTCTGCCTTGCCCAAGGCTTCAAAATGTTATAAGGGCATTGGTGGCACTGGTTTCAGACTTCCGCCACAGTTTCTGAAGCCTGTTTTAGTCATTATTTTTATGGCCGTTCATCTATTGTCTGCAGGGAAGTCCATGTATATCTTGTTCATCCCTTTCCCATAGCATCTGAAAGCCTGTAGTTCACCCTTCGACATAAATCAAACCATTTGTGTCCCTTGCACTATTTGCCTTTGGGGCAAGTACTATCTGCAAGAGGAAGATAGGAGATCAGTATCGTCCATTAGAAGAGGATTAAAGAACTCTTATTCTTCTGGAAGGTCAAAAGACGCTTGGGCCTCTATTCAGTCAAAGGCACAAAACAAGCCTCTGGCCAAAGGCGGTAACTTGCAGGTTAGTTTCCAAAAGTCTCGTACTGAGCTGCTTGAAGGCATGGCTGGGTTGGTGGTGTTAGGGTGCCTGCTTGCTGGGTGCTAAGGACACTGGTAGAAAGGTAATATAAGCAAGATGTAATCCTCTCTGTCTGCAGACACATCCATTGCTGTCTGCTTTATTTTTAATGTGGTGCTAGTCCTGAATAATTGGCTGGGGTACAGCAAATCTAAATTCCGAAAAGCCAGGGGGGGTCTGTGGGCATGGAGCGCGAGTACCAGATCCCAGTGTCTTAGCAAGGCTGGAACTGGCAGCCTTGTTGTATAGGCTGCAGTTGCAGCAACAAACCTGAAGCCTGACAGCTCTTGGCAGAGGCGTAGAGGTTTTCATCAGCACAAATGGAGACAATACGGGTCTTATTGAGGACGTAGTTCCACTAAAAGCATTTTTCTTTGGGGGCTGGAGTTTGACCAATCGGGTCTTCCATATGTTGTCCTTCAGTTGTACATATCTGAGAAATCTGATAAGTGGACTTCATCTGTTCCTGCTCTTCCCCCTCCTCAGCAGGGGGTGGGGAGCAGAAGCCTTTTGTACTTAAGAACAGGGAAGAGGAAAGCGGGTTGTATGCAAAACCTTCTTTTGTCAGCACCTGAATATTGTGAAATAACATCAGTGACTGATGTTGTAGCTCTGGGAACCCTTTGTCCTGTGGTGGCAGGGAGGACCAAGCAGTGCAAATACTTAACACAAAGCCTTGTGTTTGAGCAGTGTAACAGCCGTTGAAGCAGTGCTGTGGCTTTACCTGTATAAGTAACGTAAGCCTTTGATGACCCCGGAGGCTATTCTGCTAACTCATAAAATCACTGTAAATGGATCAACTGAGGCATCCAATTGATTACTGGGATTTAATATTTTTGCAATTATGCTAGTATTTATTGGTGCATAGTAATTCCAGTAGGTAAGAATCCACCTGTTTTTGTGCAAAGATGAGTTCAGTCCACCTGGGAAGGTGAGAAGTATCCTTTTTTATCTTCTTTGATTATACTACCAAGCCATGAAATTGTATCACGTGCTTTAATAAACTTGTAATTTATTTTAAAAAGATCTGAAGATGTCACAAGTGGAAGTGTGATTTACTGGTCACTAATACGCAGCTCTCGAGTGACAGCAGTACACATGGGGAGTACTTTGTGTAAATCGCCAGCTCAACAACTGGAGATCTCTTGTGCAAGTTAAACAAAAACAAAAAAACCCAAACCCACCGCACTGGCTGAGGTTGACATATACCTGGTCACTAGTGGTGTCCTCTGTGAACCCGTGTCAGTAATGACCGTATGTCCCGGTCTGAGGTAAAACAGAAGCAATTTTCTGGTTTTCCTCTGCTTTTCCACTAGTCATCTAGTATTTACCTTTTGTCTAAAAATAATTTAGCTTCAACCTTCAGGTGCTTCCTGCAACCATACTGTTCAGGACAGTGATGACTCTTGGGCCATCAGGCAAGCTTTTATTATTTCCACCATTTATATAATGCCTTCTTATTCCAAGTAGGTTAGCACGAAACCTATACAATGCGGTTTCAGTCAGTGATTTGGCCTTTTGCTTTTCTTTTGATGCTTGATCAGGAGCAGGGGGGACGCTTCGGAAAGGTGAATTGCCACCGTGGTGGTAGAGGAGGTGACACTTCCTGAAACAGTCTGGGCACAGCTCAGCAGGTTGCTGCCTTCCTGCATCCTGGTGGCAGCCTCGCACCCCCCGCCTGTGCTGCGGGGATGGCCATATTCACAGCCGTCCGCCCGCTGAAGCTCCTGAGCGCCTCTCCTGTGCTCTTTCCATCCCTGCGGATTTCACCCAGCTGTTGATGATGCTCGCTTCCAGCTTGCGCACCTCTGTGACGGATGGGGGGTCAGCTGGATTGTGTCCTCTAGAGAAAGCAGAGAAGTGTGAGCTAGTCAGCGGGCAGCCGCTCTTTGCCTCGTGCAGAGGGAGAGCTGAGCCAGGGAACTGAAGGACAGTGATTATCTGTTTTGTACTTTGTATTTATGCCCTTGAAAACAAGTTAGAATGTCACACCCACCAGGAGGATGGGAGGCAGGCTTGAGATGCCTGGCCTCTCCCTTGCTTCCGTGGCTGCTGCCCTCTGCTCTGGGCCTGAAGGCTGATGGCTAATGCCACGAGATGCTGCATTACTTCATATGAGTGATGGCTACAGGCTATGACACGCTTGTGCCAGTCCCTGTGCAAGAACGTGTTCTAATGGAAAGTCCATGAGCTTAGAGCTGAGTTCTGCACAGCCCGGCTTCCCTGAAGGCTGTAAGAGCCCTGTGCAGCGGAAGAAGATTGCTCTTCCACAGTTAAGCTGCAACAGTCTGGTGCTCAGTCCGCTTTGAGTAAAGTATCTCCGTGTTCTTTGGACTGGGGCTAGCTACGATCAAATGCCGAGGGCAGTAGGATTTTGTCAGCCAAAGGAGAGTTCAGTACTTACCGGAGGTCTAGGTGATGCGCGCCTCCTTTAATGGTCAATGCAATTAGTGAAGGACTGAGGCTGCTGTTTATCTGGAAGGAGAGGGAGCAGAGACAAACTCACCAAGTTATCAGGCAGAACTGGACATGAGTTCTGAAAACTGGAAGATGAGCTGAGCAGGACTGAGGAAAAGCCCAGGAAGAGATCCTTGGTATGGCTGATACTGTGTGCATGGTTAACAGCGCTAATGAGCCAAATCATCTGCCACAAATGATGACTTCCCCCAAGATGAAAACCGTCAGCCTACTCCAGTACAAGTGGTTTGAAGTAACAGGCTCCTTTGTGCCCACGTACCCTAAGCTGCCTGTTCCTCTTGCAGGTGGAATTGCCAACCCAGCCTAAAACAAGGAACTCCTGCATTACAATCAGGAGCTAAACTAACTCAAAGTCATTTTTGGTTTTAAATTTAAAACTAGAGCTCTGCCATCACTGAAGTTTTGTTGAACCTAAGCCAAAATATGCCCTGAGTTACTGCTTACAGCAACCGCTTGGTCTCACAAAGTGTGCTGAGACTGGAGACAGCGTGGAGTCCCGGTCTCGACCCAGAGACATGATGGGTTGCGGTTCAGACGCCGGGTGTGGGGTAGGGAGGCTCCTGGTCTGTCTGCATGGCTGCATCAGTGCGGCTGGCTGATGGGCTCTATTCAGTGTGTCCTGAGGCTCCTGAAGGGTTCAGCGTAAATCAGCCGCTCAACTGGGCTAAAGATGAATTGTTAGTGCTGCTCTGCAAGGGAGAGGGGGTGGTGTATCGCTGGAAAGGCTGCTCTCTGTGCTCGGGGTGCAGGAGTGCACGTGCTTACCCCACCTCCAGCCCACGGGTCCAAGTCTCCATTTGAAAAAATGATGTTGCTTGCACTTTTCAGGTCTGAAATTCAGAAAGATGACATTTGAGAGGCCTCTTCCCTGCCCGTTTACCCAAATGTGTTTGGCTACTTCCGCAAACATGGCCAAGTACAGAAAACACAGGAGAATAAAACAAATTCTAGGCAGTTTAGGATTTCCACTTCTGTCTCAAGGAGGCACAGAAAGTTGGCTCAAGTCAGCCCAAGGCTGTGACTTTCTGCCAGGGCTTGTTAGTGCACTGTGCCTGTCCCCGCGGAGCTCAGCTGGGCAGAGGGGGGACAGGCGGACAATTACAGGGTAATGCAAAGGGACGAGCCGCCAGCACAACTCACCTCCTCCCCAAAAGTTTGTCTGCAGCCAGTGCGCTCGTGGCTTCACCTGCCATTTTCTCCAACAGTACTGCTCTCGCATGGCCTCCGTGAAGGGCATCTCAGGGAACATGTCAGTCACGTTGTTGCTGTTGAAAGTTAAGTTGATCTCGGTGCAAACCTGAGAGAGGTACAAGAGCTGTCATGGGGTGGGGGGACAACCAGGGCAGCAGCTGAAACCTGTTGGTGTCACCAGCACCTTACCTGGTAGTCCCAGGCCTCGGCGTCCGAGCCAATGCCACAGCCCGTGGGGTCAGCACAGGCCTGGTACAGCCGGTATATGTCGTAACACTGTGCCGAGCTGGAGGAGTTGTAGAACACCCCTGCCAGGTGGAAACACAACACAAAGCCATCCTGTCAGCACCTCTCTGCGGGCTCACCCACCGCCTCCCGCATGAGCGGCGTGGCCAAGGCCAAGCAGAGCGGTGGCTGTCCCAGCTGGGCAAGTGTGTAAGGCTGGGGCAGAGCTAGCAGGGGCTGCACTAGCCTTAAGCCACAACCCCAACTTTATGCCAAAGCTTTCACGTTGTCTCAAGCCTGGCTGCACGATGTCCTTTGCTCCTGCTCTATGCACAGGGAGGAAAAGACTCCCAGGTGCTCTCTGCTCATGCCAACAGCCAGGCGACTGGCTCACTAGTCCTTGGGAGAGCCCTAGCCCCCGGTCCCCAATGCCCCTTGGAGCAGGCTGTGTACGGGTCATTAGTTGAATGCTTCAACCTCAACAGGACACAACTGCTGAGCCCTTCCCACCCCCTCCCTGAAAGTAGCTGTTGTCTGAATCCATCAAATTTAGTCGGAGGGCCAAGGCTGGCAGGTCACAGACAGGATTTTGTTTGACTGTTCAAGAAGGGAAAGATGGCATGTGCGGGCTTGCCCAGATGAAAGAGCACCTGACCAGGCAGCCCAGCGCCGCATAGCTGGGGAGCTGCCGAAGAATGAGCTGCGCTTTGTGCGGATGGGTAGTTACCAGATAGTGAGGAGGAGGAATGCGGCTACACCAGTGGCCATCTGCTGCTGCCAGTGTCGCAGCCCACAGGCAAAATCCACAAACACTGTGGGTTTTGTGTGATAACCAGCACCAACAGCTCCACTCGCAAACGGCCCCATGTGGCTCTGCGAGGCACGCAGCGCTCGGTGCCTGCAGAGCATAAGGCAGAGGCTGTGGAGGAGAGAGGCTGCTGCAGCTCCTGCCTTTTGAATAGCTCCGTGGTGTGGGCAGCACAGCCTCAGCTCCCTCGAAGCATGAAACCACTGGTTCGGCTGCAGAAGAGTGCCCGGGAGATGCACTGAGTGTGCACAGCGAAGAGTCCTGGTGCTGCTCCAGAGCTACGCACCATCCAGAGCAATGCTGCTCAGCTCACAGGCCAGCACGGCCAGGCTCGTGTCAGACACCTACCTGGCGAAGCTCCTGGAAGGGCTCAGCAGCCTCCGCTCGCAGAGCGCTCTGTGTGACGTGACACTGGAGGCCGAAGGGGTCTGCTTTCCAGCCCACAAGATTGTTTTAGCATCGGCAAGTAATTACTGCAAGATCCTGTTTGTTGGAAACGTGACAAGAGCGGGGAGCCCGGATGGTAACGTCCGGCTGAAAGCTGTCAGTGCTGCCGGGCTGAGGAATGTTCTCAACTTCATTTACTCCAACAAACTAGACCTCTCATTGCAGAATATCGAGGAGACCTTCAAAGCTGCAGAAACTCTTCTGGTTCGGGAGGTGATCAAGCTGTGCTTTCACTTTCTGGAGGGTTGCCTGAACTGCGAGAACTGCATGGATGTACTTAACATTGCTAAAAAACTTGGCCCAGCAGAGTTGAGACAGAAGGCCATGTGCTACGTAGGGCAGCACTGCAAACAGATCCTGGCTGATCCTCAGTGCTTGAAAGACCTGGACCGAGAAACCCTTTGTGAAATTTTAGACGGGACCGACACTGAGGGATGCAGCGAGCTGGAGCTGCTGAGAGCCACTGTGAGCTGGCTGCAGCACGACCACACGCGGCTGAAAGATGCAGCAGATCTTTTAAGGCGCATAAGATTCCCTCTCATTCCTTTACAGGATCTGCAGAGATATGTCCAAGAAATGCCTCTTATGAGGCTGGATTCAGGCTGCCACAGATACCTGCAGGAGGCTCTGAATTACCACTCCCAGCTGTATGCTCAGCCGGTCCTGCAGACCCAGAGCACAAGCCTCCGCTCCGGTTCCACTGTGCTGCTTGTCGCTGGTGGCAGAACCACAGACAACCGCCTGTGCAGAGAGATGTGGGCTGCGGACCAGAGCTGCAGCACCTGGCACAAGGTCGGGGACCTCTGTGTGCCTGTGTACAACCACTGTGTCGCCATCATCAATGACTTCCTCTTTGTCATCGGGGGACAGTGCAAGTTTGATCCCACGGGAAAGCAGCCGTCAAATGAGGTAAGACACGAGAAACCTTTAGCCTTGGGAAAACAGCTGGGTGAGGAAGGGAGGGAGGGAGTAATTCCTCTTGCCTGCCACAGATCTCCCACCTCTACATATTTCTTAGTACTCTGGGGAGCACTGAAAGCCCTTGGGAATACAGCTTCCAAACTCTCTGGGAAGCAATTGGGTCCTGCCCTGGTCTCACCTTGCTCCTACTGTAAGTTGTCATCCTAATCTGTATACAGCCTCCTCAGCGCAGGTTCAGCCACGTCCACATCGCTCAGTCGTGCAACCCCATGAACGCTACTCCTGTCCTCATTGTTGCTGCCATGGGACTCGGGCTCTGCAGGCACGATTAAAGCCTACCACTTCACTTGAGAACTGCTCCTTCCTTGGTTTTGCCTTTTAAAGGCAAATCTGCTTCAGCTCCCAGGACCTTCCCCTTCTGCCTGGAGAGTAAAAAGACTTGTGCAGGATTTTATGTTTTCCTAGATGGCTTCAGTGAGCTTGCTAGAAAAAACAGCATGTTTTTCTTTCCCATGCTCCCAGGGGGCTTATTTCAGCATGGTCCTTAGTTCAACAGTGCCACCGCAAACAGCAACTCTCTTCCACTGCCTTGACGGCGGGAGGCAGCTCAGCAGCAGCAGAGCAGCCCCAGCCCAAGCCCAGCGCTCACCACATGTGGTTCTGCAGATACTGACCTGGGGTTTCTAACCAGGACTGACCAAACAAGCTTGGGGAGGTATTTACTGCTGAACAAGGTGTGGGTGGAAGCCGAGCCTTAGCAGAGGTACTGTGCCCCTGTGGTGATGCCACCTGGGACGAGGGGAGGGGAAGCAACTCCTGCTTTCTCCTGGGTGAGAGCAGCGGGCAAAGCTCAGCTGCTGTCTTTACAACACACTCAAACAGTAGCAGAGATGTGAAATGTGCTTATTTAAATCTCACTGAAACAGTTTTCGGCTGACGCATGCTAGCTGGTGTTTCCAACAAAGGTCCCAGGGCAGGGGGTTGGAACTAGATGACCTTTAAGGTTCCTTCCAACCTAAACCATTCCATGATTCTGTGATTTTGTTAAGCCAATGTGTTTCATCTCCTGCTTGCTGCAAGCTGAGAGCACAACCTCTGCCCAGAGCCCACAGGCGTGCAGCAAGGCCTAACCGAGCTTCCAGCTCCACTGGGGAGGTACTGGTCTATCAGCTGGCTGTACTGGAAGTTGAGCCTGTCCAGGTCTGAATATAAAACCTTCCTCAGACCAGGGAAAACGTTTATCAGTTCTTGAAGCCACAGGAGATGCAAGCCAGCCACCCGCCTTCTGCTAACCGTCACCCATCTGCTGTGATCCTAGGTTTTCCGATTTGATCCCCGCAATGCTTCCTGGCTCCAGGTCGCCAGCATGCTGGAGAGGCGGACACGCTTCCACGTGGATGTGCTGTCTGATCGCATCTTCGCTGTGGGTGGTGGGACACTGCTGGGGACCCTCACGCGCACCATGGAATTGTACCAGCCCGCTGACAACAAGTGGGAGTTCGCAGCTCCTTTCCCCACACCTATTGCTGATCACGCAGGCACAACCCACAAGGGAATCCTCTATATTTCAGGTGACAGAGCCAGTAGAAAGCAGCATCTTTTCATATAGTTTCATTGATTTTTGCTGGCATCTTAATGTCACAGTCTAAGCCTGCACCCACACCAGTAACACCCACAGCTCCAGCATCCCTTTCCTGCTGTCTCAGCACAGCCTCACTGCCCTCCTGAATGGCAGGAGTTGTTTTCTTTCCAAGACATTAAAGGTGACGTCATCTGCTTGCGATCCACACCCCTGCTCGCCTTTGACCTCACAATCCTGGCTAAATCCCAGAGCTTTTCTGTCTGAAAAGGTAAACCAGGAACAGGCTGCCATAGTGTTGGGGATGGGATTAAACCCTTGGATTAATCTGAATGGAAGATGTGGGACTAACCCTACTGCGCTGCTTTGTTAGTCTGTACAAAAAGAAGTATAACGCAGCTCTTACCCTCTCACCCTCTGAGCCTGTAGAGCTCTTGCCCTACAAGACACCCTCAGTCTTTACAGGGATCATTGCTAGATGGCACGGGAAGTTTATCAATAAAGCAGCATGGGTTCAAACACTTCAGGAAATTGTTGTAGGATCTTTAGCTTTTGCAGCTACTAATTTGGACTTGAAAGATAATCTTTGGTTTGTCCCAAGAAAAAAAAAGAACTGTGGTGTTTGTGTTACTGCCTCTGCAGTTAAAGGTCTTGGGCCAGTCTGCCATGGCTGAAGGCTCCCCGCTTCGTACACCAGTTACGGCCAGTCCAGATTCACTTCACTTGCACAGTTGCAATGAAGGGCACCTCCTCTCTGTGCTGGACTGTACACCCGAGGCCCCCAGGGCAGGGCAGGCAGCACACGGGCTGTCCTACCCAGACGTGTCCCCTGCTGGCAGCAGGGCTGTCCCCCTCTGGCAGCGCAGGCGGACAATGGTTCAGCTGAGGGAACGGCTGAGGCTCAGGGACAAGTGTCCCTGCTCTGAGTCAGCCGGCCCCCGGTGCCACAGGCAGCTCATTTAACCTCTTGGCCTCAATTCCTACCAGAGAGCAAGGACAAAATTGCCTCACAGAGCTTCAAACATACCATAGTCATCTCGGCTGGATAACACTACACCCCTTTGGGTATAAGATCTCACCCACCTATAGCATTCCTTTCTTTCTGAACTAGTGGGGTGATTGCAAATTTGATTTGGCCAGCCTACAGCCCTGCCCAAGCAAACTGAAAAATTAAGAGCGTTACTTCAGTACAGGCTTTAAACACAAGCTCCGTGCAGACCAAGTGTCCGCACGCAGGTGAGCTGGGGCTCATGGCCAACCTGAAATCCCATCTCCCTTGTTTGCAGAGACTCTCCGCAGGCTGGAGCTCAGCAGGCAGCTCGAGGCATTTACCCTTCCCAGAACAGCACCCTCCTTCTGCAGGGAGCTTTTTATAAGGCACCCCTGAAACACCCAAGTGAGTGCCTATAAGGAGAAAAAGTTGACAACGGCACTGGCAGATCAGCTCCGACCTTCTGTCAAAGATCCAAAGTTCAAAGAGCTTTGAACGCTTTTCTTTCAAACCACCATTTTGCAACTGCGTGTGCTGGAAGCAGATTCCCTAATTAAAGCGGTTCCTGGTTACACCTGAAATACCCCCAGAGCTTTATTCAAAAATTTTTATGGAAAACTATTTACAGAAAGAGCTGGAACTGGCTTGATTCCCCCTGCCCCTTTAAAATACCTAAGAAGGTTAGGTTTTAAATTTCACACTGCATCAGCTCTGCAGAACGGTGTGAAATTTTAAACCTGAGCTTCTCAGGTATTTTAAAGGAAAAAAATCAGCTCTGCTAATGTTTGCAGAAGGTTTGCTGGATAGATTTTCAAGACTTCCGCTTTCCTTCTAGGGGGCTTCTCTGGGGGTAAAACCTTACGAGACACTTACAGCTACCTCCCTCGCCTCCGACGCTGGATTGGCAACAGTGCCATGGCTTTTACTCGCTGTGATCATGGGATGGCTACAGTCAGGGACAGGATCTTTTGCATTGGAGGAAGGACACTAAAAGGAGTAAGTTCATTTGCACTTATAATCCCAAACGTGATGCAAAATGGGGTCTCTGTATTGCTAGGCCCTGACTGGTTTCTTCCAACAGGTTGACCAGTAACTTCCTTATTTTTGGTCTCTCAGCGGACTGGCACAGTTGCGAGTCAGGCCAATGAGCTTATGAAGATGTGCCCGCCATTACAACCGTGCGCATCAGAAGCTGCCCCGTTGTCACACGCTATTTGCTAGAGTACGAAGGCTGTTTAAAGCATTTTTTTAAAATACAGAAAACATGGTGGAGGCGCAGCCTGCTGACACAGGAAAACCTGAGTGTAAGACTGGTCACGTACCTGCCCCAAACACTCTGACCACCTCGTTTTCCTTGTTCAAGCTGAGAGGGGGCGAAACACTGGCGGACGGGAAGAGGGATGGACTGCGGTGAGGACACTAGCTCAGATTTTAGGAAAGATGGGCTCAAGTCCTGCAATGCAAATGAATTCTCTTCAAACCTGGATTTCCCACCTCTGAAAGAGGAGGGAAAGCACTGCCCAGCCTTCTGGGGAGGGCAAGCTGGGAAGAGACCTGACAGGGACTGAAAGACTCACTCTAGCAGAATCCCATTCCCTGAAGCCAAGAGAACAGAGTTTTCAAAGATCATTCAGCAATTCCCATTTGAAAGTGTAAAGACTCAGGGCCTGGCCCCCATTTTACTATGCTGGGTACGGCTTCTTACGAAGGAACGCGGGCGTCTTAGAGTACTTAATTGCTCACTGAGGAAGGGATAGAAATCTAGAAAGAGAAACCGCACATCCAGGCTGACACCAAATTCATCCAGATGACACAAACTCATTTTTTGTCCACAATTCAATGCAATATAGCCCTCTTTAGATGGTTTCATTCATAATGTGTTAAATGTCCAGACAGCAGGCAGGACTTGGGCTATGCCAGTTCCAGGAGGTCCCTGTGGCACCTTGCTCAGCTCACTCCTCTGATCTTCCAAGAAGGAGAAAGCTCCTTTAAAGCCGGGCCATTCTCGTATTGTTTTCAGTTTCTTTTGAGGCTCTGATTGCTAAATGTGGATTGAAAATCTGGCACCTTGAGCCCCACGGTATTCAAACAGATGTTGAAACACTGGTTTCCTTCATCAGCACGGAGCAAGCCTGATGCGACAGTGATGCCCACTCGAGGCGTGATCTGATGGGTTATTGTTGGTCTGGTTCTTTGCAGGCGGAGGAATGGATTCACGTCAACGAGACGGAGTATTATTGTCCTGTAAGCAATCAGTGGACAACGCTAACGCTATCCCCATTCAACTGCTGCCAGTTCAGCATCACAGCCCATGACACTACGCTCTACCTCGCAGGAGGTGGGTCACTGCAGCACATGCAGAAAGAAGACAGCGTTTTCCTGTACGACACAGAGGGGCAGGTATGGAAGAAAGCCAGTCGCCTGCCTAAAGCTCTGGTGGATCATGCCTCTTGCATGATTAAACTGACCCAAGTGAATGCAGCTGGTGAGACAGGGAGAGGCACAAAGTGCTCCCCTGTGGGCATGAGGAAGAAATCTGCCCTCAGCTTGTTCATCACAAAGAAACAAGAGTCCCACTCTACCTCAGAAAAGAAGTAGGATGTGACTATGTCAAGCAGATCTGACAGTGTTTGCCAAGGTATTAGTATTTTAACAACTAATTAACGATTTACTTGACAGCCAAACATCTCCAGCAGTGATTTGGAATTGCTATGTTTTTAACTTGGTGCTATCATGGTGACATGCATAATTTGCAAGAAAATAATTAGTTCCCACTCCTACTAGGCTGCATTAAACCTATAAGAATTCCTTAAATCATTTTTTTTGTCATTCAGAACCTGTTTTTCTGAATACTGACCAACGTAGAACTTATTTTCAATGAGCAACTTGAGAGATTTTATGAGGAAGTCTTCAAAAGAGCTTTGAATTCTATCTCTAATAATTTCCTTACAAACACTGCTGGCTGACAAATTAAGTACTCACACAGATAAATATACATGAGGTATTATTGCCAAGTACAAGGTCCTGCACGTGGGTCGGGGCAATCCCAAGTACAAATCCAGGCTGGGCAGAGAATGGATTGAGAACAGCCCTGA
>RSEF01000017.1:195539-229114 GCA_003993805.1 Himantopus leucocephalus
TGGAGCAACCTGGGCTGGTGGGAGGTGTCCCTGCCTACGGAAGGGGGGGTTGGAACTAGATGGTCTTTAAGATCCCTTCCAACCGAAACCATTCACATGATTCTATGATTTAAGACTGTCTTGCCACTGGATTAAGACCATAGGACACTGCGATGACAACCTTGTCTTCAACAAGCAGACCATAAAACTTCCTGCAGTGAACATGCATTGAACCTGTGACTGCTTGAGCCAGAGTCTGGGTAAACTTTTAGAAAAGAACCAAGTACCTTAGAAGTCCACATCTCATGGACAGTCAACAGGCTAAGGGGCTGGAATGGCTGAAAAACCTGATGAGGATAAGTTTGGAAAGGTGAGAGAATGAACACATGGCCACCATGGACATCCTGATGGACAACACCAATATGGGGCAAAACGTCCCAGGGAAGATCGGAATCATACCAGCTCCTGTAATACACGACCCGCACAGCAACGCAACAGTTCTACATACACGTGCTTCCAGGAAACAGGGTGCTAAATAAAGGACCAAACTGACACTATTAACTCACCAACAAGAGCAGCCAGGCCTTGAATTGGGTCTGTGTGGGCAAGGATTTGTTCACAGCCGACCTGGATGAGACACATTACAGGCAAATTGCAGACAGGATAGTTAACAGTCTCTGCTCCACAGAAGGGCTAAGCTGGAAGATTCATTAAAATTACCACTTACACATTTTTACAGTTCAGAAGCTTTCCAAGGGCCTAATGCAACAGGGTTTTTTGGGGTATTTTTCCTCCCTTCTAGCAATAAAATACATAGAAACAAGGAGAGGGCTAGGACAAACAAGTCCTTTACCAGGTTAAGCAGCTGTGCAGAGGCCGCAGTGATACACAACAGCTCCTTCCTCCTACAATCAGAATATTTTAATGCCTTTCTCAAAGTGGGGTAGAGTAATTATTTTACAAGTTGTTAAACAGACCCTAGAAGGGAACTGGATACCCAGTGGAGCCAGAGACAGCATCTCCTGAGTCCCAGTACAGGGTAGCCTGTATGANGGGGAACTGGATAGCCAGTGGAGCCAGAGACAGCATCTCCTGAGTCCCAGTACAGCGTAGCCTGTATGACCTCTTGCACAGTATGCATTTCGCCCCACGTAGGACTCGAACCATAAATGTCACAAGGCCAGAGGGGAATGAAGTTGGACCGGTGTGGTGCGCTGCAATGCAGCAGAGAACAGCAGCACAAGGCTGACAGCACACCAGAAGAAACCAAGAATTGCAACAGCAACTGGTGTTCTGGGATCAAAGGTGGGACCTTTCCAAAGCAGCTGGTGTCTCAGAAGTCTATAAACCTCCTGAGAAACCCAGGCCGCTTTCCCACACTTTGCTATCTCCGACTCTCTTGAAAGTTTACAGGTTTTCCAGTCCCCACAGCAGCAGACATTTCTCTGCATTATACTCTAAGGTATGTCATCTTCCTGGGCGATACTTCAAAAGGAGCCTGATTTTTAGGTCTCCCTCCCTACCCACCATGAAAAAAACATCTATGGAAGTATGTGGAAGTGGGCTACAAGAAAACTACATTTTTTTAAAAGCTACAGGTTTTTAGTGTTTAAAAGCTGAAGTCAACAAGCTTGCACAGGCCTTTGTGTCTAAGGTAAAGGCAGAGCAGGGCAGGAGTGGCTCCGGCAAACCCTCCCTGATGAGCCTTATGGTATTTCAAACACACCACTCACCATCACAGAGAAGTTTAAAATGTGTAGATTTACTGTCAGAGTGGAAGGGCTGCAACATCCACCCAGCCCCTGTCACCATCACCGATGGTGTGTGCCTGACAGCGCACCGAGGTGCACACAAGAAACCACGACTCTCACCCGTGTCCTGCTGCTCACCTTCACTGGATTGGCAGGGAGGTGACCCATGAAATCCGTTTTGTAGGGGTAGTCCATCATGGCCATCATGGTGAAGGCATTTCTAACAAACCCAAAAAGCTGGTAAACGTCCTCCTTGTTAGAGATCTTATTGCACGTGGCCATTTTGCTGCTGATTTCATCATAGGCTGAAAATGAAAGACACAAACTTCAACAGAGGAAAATAATACCAGCCTTCAGCATCTTGTTTCACTCGGGAGTAAGAAGATGCTGTAACACACAGATGAGGTTTCTAGTGGGAAGGACACTTACATATAAATTTACACACACGTGAATGTTCAGGCACAGCCTTCCTGTGCAGCTTCACGACCTGCCTGGCCCGCACCCTGCCCCTCACAGAGCCACCGACACCTTCCTGGGGAGCCCAGAGGAACTGGCACCCACTGAGACAGAAGCAGTCCTGGCTGGCACGGTGAGAGGAACAGCTTGGTACGAGCCTGTCCTCACTGGTGCCCTGCCTGGCTCCGTCCCCGGGGTCTGCTGTGCCCTGCAGAGCAGCCCCCCCAGGCAAGCTCTCATGCAGGAGAGCAGGGTTCAGTGTGCAGGTCCCAGTGGGATTCAACAGCTGGAAGAACTGGCAGGAAAAAAACACCCAACAACAACAAAAAAACACATCTCCTTGGCAGCTGGGTGCATTTGCAGTAAGAATTGCCAGTGGGAACAGTCCTCACAAAGTCACAAAGGAGTCCTGAGACATGCCTTCAAACTTCAACGTGATGCAGAGAGCTCAGCTGCAGTCAGGAAACCCGTCTTTGAAGAGATCCCTTCAAGATGCACTCATATACCTTTGCACTTCTACTGGGGAAAGTTGCTCCCTTCCTTTTCATCCTCCACCCTGTCTGTCCCCATCGTACTCTACAAGCTACCCACCAGAGCCCTGCTGTCTTTACTTGGAAGCCCAAGGCCTGTGACCTTCCTCTGGATACTCACTTGAGAGCCTAAGCCTTAAATATCCACCCCACTGCAGTAAGTGGGGCTCCAGGCAGACCTTGAGGACCTTGGCTATGTAATGGTAATATTTTTCCTGCTGTGACCCAAAGCTAAATGAGGTTTTGGACCCCCAGCTCCTCTGGGCAATTCCAGGACCAGCTCCTGCAGCAAGAGCAGCCGTCGGAGGCACACAGCCCCTGAGGTGCAGCACCACAGGTCAAGTCAAGCCTTGAGACACACCAAGAACCCACCACAGCTCTTCCAACACCACACAGGGCTCCCAGGAGATGCTGCACCAGCCCATGATAACTGCTCTGGCCTACTTGGGAGACGTTGCAGAGATCTTCACCAGCCTCTGTCCTTGGCTTCACCTAACTGTCCAGGGTTGGAGAGGAAAGAGACTGTGATGGCTGCTTCAAAACCTAGACTGCCTTCCAAATATTTCTCAGATATGTCCAGCGAGCTGAGCCACGCAGTTGTCATATGGTGTGGGTGTCGAGGACACCTGGTGAGACACAAGGCTTTACCAGCATAAAATGCAGGTGTTTGCACCCGCAGGTGTTTTGGCACTTGGGTGCAGAAAAGCCAGTTTCATTAGCACTGCGCAAGCCCCCACACAGATGCTTTCGTTTTGGTGTCGATTACTAATTTTAATGCTAACTGAAACTGTTCATTAAACCAAAAATCAATTGTGTAAGCAGAAAGAGGTGGCCAGGTGGGCATTTGCATTGATTTAGCTGAACAATTGAAGACCTAGCTGAAGTAAAACTGAATCAGCTTTTTTCCATGTGGCTGGCACTGCCTGCTGGCTGCCCTTGGGACGCCGTCTGCAGGGCTATCTCTCCTTACCTCCACTCAGGCACAGATCCTTGATCTGCTGGAAGGCTTTGCGGACAGCTGTGACGCAGCCTGGGACGGACTTCTGAAAATCCTGAAGGGACAGAAAAGTCACGGGATTACGGTTGCACAGAGGAGACACGTGTGGAGGCTGCACTGGGAAGAACTGCTAGAAGAACCAGCAGATGACAGTGTTACTGGCGCACTGGTGAGAACCTCATCTGTGTCTCCAGGAGCAGTGACACCAGTGCTTCTGCCTTGTCCTCCAGATAATCAGCACGTCCCAGCAGAAGCCAACAGTCTGCACAGCTCAGACCAAGCAGCAACAGTTTCACCAGGTCTCACTGGGATGAGCCATTAGAGAAAACACTGCACTTAGTGAAGCCATTAGACTGAACACAAAGCAGCGAGAGGAGACACATGCCTTGACCAGGACATGGGAAGAGGGTGCCAGGCTGCTAGACATAAAAGGGATTTTTTTTGTTGTTTTGGGTTTTTTTGTTTGTTTGTTTTTTTCCAAGCACACAATACATTTCTTCCAACTGCACTCTGTCTGTGCAAAGGAGCCATGGAGAAGTCAGTTATGTATGGGGAGACAGAGCACTGGTTTGGGAACCAAGACCTGCTTTTCTTCATAAGCCTGCCAGTGACCTGCCAGATGACCAAGGCGGCCATGTCCTTTTTCGTGAGAAAAACATCACCAATCCTGAAAAAGCACTTTAAGGTATGTTTGAAGAGCTGTGGCTGGTGGAACATCTTGTTTCTGTCACTGAGGGCTCTAGGAATCAAAACTGTTTCTCTTTTGTCGGCTTGTAAGGCAGTCTGAGATCTGCTGGCAACCAGTGCTTTGTAAAAATGAGAATTATTAGGGCTTTTCTAAGGTCTCTTTACCCTGCTAAAGCAAAGCTGGTAATCACAAATCACTAGCTAAGCATTTTTCTTACAAAGAGCCAGACTCAACTAAAAATAGATTTGGGACCTTTCTTTTATTCCTAACTCTGCCTTTTTGTCTGATAGTTAGGCTTAGAGAAATCACCACGGAATTTTTCACAGTTTACCTGGGCATCCCTTTAGGGGTTCCAAATCTCCTTCTGGATGTGCTTATTGATTTTCGTCCACTAATGGCTCTAATCGGAGCGTGGGGATGCATCAGCCTGGGACAGAGGAGCAGGTCTGCTCTGGCAGCTGTGACAGCCGAGCTCCCCACTAGGCAATGCTGGACTGCTGCAGCACACTGCCCAGCAGGCTGAGGAACCACCACCCCTTCCAGTTCTCCCCCACAGACCCTTACGGACCTGGGAATAGCTGAGCTGTCGCAGAAGCAGAGGCAGGAGGCATTACAGCCATTCCAAGGAAAGCTGTTCCCCCTCCAGGCTGCCAGCTTTACTCTTTTGAATCACACCTAATTCAGCTGTCTAAACTGACCCAAGCTGATGGCCAGAACAGCCGCTGCAGCAGTAACCTTATGGAAAGCATGCATGTGGCTGCATGTGTAGTACTCGCACACAGGCTTTCTGCCCGGCTGCAGGCATATATAACCTCATCTTATGCAAATGCATTATGCAAAATGAACTCTCTGCCCTTTGCTCACTTCCCCTGTGAGCTGGAGGCTTATGAAATGAGCTGGAAAAGCTCAGCAAAAGTCACAGAGAAAGCTGCTTTGAGACAATGCACTCTTGACTCACAGGAAGAGAGAGGTCCCACAATGATTCATGAAAAGGTTAGTGCCTTCATTAGTATTAACAGCTCTCAGGGGTGTTCTCTCATCGAGAAGAGCAATTGAATTCAGATTTCAGACGCACAGATTGCCTTTATGCACATACACTGAAGGTGGAAGGAGTTACTTTGAAAACAACACAAATCACTTGCTTAGAATCTCAGCCCAGAAGTCGGCTTACTGCTATAGAGGGAATATATTTCAAAATGAATTGGGAAGTTTTTTCACAGGAAAAAGTCAAAGCCCTAATTTCAGGGGCGTGTAGTGACTCATAGCATATTCACAGCTGAAGCAAGACAGAGCTATCAGCTGAACAGGGCTTCTGAGAAGCAATTACCTTCAACCTGGGAAGAATTCCCACTGCAAGGCCTGTTAGATGATTAAGTGGTATTACATTTTTTGTTTTAAAATGTATAATTTTAAGACAAGATGTCTTTTATTCTCCTATACACTTAAAGTTTCAAATGCATTTATTGTGTTTATTTTCATATGACAGTCTCTTCTTTACACTTACTGGCAATGCCATCTGTCCTGTAAGCCTCTGCATTGAAATAAGGTTTTCATATATGTAAATAAGAGCAAAAAGACCACAAGTTTCATACACAGGTAGTTCATGCAAAGCTATCCGTGTCACCCACATCTAGAAATTCATGTTGAAAAAGAGGCAAACAGACACCATCACAAGATTTCAGTGCTACCAGGTAGCACATTTCTTTTCTTATAAACGAAATGTTAGTCAGTTCTAAGCAATACCACCTTCCTATAGGTCCTATATCCTCAAAATGTGAAAGCCACATTTAAATTTTGGTTTTAAGTGAACCCAGGGCACCTTGCATATTTTTAGTTAGTGAAATGAAGATTTCCAAGCTCTTCTCTGAAATGCAACCATCTTGGGACTAAGAAGCTGCTGCGAATCATTGATATCAATGCAAAATATAGCATTTTGGGAGAGGATTTGAAGAATAAATTATCCAAAGGGGGTTTGGTCAGGCACAAAGGAAAGCTTTCAGGCTGGAATATGGTTAAGTCACTAGAAATGGGAAAGTGAATCCTTCGTGGTACTAAAGGTGCTGGAACGGAGTTGTGTTGCTCATCAGAGCAGCACCTTCGGGCCCTCAGCTGCTACAGCAAAGGCACTGCCCAGCCATCACATCTGCAGCTGCTGTTTTCCTTGCAGGTTCCCATTTAATTGCATTCCCTGCCCAGCACTGATGCTGCAAAGACAGATGTTGGTTTAAACACACAGAAAAGAAGACAAATCCAGTCTTCGTAAAGGAAGAAAATACTGCTCCTGAAAAGAGCATATACTTACTGCTGTTACATCTCTGAAGAACTGGGTAGGGTCTCCAAGCCCAGCCACAGACAACAGAGGAGCACTGGCAGCTAATGCTCCGGCCACAACGTTTGGGTATTTCATCCGCATGTAAGCACTCAGCATTCCTCCATAGCTGCCACAGGAGAGACAATTATTTCCTTTAAGAGACAGCTTATAACATAGTAACTCAAAAGTTCAGGCCAGCATTCACAGGCTTACCTAACCCAAGGCAACAAGAAGCTTATGGATACCTAGTAGATTCCATCCTCATGTAAAAAGATCCAGTTAGGGTCAAGGAGCAACACACGGTGTGTTCTTACTGGCCTTTCCCCAAATGCTCACACCAGCTCTGGTGGGAACACAGCAGCCCAGTTTGCTTCTGCAGCCAAATGTAAATCCTGCCTCAGTATTTAACTCTGCACCATCCTGAGTGTGTCCTGACAACTTCAGTGCAGAACCAAGTGGGGCTCAAGTGAAGCTGTCACTATTCAGTGGGGAAAGGAGACACATTTTGCAAACAGGATTATAAAGACTAGCTAGGTTCTTAGCAAAGGGTGTCCCTGAACACTACGGAATATGCAGTCCTCTCTAGTGCTGGGAAGTGGAGAGTATTGTCCCCAGGCACCCCAAATAACAGCTGCATAGATGATCAGCACAGATATAGGGAAGGAAAGACTTTAACAAATACCACAATAAAACTCAAAGCCACCTTGGTAACTTCAGTGCCAGGGCTGCAATCTGCAGATATATCAAGGGTTGCTACATAAACCCAAGGCGACAAAAGTTATTCACATGCTGATGTTTGTGGAGTTACTCTGAGGTCACTCCTGGGGGTGGCAAATGACAGCCCCAAAACGCAGGTGACACCCGGTCTGAGTCCAGGCTTGCAGGTATTGGAGTCTCCCTCCCCACAACCTCAAGTGGTTGCAGTAAATACTGTTCCTATATCACCCGCGTGATAAGCAACATGCATTTCTCTAACCCTGAGTCTTTGAAACAGGCACTAGCTAAAACCTTGCCAAAAGTTTGGCAAAGTTATAAGCAACAGAAGAGGCTTTGTTTCTCCCCATGGGAAGTGCTGTGCTGCTCCACCACTGCCGTATTTCAGTATTCTTCACGTGGGTTTAGTGCTGCTCAGAGCTGCAGCAGACCAAACTCTGATTTACACACACGGAGCTGTAGTCTAACATGCAGCCCAGCTAGCAGGTTTTGCTAAATCCCTCTCCCACCTCAGGACAGCTCCTGGCCCTTTTTACACCAGCTACTGGCCTGACAGTCACACTACACACACCCCTGAGATCAACAGTCACCACCACCACAGCAAGCTGGAAGCGTAATGACAACCATCAGGTCAAATGCTCGTTAGCTCACTGCAGCTGAATTAGAAGCCCAGTACTTGGTGGAGGCCTTTGAAAGGGAAGCATCCCCCTACTCTAAATGTGGGGAATCATTCAAGAGACAAGGACATCACATCAACACAGCTCTGAGCTGCAACAGAGCAAGCACTTTGGGGAATGACCTGCTAGGAAGCCAGGAGCAACCAAGCAGCAGGTTGCAGAGCAGAATTATAAAGGAGCCTACAACGAAAATGGCTGGATGTTGTTAAAGAGGCTGTGTTTAATAAAAAGCTGGGTGGCCCCTGGAAAGAATATTTTAGAGTTTTCTGTATTTCCAATGTAAAAAGTTCTTATCCTGGAGGAGCAATTTCCCATTTTCTGCAGTTCTGGCTGACTCGTATACTGAAGATGCCTAGAAACGTCCAGTCAGTGGTGCTTCTCCACAGCAATCGCAAACCGAGACTAATTCTTGATGGGAGAGCTGATTGGAACCTGGTGATGAGCTCTTGGGAGCTCAGGCACAGGCAAATCTGCTGTTTATCGGATAGCTTAAAGCTCTGCCTTTGGAACTTGCTTGAGAGCCAAACAGATCTGTGAGAACAGCACAGCTGTGGCTGGGAAAGGACGCAGAGAAGGGAAGGAGCACGTAACAATCTTTACCTGCCTCCAAAAGCAATGACTGGGCAGTCTGCAGCACCGTACTGCTGCTTAAGCTCAGTAATTAGCACTGCGTAGTCAGCGAGAGCTTGTTCCACAGTAAGCAGACCAGTCTTCTTCAGCTGTGTTGACTCAAGTCCAAATGGAAGAGACTTCCCATAGTACCTCTGAAAGGAAAGAGATATGCTGCGGAAATGCTGGTGTCAAGGTCTGGGTCTTCTCTGTTCTGACTACAGAACTGGGATAAGTGTGCACAAACAGGAAGCGGTAACAGAGCATGTGGTGTCCTCCAACTTGTTCGTAACTGAGGAAGTGCCTAGTCTGCTGCATCTGATAAACAGAGACCTTCAGGACGTATCCTGAAGGATACTGAAGGACAGTCCATCACAAGCTACTTCAGTGGGTGCCATGTGGGCCCTCGGCACGTGTCTCTCTCCTGAAATCCTCAACTAGAAAAGAGAACAGGGTAATCCCTTCATGCGTAAGTTGTGGAATAGTAGATTTAATAGTGGTGTGGGAAAGGCTGGCTTGGGACTTCACAGGCTAGAGAGATTAAATATTATCCAAACAAAATAACCCTCTAGTCCAACTCAAGGCCTGTGGCAACTACTTACAAAAGCACTGGTCTAAAGCAAATACACCATGGCATAGGTTTTACTGAAACAGTAGTCTGTATCGTGGATTGCTGGTAGGCATAGTAAAACAAAAAAATCAGAAGCCGTGGTTTAGTAAAGAGCTGCCACCACGAGGAGAAAGCTTACAGCAGGTATACCTCAGCTTCGTGGCAAGAGATGTTATTATTTTTCCAAACATGCAGAAAGCTGCATTCGGCAACATCGAACAGAACAAGACTCTATAGTATATGTAATAACTGAAATACTCACGTGCTCAGCAAAAATCACAAGAGCTTGCTGTTCCTCTGCTAATTCAAATATGAAGTCAGAGTTCTGAGCAAAAGTCCAGATGTCACCTTCATTGCCAGTGTAGAAAAAGATGGGTCCAAATCCTTTATTCCAGAACTTGGCTGAACGAAACAATTGACAGAAACAAATTAAAAAACCAAACAACCAATGACTCTACTTTTGGTGAGTTTGGGCAGGAGCTTAACAAGGAAGAAGTCTGTGAACAGGCTGATCCCTGAGACCTGAGCTGGGGCATAAAGGCGTCAGAAACACCAGGCTACAGAAATCTCTCATTTGAGCAGGGGTAAATAAGAGCTTCCATGAGATCAGCACGTGGCCTGGAACTTCCGCTTCTGCTTGAAAATCCCTAAAATCTCAGTTCTGCAAGGCATTTGGAAACAGCTGCCCCCCAAAAGAGTGATTTCCCATTGATATACCCTCATCCCAAACTGATTTATATATTATATAAATATTATATATTAAATTTATATACCCAACTCATCCCAAAACACACGCACTTTTCCCACAAAACAGATGTTAGGGAATTGCCTGCATCTTTCTGCTGCTCCTGCTGTGATGTATAATATATAGTCAAGCTGTAAATCACATATCATAGAATAGTTTGGGTTGGAAGGGACCTACAAAGCTCATCCAGTTCAACCCCCCCTTCTGTAGGCAGGGACACCTCCCCCCAGCCCAGGTTGCTCCAAGCCCCGTCCAACCTGGCCTTGAACACCTCCAGGGATGGGGCAGCCACAGCTTCTCTGGGCAACCTGCGCCAGGGGCTCACCGCCCTCACAGGGAAAAATTTCTTCCTTATGTCCGACCCAAATTCACCCTCTTTCAGTTTAAAACCATTGCCCCTTGTCCTGTCACCGCAGGCCCTGGTAAAAAGTCTCTCTCTCTCCAGCTTTCTTATAAGTCCCCTTTATATATTGAAAGGACACAATAAGGTCTCCCTGGAGCCTTCTCTTCTCCAGGCTGAACACCCCCAACTCTCCCAGCCTGTCCTCCCAGCAGAGGGGCTCCAGCCCTCGCAGCATCTCTGTGACCTCCTCTGGCCCCGCTCCAACAGCTCCGTGTCCTTCTGCTGTTGGGACCCCCCGAGCTGGAGGCAGCACTGCAGGGGGGTCTCCCCAGAGCGCAGCAGAGGGGCACAGTCCCCCCCCTCGCCCTGCTGGCCACGCTGCTGGGGATGCAGCCCACAATATGCTGATGATGATATGACGATATGTTATATACATAACACACGCACGTGTCTCTCTCTGTCTTATACAATATATCATATATATATATATATGATGATATGTGAAGATGATGTGCTTCATCCTCTGATCTGTTTATAACCGAAAGCAAATCGAGACCGGCGGGACAAGCTGACCCATGATGTCAATACTTGCTTGTCTAACAAACATTTGCTTTAATGCCTGCTGACTTTACCAAACATTTGATTTTAGTTTACTCTTAAATTGCACAGGAATTAAGAGGGATAGCTTTCTTCAACAAACAAAATAGTTTTCTTCAACAATAGACCTCAGACCATCAGTTAAGTGTTGATTTCAACACATTGTCACATCACCCAAAGGGACTCTCCAACAGCGTTTGTCTTTCAGACGTCGCAGCAGCATGTCACACAGGTCCGTTTCCATTAACAGAGGCCTGAATTAAATTCTTGGCATTTTCAACACAGACTTGCCAAAGCAGGATTTGGCTTGGAAATGGGTTTGAAACCTTTCATTTAGTGAAACTGCTGCTCTTTGTTAACAAAGAGGCTGATTCTCTTTCTGTGTTGCATTTGCTTTGGGTACCAGGTAGGAAACCAAAGCGCTTTACTCTGGCTTTTCTTCTGATATGCTTTGTGGCTACTGGAGTAAACAACCATTCACAGGAGCCAAAACCAAACCAGACAGGTTGCTTGAAAAGGTATCTATTTTTAGATTGAAATCCTGGGTAACTGCCAGCTAACCTCAAGACAGTCAGATGCCTGGTTGTGAAAGAAGAGTCTCCTTCGAGTTCTCAATGATAATCTGAAAAGTCTCATATTGCACAGGAAGCAGTAGAGGGGAAAGGAACTACTCACAGGAATTTTGAGTAAGAAACTATTTGTAAACCAGCAGAACTGCAACGTTAATGTTTTGTTTCTCACAAATATTATTGAGCTCTGCCCAGGACATACAGATAAAACACTTTAAAAAGAAAACAAATAAAAATTACGCAATGCTTTAAACCAGGTGATCCCAAAGTTCTGTTCAAAAAGGGCCGGTTAATTAGTGAAATTTCAGCCTTGGGTGAGCCATCAAAATTCACTGGCGTTCCCGTATCTTTGGGCTGAAATGGTCCATGAATTCGTGCTTGGTGAAACACATATGACTGGGTGCAGGCACTGAACCAGCCGCAGAGTAACAGGTGAGGTGAAGAAGGTGAGACGCTGCATACGGAGCCGCAGATGCAGGCAGTCTGTGAGGCAGCAGCAGGCAGGCGCCAGGCTGCGCAGCACTCTGGGCCAGTGCGATTCACAGCTCCGCATTTGCGCTCTCCTTGACTCCTCCAAGCAGGCAGGATTGAAAAACATGTGACGCTGGTTATTGAAATTGCTGCCTTTTTAGTCACATGCTGTTTAGAAAAGCCTCTTCTCTTACTGTCTGTTGCACAGAAGATAACTCATTGTTTGGCTAGCAAGGAAGACACTGCCGGCTCCTTGCTGGAAGCCCTCATTGTTCAGCACGGCTTAAGCTATCTAAAGTTGCAGGGTTTTAAATAACGCAAAACACTGACCCAAGAGGAGTTATTTTCGCTTGTATGAATGATGGGTACAGAGTGCAAGGTTTGGGTCACTGTTTGTTTTTCCTGCTGCATTCAGAGCACCAAATGGTACTTGGAAGAGATGCTGTGGCCAACTGAAGATGCACGTGCCCAGAGCCAGCCCTGGTGCAAGCTTAACACAGCTGCTGCTTCTAGTCAGCTCTTGCTCCAGAGAGGCCAATCCCCACACCGCACCCCACACCAGATTGAAGGGAAGAGGAGGAGGACATGGACAACACCGGGGGGGGGGAACGACTGGCTCAGGAGGGGGCCGGCACTCAGCTCAAACTGACTCCCGGCTGCTCAGCTGTCGAGGTTTCAGTTGGGATAGAGTTAACTTTTTTAATTAGCAGCTGGTTTTAATTAACTTTTTAATTAGTGCTATATTTTGGATTTGGGATGAGAAAATACTTTTGATAGCACACTGGTGTTTTTAGTTGTTGCTAGGCAGTCAAGGCCTTTTCTGCCTCTCACACCACCCCACCGGCGAGGGCTGGGGGTGCACAAGAAGTTGGGAGGGGACGCGGCTGGGACAGCTGACCCCAACTGACCAAAGGGCTATTCCATACCATAAAGCATCATGCTTGGCATATAAAGCTGGAGGAAGAAGAAGGAAGCAGGGGGGACTGGCCGCTTGGACTGATGGCATTTGTATTCCCAAGTGACTGTTACGCTTTCCCGGGGATGGCTGAACACCCGCCTGCCCATTGGAAGCAGTGAGTGAATTCCTTGTTTTGCTTTGCTTGCGTGTGCAGCTTTTGCTCTACCAATTAAACTGTCTTTATCTCAACCCACGAGTTTTTTTCTCTCACTTTTACTTCTGATTTACTTCTGATTCTGTCCCTGATCTGGACTGGGGAGAGCGAGCAAGCAGCCATGTGGTTCTAGCTGCCGGCTGGGGTTAAACCCCGCCACCAGCCCAGCTCTCTGGGCACCGGGCGGAGAGGCTCTCTGCCTCAGCGCAGGGGCAGTTAAAGCTCAAGCAGAGAGCAACTGGGCCCTGAGCCACCGCAAGGCCCCGCCGCGGCGATGCCCGGCTGCAGCACACCCCGGGGCCTACCTGAGACCAGGTACCGCTGCGGGAAGGTCTCGTTGCCGCAAGTCTCGAAGCTGAAGTGGTCCCGCACCTGCGGGAAGAACCGCTCCTCCAGGCCGGGCCCCACTGCCCGAGCAGCTGGAGGGGGAGACCGTCAGCGCCGGGGAAACCGGGGGCCCGGCCCGGCCCTGGGGCCCAGGGGAGCCCCGTTCAAGGTCCCGCCCGAGGAGACGGAGAGGGGCCCGGCCCGGGTCACCCACCGGGAGCGGCGCCAACCGGCGGCAGCAGCGGCGGCGGGAAGAGGAGCAGGAGCGGCAGCAGCGTTTCCATGGCAACTGCCCAGCTGCCCCCTCCGCCCCGCGCACACCGGACGGTCCCGCTCCGTGGGAACCGCGGGCAGCTGGTCACGTGATCCCCGGGCTGTCGGCATCACGTGGTGGCCTGCGCGCCCCCTCCCCCCTCACGTGACCACGCGAACGCCACGCCTACCGGGGCACCGCCGTGTTGGCTGAGGGNATGTTGGCTGAGGGGCCCTTTTCTCGGGCACCCCGGGGGTGCTGCTGGGGGGGTTGGGTGGGGGTCGTGTCGCGTCGCCTGTTGGGCCCCGTGGAGGGTGCGGGGGGTCGGGGCAGGAGCCTCAGCGTGGGCTCGGGGATGCAGGGGCAGGGCAGGGTGGCGGGGTGGCGGGCGGGAGCGAGCCTGTGCGCCCCCTGTGTGGGAGCGGCCTTGCCGCTGGCTTGTGCTCTTCAAACCTCTGCAGTATTTGCTTCCTGGTGCTGGATCGGTGCTGGCCTTTGCAGGGACAAGTGGTGGCACCTCAGGCCCCTTCCATGATGTGGTTGCATGAGAAGGCAGAGCCAGGGAGGAGCGAAAGCCTGGCCCAGGCAGCGTGCAGGGTCCATGGCAGCTCGGCTCAGCACCCAGCAGAGGTGAGGGAGGTGGGAATGTGGCACGAGAGGAAATCAGGGTGAGGATCCACCTCTCTGGTGAGGAGTGGTGGGTGAGGGAGCAGCAGGGGAGAGATCCGGAGGATGCCCCTCGCTCTCTGCAGGAGTGGAATGCGTCCCTGTGGTGGTGATACACCGGTGGCCCTGTGGTTGGGCGTACTGGGGAGAGAGGGAGCTTATGCTGCTCTGAGAGCAAGTCAGAAGCACCATGAAATCGTTTAATGGGTGATTTCTCGAGGTTTTTGGTTCCAGAGGGAGGCCCCAGCAGGTACCGCAAGGGGCACGGGGCCCTGACAGAAAAGGGGAATGGAGAAGGTGGTGCTGCAAACTAGGCAGTGCTGAGCCTGCTAGTATGGCTGTAAGTAAACTCAGCAGTACCTATGATCTAGCTTGATCTTGTTATGCCAAGTGCTGTATAAATGTGCAAAAAAAAAAAAAGGCCTGGTTTTACCCCAAAGGGTCAGTTCATTGTCAGCTGATTCGAAATGTTGCAGACAATTTACAAGATGTCTGTGAATGTCGTAGATGTTTATATTTTATAAGGGAAGGCTTTTAGCTTACTGAAGACCAAAGGAGCTGTTAGAGGAAGAAGATTTAAAGGATGTGGTGATGAGTGGGAAGCTGCAGAAGCAGTGTCTTCAGGTCTGCTATTACCATCTGCAACCACACGGTGGCAACCACAGCATGGGAGATGAGTCTGGTTCAGGCGGTCACAAGATGACAATGGGTTCAAGTTAAGCCAGGCGAGGTTTAGGTTGGATATTAGGAAAAATTTCTTCACTGGAAGGGTTATCCAACATTGGAATAGGCTGCCCAGGGAGGTGGTGGATTCGCCATGCCTGGAGGTGTTTAAAAAAAGGGTAGACGTGGTACTTGGGGATATGGTTTAGAAGTGGTTTTGTCAGGTTAGGTTAATGGTTGGACTTGATGATCTTAAAGGTCCCTTCCAACCTTAACAATTCTATGATTCTATGACAAAACCAGGTGAAAGTCGAGTCTAGCCTGTCTCGGCGTGATGAAAGGGCAGCACCAGGCTCCGAGGATGCGTGAGTGGCTCTGGCCAGGGCTTCTCTCGGGCTGGTTTTGTACTCAAGTCCCCACCTGAGGAGGTACAGAGATCCTGCCTGCTTCTTGTCTGAAACTTGCATAAGATTTATTCCCGGTAGACCGGTCACTTGATTGAAGAAATGTTTTTTCATGCATGAGGACTTAAACAGTGTTATGCTTTCTTTTTGAATTTAATAGAATGAAAATATTGTACTCAGAGGAGTTCTGAGCAGTATTTCAATTATGTTATTTTTTAATTAGTTTCCTGCACTCCCAGGTTTGTGCTTTCAATAAAGTGTCATTATAATTAAGACTTTGAAATGCCTGATTTTTTTGGGACTGTTGTTTTTAAGACTGTTTTGGCTTGATGCTCCTGACTAGGTTTATTTCTGCAAAGGATGAGGCTCAAGCAACTTTCCACCTCCCCATAGAGGAGAAGGCTGTGACATAAGAGACTCTTCTACTTCATAAACCACTGGATAGTCTTCAGATATATTAGTTTAAAATGTGAACTGATACAAAGAAAACTAAACACATTAGCAGGAACTTCTTTGGTTTTGCAGTAGAGAGGAAAGCCTGGAACTGTTCCTTGGAGCAGGTCCTATGTGGGTTCAGCATGAAGGCTGTGCTGCATGCAGCAGGATTAAGATCTTATTTTTAGACTACTGCTTATCTAAATTCTGTCCCAAAGAGCTTTGCAGAGTTAAGCTACAAGTAATGGCTGTGAGGTGTGTAATCCAGGGTTTTAAAGTAAGAAGAAAGGATTTGTACTCATTGCCAAGCTTTATGAAGAGGTTAAGGAAATCCATGAGGTGACATGGGCAAAGACCTTCATCCTGGGGCGAGGAAAAGGTTTTTCACCAAAGCCTTTTGTGTAAACCAATCCTAATAAAATAATGCCTTTAAAAAGGCTCTTAGTATCTTCAGAAATGAGAATACTTGCTGGTGGATGGGACAGAGCCAAAGGCTTTCCAAGATCTGAAAGGAGAAGGAAGTAGTCTGGTTTTGTCCCTCCCCTGTCAGTAGTATTAAACTCATCCAAAGATACTAAACTGAGAAGGCCAGTCCCTCTCTGGTGGTACTTTCAGACTGTTGGCAGCTCCAGCTGGACAAGCTCCTTCCAATCTCCCTTGGTCAGATCCTTGGTGGAATAAAAGAGCAGGGGGTGCTTGGAGTGACTTCTGGACCCAAACAGTGCAGTCCAGTATTTCTAGATGGCTGCGTTTGCATTTTGCCTATTCATTTAAAATTATGTAAATCTTTCTTCCATCTGCTCCAGGTTAACTGATAATAAGTTCCTGTTCTGTGGAAGTGGAGTGATCGGACACCTGTCCTGTCTGAACTGAGCGGCATGTCTTCCGCTCGTAACCTGTGGCAGTGTGCTGCCTTTTCATGGATCAGTTTCTGTTGTCCATGTTGGCTAAAGAACGGTCAGTGTAAAGGTCCCTTGGTCCTAGCTGGTGGGATGGAAATGGGATGTTCAAACATATTTGAAAATAGGGAGAGGGCTTAAGCATATAGTCAATTATAAACAGCCTTGCACATAGTAATTGTGTAACTTCAGTTTCCCTCTTTGGAGGAAGTAGGATCTATGCATCTTTTTTTACAGAAATCCCCAGAGCGCCTTTGAGATCACGCAATACCTGTTACATGCTCAAAGGTGTCCCCAGCAGGCCTGCGTCGCTGCTCGGCTCGAGGGCTCTGTGGGGCAGCAATGGAGGTGTTGGGGCAGCGGTGGCATTTGGTTCCCTGGGTGGAAACTCAGCTCCCTGGTGAGCCACGGCTGAGACCGAGGGCTGTCAGTGTTCACCCGTGTAACTCTTGAGCGGTGGCTGAATGAGAGTGCAGCCTCCCTGAGTCCTCTGCCTGCTGTGGTGGTTCCTGGCAGAGCTGCCTGGCTGCCCTTCCCCGTGCTCCTCTGGCTGCTTGCTGCAACAGCATGGAACGGCATCAAGACTTGGAGCAGTCTTGCTGAGAGACGATATGGTGTATTTGCACACTGTGTCCTCTCCCTTGCTTTTAGCCTGACAGCCTGGGAGCATCCCCTGGGACAAAAAAATGCACCTTTATTTTGGAAGAGGTCCCTATGCTTCAGCCTGTGGAGCAAGTGGAGAAAAATACAGAATGTGGTCAAGGATTCAAAAAGGGGAGCATTGGATGTTGGCCTGTGTATTGCAGAGGGCAAAAAGGCATTGGTGGTGGGAAGGTGGCCCTGTAATTGCAGTGAGGCCAAGGTCACCTGGCCACTTGGTCTTGTGTGTGCCCAGGTCAGAGCAGGGTGCACCTTGATCAGGTGGCTCGTCATGGTCTATCACAGGCACAGGTCTGTGTGGTTTTTTTGGGTAAAGAGCAGGACCAGGGAGCTGAGCCAGCTGAAAAATACTTTCCCTTTCCTCTTGTTGAATTAATTTTCTGAGGGATTGGTCTTCAGGTCTGGCTCACTGACTGTCAGTGCAGAGGCTGGTGCCAGCACAGGGTTGAGGGCAGGGGCAGCTGAAGCAGGGGGAAGGTGCGGTCATGCCTTCAAGCGGCAGCTGGCTTTCTTCTGGATTGCAGAAACGGCATAGCCCAGAAAAATGCTGTGGGACAGGTCTGTTAGCTCACAGAGGATGTGATGTGGAAGGCTGCAGTGTCTGGCTGGGAGAAGGCTTCCCTGGAGAGGCTGTGCTTACACTAATCTTTTTTTGGCCTGGTGGTTGTCAGAGGAAAGGTTTCACCTTGTCCTTTGCTGCTCTGTCCCTTTGTGCCCTCTGTTCACTGGGTGGATGTTCCTGGGGCTGTGCTAGCTGCTGCTTTCAGCCAGAGCTCAGCATGGTGGCACTGGAGGTACAAAGGAACCATGTCCTCGAGGACTGCAGCAAGCTGGGAGCGGCGCGGTGCCACGGTGAGCCTCGGGTGCAGGAGGCAGCGTGGGGTTTGTGCCAGTCGGGGTGACCGAGTGTGAACATCAATCCATGTGCAGGCTTGCCAAAGCAGAACGTGCGTGCACTGTGCAAAGTGGTGTTACAGCCTCCTGATAAGATGCTTTAGGAGGTCAGGTTTAGTGGCACCGTGACCTTCACGAGGTGGTTAGCTGAGAAGTGATGTGGCTGCGCTGCTGCTGCTGCCGGAGAGCTGGGGGCTGGGCCTGGCAGAGCCTGGCTGGGCATGAGGAGCCTCTGCCGCCCACCTCCACCGGCTGGAGGTGCCGTGATCTGTGCTCTGGGGTGCACCAAATCTGCCAGCGGCACTTGGCAGCAGGCTGCTGCCGGGACCCGCAGCTCCCTACTGCAGGCAGGAGTGGGCACGAACTAGAGGGACCACCTGGCTGCTGTGCACCCTGTGGAAGGTGTTGGTGAGAGTGCTGGTGAGGGGCTTTGTCCCCCCCTCCTCCCCCTCAAACTGCACTTTCACCGTTGGCTTTTCTTAACTTGGGCGGTCTGTGCACTTCTGGCAGGTATTCATTGCTCTGAATTTACTCTGCAAGCAACGCCTCTAAATCCAGTTGGGGTATCCAGTGGGGCATGGTTGAGCTGTGTGTGACAGATTCAGTGCCACTTGGCTCTTGTGTCTTGCAGGAGGGCACAGTCTGACCCTGAGTAAGGTTCAGGGATGCCAAAAGCTATAAGTGATTTTCGTAAGCCGGAAAATAGGAATTTGCCTGTGGGCAGGAAAGGGTGGGCTGGTGGTGACTGAGGGGCCGTCCCTGCCCTGGTGCAGAGCCCTGGGTGAGAATCATGTTTCGCAGGCAGGAGAGCTGAGGCTGGGGGTCTCCCTGCAGATGCTGCTCCTGCTGGAGTTCAGGCCTCTCCGTTTCTGCACAGGGTGCAGCAGATCCTACAGCCTGGGAGTGTGCCAAGGGACAACATGTCTGCCCCTGCTCCAGCTAGCAGGCAGGGATGTTATCAGTCCTCAACGACATTCAAGGACAAGGTCCTGGAGCCGCTGCTAAGGGGTGTGCATGGCCAGCGTAGCTGTGTGGCAGGCTGGTGGGAGGAGTAAGCGTCGGTGTGGGACAGGGATCAGCAGCAACCTCAGCCTTGTTTAAAGGACCAAAGTAAGCCATGGTGCCTGTGGGGTGATACATCAACCAGTTTTTTCCTCCTCTGGGGGTATGAGGAAGGTTCAGGTACACAATTTCTCAAGCTATAATCTTCTCCCTTCTGGCAGGACCCAATTCTGTGGTGCACTATTCAGCGTCAACAATCTCCTGGTTGTGCTATGTTGTCCCATGTTGGCAAGAGGAGCTGCAGCAGACGTGGGCAGTCCCTGTACTGACTAGGGGCTCTCTTCAAGGGTTTCCTCCAGTTGAGTATGCTTTTATGTTGTTCTTGGTGTCTAAGAAGGTGCAAGCTCCTACCAGAGCCTCTCCCACTGCTGGACCTTGAGGCAGTTGCTCTGGGGTGTGGATTCTCAAATGTCTGCTAAAGGCTGCAGCACCTCCTGCACTGGGAGCACAAACAGGGTCTCACTTCCCCATGTGCTGCCTTGTTTTCGCAAAGCCAAGCACCTCTGAGGTCTTGACCCTCCTGTCAAATGTGGCTGAAATAAGAAGTGAGCCCCCAAATTGTCCAAGACAGGACAAACAAGTGGAGGCAGTGTGATCGCACACTTCTTTTCTAGAAGATGCCTCCCAAGGAGCATTAAGGGAACAAATACCTTGCACTGCATTGAATGACCTACAGAGTAATGTCGGGCTGTGCTTTGGAGGACATGGCCTTTCCATGAGTTTGGGTCTGAAAAAGGCAAGTGCTTAGACCCATCTGAAGTCTCTCTCTGTTCCTCTCTTTGTTGTCCTGGTCTACAGGCCCAGCTGGTCCGCCATCCACCTTCAGCAGAGGGCTTTTCCGTATGCTGGGCCTTTTTGGCTTGGCTCTTTTGCACCTCCCAGAGGCTCCCCTTCAGGCTGATGCTTTGGGACCGAATCCTGGCTGTGGCTGTCACACCTGTGGTTCTGTCAGTGATCTTTTGACAGTCACCTCTAGAGACCTCCGGTGTTTGGGACAGACAGCTGTCACCCCACAACTTCCTGATGGGGTGGCATGGCTGCTGGCTGGCTTGGAAACGCTCAGAAGCACTTGGTGTCCTGGGCTGGGCTTCAGATGAGAGGCTTAACTGGCTGTTCAGCTCTTCCAGGGACACGCTTTGACCTCCGTTTAATTACTTCAGTGACAGCAAGCACACAGAAAAGAACATCCTTGACAACCTCCCAGGGTCCTTGATAATCCCACAGTGACTGAAAGCAAGGGTGGAGGAAGGGTTGCGAGCCTCCATTAGAGCAGAGCTGCTGCCTGGTTGTGCTGCTGCAGACATGTTGGAGCCCGTGCTCCTGCCAGCTGTGCCTGGGGGCCGTGGGCATGCTGGCCCAGGGGGAGCTGGGGGCACCAAGGAGGCTGAGAGAGATGGTGGCGTCCTTTAAGGTCCTTTAAGAGGAGAAAAGCACTTAGACAAGAGGAGGAAATTCTCGCAAGAGGAAACGTATGTAAGTGGCACTTACACCTGGGTCCTGAGGTTTTCTGCAGAGTAATGCAGGTGCTTCTTGGCCATCAACACTGAGGTTTGTTGCTGGCACTGTGTCTGCTTGATAGTGGTGTTCCTGGTGGGTTGGCTGTCTGGTGTTCCTTTGCCTTAATGATGTGGACACTGGGGCCACTGAGCCGTCGGGCTGGTGTTGATGGGGCTGCTCGTGTGTTGAGCACCAGGGCAGCACCTCTCCGCTTTGACACCTGCTGATGGTCGCTCACAGCTTCCCTGCTGGCTGTGAGAGCAGACAGCTGCTGCCAGGGCTGCTCCGCCTGCTGCTTGTTGTGGGGAAAACAATCCATGCGCACAGGTGAGGCAGGACAACGTAGCAGGGTGCACTGTGGAGCATAAGCTGGTCATGGGCTTTGCCGGCTGCATCACACAGGTACGCAGCCTGGGAAGGGGTGTCGGCTGGGAAAAGCGAAAGGGGAGAGAGGAGCTGGGGTTCTCTTACCTTAGCACTGAATATGCCGCTTTTGATGGACATGGTAGAAGGAGCAGGCAGAAGGGGAGGCAGGAGAGCTGGCTGGGCAGCAAGCCAGGCCCGCCGTACCTGAAGGGGAGACCGCACTGCAGCGAGGAGAGACGTGCCTGGGACTGAGCACCAAAGTAACTGGGGATGCATCTGCATCCTCACGTGAGCTTCACCCCGCAAACAGGCTTGCCTGGCTGACCTGTTGGGTTTGCTGAGATCGCTGACATATCCGCCCTGTGAATGGAGTTGATTTTAATCCCTGTGAATCCCTTTCCCCATTTCCCTTAAAGGAAATGGAGCCACAGAGCTGTGGGTACCCGGAACACAGCCTGACTGACCACCCTGTCACTGACAAGCTCCTCATGCCACACGTACAAATCTGCTTGTTCCCACTGCATTTGTGGTGGCGGTTGTAAGGAAAATATGCCCAAAGTGGTCCCCAATTTGAGGGAGGAGTTTGTAGCCCAAAGTTGTAGCCTGACTTGTGAGTACACCGACTCTGGGCAGCTCTCTGCAGGTTGCTGCTACCCCGAATCTCAGTGCAGGAACAGCTGCTCTCAGATCCTGCGCTGCAGCGGAAGGACGCTTCTGAAGATGGTTTCTCATTGTACGGCATCTTAGCAACCGTGTTTACAAGATAGCAGTAAATGGGCATTAAATATTCTTAAAGTCAGGTACCTAGAAGCCATTAAGAGCTGTAACAGCTAGTTATGTCTAAATGCCCTCTTTCTGTTCTAGAAGGTGACTTTGAAAGTGTATCTCATGTTGCGATTTGTGCAACCTACTTTTCACATGGCGAACATCACTCCTGGACATCCCAGAGAGAGGGGATTGCTGTTGCTTCCCCTGTTGGTGGTTGTCATGTAGAAGTATGAGGGGCTTCAAGACACCATGTCTGGGGCAAAACTTGTGGTCTGTAGCACCTAGGTATTGCTCTCCACGCATCAGTGCCCTGTGGCAGCTCTGATGGAGAGGGTCTACAGTGCTTCAGGGGAAGAGGGTCTGTGACATCCGTAAAGTGACATTTCCTGCTGTATCCAACCACCCATCTTTGCTCCACCTGATTTCATTCTTACTGGAGGAAACTGCCCTGGCTGGTTAATGCCTCTGCAGAGGGGATTTAAGGACCCTCACCCAGGAGAGCCTGTGTGGCTGCTCCAAGTGTCTCACCTGCAGCCTGCGTCGCCACCTGGGATAAATGCTGCTCCTGGCCCTGTGTGCCTCCTGCTGTGGCAGCGTGGGGTGTCCCCTGGGAGCCAGAGAGGAGGGCAGGGGCCTCACTGCCCCTTCTTGCCTGTGCCTCTGCCTGGCCCCTGCTGTTCGGTGGGGACAGGAGCACTGTGGAGGGGACAGAGGGCTGAGCATGTGCCTCAGTCACGCGTTGCTGTCTGGAGAGCCCCATCCTGCTCTGGAGCACACCAGAGTCACTAGTGTGGCACAGATGTCACCAGCTGCGTTACTTGAGTCCCGGCTGCCTCCTGCTCCTGCGTCACCCAGACTCTTGTTTGTCTTGTCCTCATCAAATAACCAAAATGGGCCCTGGGTGCTCTGGTAGTGGGATTACTGTAACCCGTAGAGCACCCTCGCCCTGTGTGACAGCAGCGTTTGTGTCAACGGAGAAACACTGTGGTGCCCGTCACACGAGCGAGGGGGGGTCGCCCACCTCCTGCCCCACGGAGAGCTGGAGTGCGTGGTGGTGGGTGCTGCGTGTCCGCCCTCACCGAGCGTGCTTATCCTGGGGGTGAGGGGACGGGGTAGCAGCTGGGAGAGGAGCCAGAGCTGGAGGAGCGGTGGGAAGACATGGCCCACCGTCAGAAAGTGCTTTCTTTCCTCAGGCTGAGGTCGCACGATCTCTCCTGGATTTGCGCAGACACTGGGGAGTCGCGGTGCCGGGACCTGTCACCATTTAACGTCTGGGGTCCGACAGTGGTGTCCTTGCCAGCTGGGCTGCTCTGGCCGCCGCCGGTGCGGGAGCCGGGGCGGTGCCCGGGGCAGGGTCGGACTCGGTCCCCCCGTGGGGCGGGGGAAAGTCCTGACCGGGGGTCGGGAGGAGCGATGGGTGGGGGTCGCCTTTGCCGCGCTTCACGGAGGAGCCCGGCCGGTGCCGAGGCGCACGCTGACACCGGCGTGGTGTCCGGGGGAGGTGATGCCTGCCTTCGGCGGAGGGGGGGCGGCCGCCGGTGCGCGGCACGGGGGGTGGCGCGTCGCCATGGGGCGGGCGGAGCCGTGCGGGGCCGGGCCGGGCCGAGGGCAGCGCGTCCTGCCGGAGCCGGGCCCGGCGGGGCCGAACCGGAGCCGCAGCAGGTGAGTCGAGTCGGGCCGGGGGGGGGGGGGGGGGGCCCCGGGCCGTGGGTGACAGCCTCTCNCCCCCGCGCGGTGTCCCCGCCGGGAAGCTCCGGAGCGGGCGGGACACGGGGCGCTCCCGTCCCGCTCTCCGAGCGCCCTCGGCCTCGCCTCTTTCTCCGCTCCGGGAGCGGAGCCCCGGGCCCGGGCAAGCAGCACCACCCGCCGCCCGCGGTCCCCGCTGTCCCCGGGCAGGCGGCCGGGAGCCCGGGCGTGCCGGGTGTCCCCGGTACCGAGAGCCTGCCGCTCTCAGGGCGCTCGAGCCAGCTGCCAGGCGGTACCGCTTTATTAATTAAGCCCTTTGGGCTGCCCTGCTCCCTTCTTCCAGGGCTGGAGACGGAGCTGATTCTGGTCCCGGGAGGCTGCTTTGCGCTGTGTGCTAAAGCCTGTCCGGGAGGGGTGGTGGGGAGCTGTTCCCGAGGGTGATGGCGAGGAGGAGCAGCTTCGGGAGGGAGCGGTTCGGCGGTTCTTCTGGCCTGGGCTGGCCCCAGAGGTGGTTTGCCAGCCGCCGCCCCCGGGAACATGCTCGGTTGTCCCTGGAGACCAATGTCTCTAGCACTGTCCCTCGTCTTAATTCGGAGAAGGGCTCTGGGCTTTTTGGAAGACTGCAAGAAAAAAGTAGATCATGGGGCGTGGGGGGGGGAATAGAGTTTGTGCTTGGTGTGGAGTTCCTAGACTTGGCGTGGAGTTCCTCTGTGTCACCATTCCCCGTGTCCAAGCAAGTAGTTTGATGCTGCTTGCATGTAGTGTGCACGTGCTGGCTCAGATTGGTTTGCTGAAGGGGAGATGTATTTTCAGCCCAGTCTCTGCTTTGCAGAAAAGGTCCCTCTTCCCCTGTCCTTTCGTGGTGAGCCTGGCTTGCCAACACGGACCTGCCCCAGAGCGGCAAGGAATGGCTCAGGCTAGCTTGGGCAGGATTCTCCCACATCTGTGGCCCAGCAGCTCCAGGGTCTCGTTCTTCCATTTCTCTGCCAAGTTCAACAATTCCAGTGCAGAAACAGTACCCAGGAGAGAGCACGCATGAGCTGCAGCATCCTGCCTTCAGCTTGAGTCCCAAATGTATCTTGTTTTTCTTTTTTACAAAAAACCTAACAACACTCAGACAACAGGGAAAACTGAGATGGAGGCTGTGTAAAACCTGCATCCCAGGTTTAGGTAAAGCTGTGGGGTAAACAAATGGTAAAAAGCCACCACTCGAGGAGTGAAAGCATTGCTGTTATCGTGCAAGGTCAGTCACAGCATGGCACAAACCTGCACGAGGCCAAACGGATGCTAGCTGGAGCCGAAGTGTCAAAGCGGAGCTACCTGCGTGTGGGTGGTGATAAATCACAATACAAGAGTTTCAGTGCTCCTGTCCCTGAACGGGAAAGGAATATAAACCCAAGCTGGCCCTGAGCATCAAGGCTGAGGGATGCATCTGGCTGCAAAGCTGGGACGTCAGCTCATCACGCGATGGGCCTGTCAGCATGGGGAAGACTGGGCAGCACTGAGAGCCCCCCCCCAGGGACCTTGCTGGAGGGCCCTTGCCTGGCCCACGGGCCTTCCACAGGCAGGAGTCGGGGCTGAGTCACTGGGGGTACCCGGCACGTATTTGCTTGTCCTTTTCCCGTTGAATCGTACTCCGCTGGGAATGGGCGCTCCCACAGGGATGTTGCTGCTTGCACCTTGCGGAGGTTGTGTGGGGTGAGCTGCAGCTGTGTTTCCAGCATCTCTGTTGTGCTGGTCCACCAGGCAGGGTCCTCCTCGCACAGCACATCCCTCAGCAGTCCCCTCAGCTTGCTGTTGATACACTGTTGTTATTTTCTCTTTAAATTACTAGCGCGGTGATCATCAGGTTTGGTGTTTTCTACTGATGTTTCAGAGGATCCCAAAGCAACGTGTAAGCTCACGGGCTGAAACTGGAGGTCCTCTCATAACCAAAGCACCTTTCTACGCCGGCTGGCAGAGCTTTTGGGAGTGTGTTTGGTATCTTCAGGCTGCAGCCAAATGTACCTGCACCTGGGGAGTGGCACAGGAGTTAACTGGAGAGCATGGGACATAATTGCGAAGCCCACTTATGGCAGAAGCTGTGATTTTTCTGCGACCTCCCTGCTTCTTGCTGTATGGAGAAAGCTGCTGCTTGTCTGTCTTGTGAGCCCAGAAGCTGGTTTTCTTCTGCTGGGGACTGGAAGCCCTTGCAGTCGGAATTTAAAACATGGGGGCAGTTAAAGAAAACACCTCAGGGTCCGTTCCTATATTCAAATTAACTCTTGCATAATCTTCTCCCCTAAGGACAGATTTTGCAATGAAAACTTTATGTAAAGCAGCAGCCTGGCTTTACATAAAGTAAGGCCGTGGGGTTTTGACTTGGAGCACAGTTTCTGAGGCAACTTTCAACTTTGAGCATCGATGGCAAATGCTTTGCCTCCTGCCCCATCTGATCTTCAACATGAGTGCTTAAGGCTAGAAGTGTATGTCTCGTCTCTTGCCACTGAACATGTCGTGTTGCTGCTATTTAGCAAGTGTTTGGCCAGCGCTGTGCTCCTCCCGTGTCCTCGGGGACAGCTGTAATTAGGTGAAGTGCATGTGCTGTGGCTCAGCTCCATACTGCTGCAAGTTTGTTGAAGCTGCTGGAGTTACAGTGGGGTGGCAATGGGCTTCGATGTCCTGGGAGAGGTAAGCTGCACCAACTGCGTCTTGACCCACCTCCTGTGTCTTGACCCACCTCCTGCTTCTCAGCTGATGCTGGGGTTCCTCTCTGCTGCCCTCCCTCCCTCCTGGGTGTGGAAGTGGGCGGTGAGCCACACTGCTGCTCCGCCAGAGCCTGGTTAAGGACCCTCAGTCACGTTTCTTGTAACACAGTCTTGAAGCCAGTGTGTTTTCATTGTGCGCCTGTTGGTGCAGCCAGGGTAGCAGAAGAGCGCAGCTGGCCATCACATCAGCATTGACCATCACACTGGCTCCTGGGAAGATTTGGGTGGCAGAGACTGAGAAACGCGCTGGTTGAAACAAGCCCTCCTCACTGGTGGCGAATCTAAGAGGATTCGTCACCTCCCGACTTTGTCTGTATGGTGTGAGAGGGGGTGGTTTATTTCTGTGCACGAGCTACATAATGCAATGAAAGCAGGTCTGAAAATGTATTTTTCCAGTGTTGAGAAAGCTTCAAAGCACAGAAGTCTCTGCCAAAGCTGTTGAAATAATTTTGCTCAATCTTTTTGCAGGAAAAGGGCTAAGAAGCAGAAAAGGGATTTTCTGCCCCTTATCTATGAAAGGTGGAGAAAATTTGCTCTGAATTGTTTGTCTTTCATGAATTTGTTTTAAGCTGCCTGGAAAGATCAATTGTTTAGCTGCTGAAGACCATAGCTCCAGCACTGGGGACAAGCCAGCTGGAGTCGATGGGGCTGCCACTATGAATTTTCCACTGCTGGCACAAATAGTGTCTGAGATGCTCTAACTGGATTTCAGCTTTATCTGCTGGATATTTACTACAGTTCTGCTTTGGCTGGAGAGTGGAAAATGTGCAAGTGGAAACGTGCTGGGGGCTTCTTAAGCTTACAAGGGGCAGAATTTCTCCTAGAATGACCCCTCTGAACCAGCAAGGTCCCACATCAGCTTTACCAGCCTGTCTGTGTCCTCTGCTGGATTCAGGTCTGCTGCCCAGATGCCACCACCGCCCCGTCCCTGTTGTGCTGCCCTGCCCAGCACGAGGGTGGCTCAGTCCAAGGTGGCACACCTGCAAAGGTGCTGGAGTGAACGTGGCAGTGCGAGGGCTTGGGCTCCTGTTCCCCTTGTGCAGACTAGGAAATGAAGCACAGAGAGGTTATGGGGAACGCAGTGTTAGGCTGTGAATTATCTGGAGAGTGCCCCAGAGGCTCCTGTAAATGATGGAGGGAGAGAAACACATCTAGAGGGCAATTTGGGCCATGTAATGTCCCAGTTCTGAGTGACCGCCTCTTCACTCCAGAGGCAGCCAAGCTGAAAGGGCTGGGGAATGTGGAGATTTTGGCATGCCTCAGCCCAGCAGAAGCTTTGCCCTTCCTCTCATGGTGGATCAAGAGTTAAAAGTTACACTGGAGCCATCCCCTCAGGGAGGCACATACATCTTGCACTGGAGGCAGGATTAGGAAGCATGAGTCAAATTCACTGCTGAATTATGCAGGCTGTAACAGTCAGCCAGCTGGGGGGCTGCCTGCTCGCGTGCCCACTGCTGCGGCTGCTCCTGGAGCCGAGGAGGCTGGCAGCAGCATTTCTCCATCCTCTTAGCAGCTCTTTGGCTTATCTATTTCCTTGAACCGTGACCTGCAAATGTGGAGAGGAGAAACATGGTCCCTTTAGGAAGGGAATAAGGTGAATGATTTCTGCTTAACAGAAGGATGATGCTTTGTTTTTGCCTTAGATCTCACGGAGCTCAGAAAACGAAGCAGAGCCGAAGTGTCGCTGAATGGGGAAGGGCATCATCAGGCCAGGGTGGGAAGCTGTGATGGTAGAGCGAGGGAGGGACGCACAGCAAGGCTGTTTAATATAACTCTGTTGTGACCACATTCAGTTGGTTGTTCATTGGCGGGAGCCTGAGTTAAAAAAGCATGGCCACCAGTCTCTGGCTTTCCCTGCATGCTGATGCTTCTTGCGTGTGGCTGCTGTGTCTGCCGAGCCTGCGGGCAGCAGAAGCAGGCTGTGCTCCTTCAGCTGAAGGATTACCCTCTGCCAGAATGGGGCTGGCCCTCAAATTAAAGCCTGGGTTTGCTTTGTTTTAATACTCAGGTCCTTTCCCTCAGGTGTTTCTCAGCTGCTGTTCCCTCCACCCAAATGGTTGCTGTCAGCAGAAGGGCAAACTAAGGCCCAGAGCCTCGAGTGTATTTGGAGCCCAGGGTTTCCTCTTGCCAGGTTTGATTCCCTGAAAGTGGGGTGCCTGGTCCAAGCAGGTCTCCCTGGTTGTTTTAATAATTGCTGGAGAAAGACCAGCACTTCCCAAGGAAGCCTGATCCTGCCTCCTGGGGCATCCTTCTGTGGTGTCTTCAGTATGGGGTGTGTCCCACCTTGCCCAGGTCCTTTTGGGTGCCTGGGCGCAGGTGGGCACCATCCCCCGGGGCTGAGTGTCAGAGCACAGCCCACAGCTCCATTCCTTTGCCCTGGGGACATGGCCCATGGCTGTGCTTCCACCATCAGGAGCCCCTTTCAAGCACCTGCTGAGCCCCCCAGGGCGGAGCAGCATCCCCCCTCTGCAATTAGCATAATGATCCGACCTCTAACACCCGACACAGGCAGCCCTCACTCTTCTGTTGATAGCTTTGAGCCTCCTGGCAGCCCCAATGCACAGGATCCCAAACAGACCATGGCTTTCAGGTGCCCTGTTTCAGAACAGCTGCTGCAGTTGTTTCTTGTGTGCTAGTTTCAACAGAACCCTCTGCTCCGTCCATGCACCTGCCAAAGAACAGCGTGGAGCAGTTCCAAGAGCTTATTCTAGTTCCTATTTGGCTGTATTTGAATGCTGAGCCGTGCCCTGTGCTGGTACCTGGTGCCATGGCATGTGAGGTTGGCCCATGGTGATAGTGGTGCTGTTTGGGCAGCCCTGGACTTGAAATTAGAAGCTGCTTACCTGTGGGTGATGAATGGGACATGCAGGTGATGAATGAGTGCTTTTCATGCTTGATGAGCCAGGGGTTGATTTGCTCTCCCTTAAACTGATCAAGTCCCTGAGATGTCTGGATAATGTACCGCCTTCCATCGTGCATTGCTGCGTCCCAGAGGTGGTGGAAAATGATGATTGGTAAGTGGATGTGGGGCCAAAAGGTCAGAGTCAGAGAAGGGCATAGCAGATGCTCCTTCCCTGGCTGGCTGCAGCTGGTGCAAAAGCCCCTGATCCAGCCCTGGAGACATGGATGCCCTGTGCCATGTCCACGACTTTTCACCTCCCATCTTGGCTGCAGGATGCTGCAGAGTGTGGTTTTCCTGTGGAAATAGGGCAGCAATGTGTCCCACAGGGCTGTGCCTTCCTTCCTCCCCAGCTTGATGCAAATATGGCTTTAGGTGAGTGTCAGCAAAGAGCCATTTCTCAGGCGCTGTGGAGGGTGCGGTACCCTGGCTCAGGGTTTTTTTTGCACTGATCAGGAGGAGATGAAGCTCTGGAAAGACCTGGCAGCCGGGCTGTGCTGGCTCTGCACTGATCCAGCCTTGGAGATGCTGGCTGGAGCTACAGCCCAGGTGTCAGCTTCTTACTCGCTGGGCTGTGCCACTTTGCAGGATTTTTCTGTGCTGTACAGGAATAAACTCGTGGAGCAGCACGGTCACAGTGGTGACTCTGGTGTCTGCCCACCTACAAATTTCAAAAACCTTAAAATGTTTAATTCAGTTTATCATGGTTAGTGTTTTCCTTGCAACAGCCTCAGAAGAGCAGGGTTTCATGGTCTCTCCAGGCTGTCCCTGTCCCCGATGGCAGCCAGCACCACAGTGCTGGAGGATGCCACAAGGACCCATTGGGCTATTCTTTCCATGATTCACTGGGAGTCTGTAGATGCAGCAGTCAGCAGGAGGTGGGTCCCCATTAGCTATCTTATTCACCTAACTCATCCCCTTGTCTCTGAGGGATGGAGATAGGGCTGCAGCATGGGTCTCACGTCCGCTGTGTCCTCTCCGAAATGGTGCGGGGGCAGTTCTATGACTTTGAGCCATTTCCTGATGTTTTCCCACGTGTAAAATCAAGTTTCTCCCCACCTGGCTCCCAAAGTGCAAAGCCTAATGAGTGCCCTCTGAGCATCCCCAAAATGAAGTGCTTTCAGGGGATTTGATGCTGTTTGTATTCAGTGTTTTTTGCGGGTGTTGTAAGAGCTGTCAGGAACTGAGTGACATCCAGTGGTTTGGAAAAAGATAGACCAGGTTTAGGAGGAAAACTACTCACCAGGTGTGGTGAGAGCTTGTGTGTGAAGCTCAGCGGAGGAGCTTTTGCATTGCTCAGAAACCACTGGCAAAGACCATGTACTGCTCCAGCAGCTTGTTGAACATGTAAAGCACTGTTAGTCCCAGGTATTACTGCTGTGGTGAGCTGCCAGTGCACCCGCAGCGCAGCACAGCACATGGCCATCTCCAGCCCAGTACGTTCTTATGGACAGGAGATAGCAAATGCTTCAGCAGACCGAGCAAGGCACGCAGGAGAGGACGCGAGGGGCAGGAAACCATGTTCTCCCTGATGAGGAGCGATGCTGGTTGTTGCAGATGGGGTTTTCCTTGCTGAGATATCAGAATGTCTTGCGAAACCAGCCTTTTGGCATTTGAGGAGGGATGGACACAGAGGCTCATTCACTGTGGGGTGATCCCCCGGCAGTGCGTGGCTGACAGCCTGACCCTTTATTCTAGCTTAGGACTCCGGCCATCTGCACTGAGAACAATCCTTGAGCTAAAAATAATCTCTTGACTTCTGGGAAACAACACAGAGTGGTTAAGATTTGAGATTTATCTTTGGGGTTTTGGTTGGAAACCCCAAAGATAAAGGGTATGGCTTTCACCTGCTGTGGAGTACTTTTGGGTTTGCAAGGAGCTCAGCACTTCACGGGCTGTTTGACAGTATGGCCCCCACCTCCCTCCCCAGTCCCTCCACAGCCTCCAGCCCTCATCTCTGGGCTGTAACAAGAAGCAAGGCTATCAGATGATGCCTCAAACATTTCATCAGTGAGGTCATGGTATCTTTTCTCATACTAATGCGTTTTTCTTGATGGAGAGGGTGGGCTGGGGATGTTCTAGCAAGCTCAAACGCTTGACAGTTCCCACATGCTGAGCTGCCTTTGAAACACCCACATGCCCTGCTCTGCTTTTTCATTTGTATAGTGTCAATTAAATATCAGGGGAAAATGAGGTTTATATATGCTGGTGAAATAAGTGCCGTATGACATCAATTAGGGTCTTGTACCATGAGTCTTCAGAATTAAAATAAAAATCACAGAAAATGCGTGAAGAGTGTAGCAAAGGGAGTTGAGATAGACAGTAAATGTGTGGGATTAGGCTTGTGACTGCTGAGTTGTTCCGACTATTTTTTTTTTCTACTGTCTTCCTGCACCTTTCTGTCTCAAAGGAATCCGTGTGCCTTGTCGATCATCAGTGATTTTGCAAGGCAAGCCAACTCAAAGCCTTCTCTGCTGACTACCCTGGAGACTGTGTTTTTACTTTTTCTTGTCTTGTTTCTCTTCTTTCAAAACACGCACTAATTTCCCATCAGACAGGCAGTGCTGTGGCACTTTCTGTGCATGGGGAGTGTTACCAGGGAGGACTCCGCACAGAGACCTTCACAGATGGTTGTGTTAAACTTGCCCAAAACTTAGTGCAGAACAGCCAAGTTCTTCTTGGAGGACCTAGGTGCCTGCCTGTCCTTAACCCTGCTAGAGGCCAAACTGCATCTTAGCTGCCTAAATGTCTTTATGTGTTCTGGCCTGACGAGTCTTTATCAGTTTTGTGAAAGCCATTTCAAGTGGGACTAGATTCACTGGGTGTGGGCACAAGGGAGCTGGAGATCAGGGCTCCTTGGATGAGGACGGGACCACCTGTGTCTTCATTCCCCTGTAGACTTGTCTTGTGGGGAGGGGGCAAGTCGGTTGCTGGAGGAGCTAGTTCCCATCCACTTATCTTCAAAAATGTTCATTGGTAAAGCTAAAGTTACAGACAATTAATCTCTTCCTTGAAAGCCTTAGGGAAACACTGATTTGTAGGGCCAGAAGATCTTAAGAGCTTGTCTCACCCTTGTAGGTAGCATCGTCCATAGATCTTCACCTGGAAACTTTATGCTTTTTGGTTGGGTTGCTTTCTGAATAATGTACATCTTGTTTATAAGTTAAGTGGGATCAAGAGTGTGTCCTGATCAGGTTTTCCAATGCTTAGGTCCTCTCTCAGCATAACATGTGTGGAGTCTTTTAACTATTTCAGATTTCAAAAGAGATTTATGTCACACGGTGGCCAGTTATGACAAAGACCTGCACTTACCTGTGCTAAGGACCTGCTGTCCTCTTGGGTCATCTGAGTTCCCATTTGCTGGATCTTATAATGCCATTGTCCCCATTACTTGGTGTTTTCCCCTCAGCAAAAGGATGCTTTAGCTATCAGTTTACTCGTGACTTTCCTTTGTGTTTAAATCTCCTGGGGAAACAGATTTCCCAGATTTTAGATCCTTCCGGAGGTTTCTTTCTCACCTGGCAAGGGATAGGTTTGAAATCAGAGCAGCTAAATCAAATCTGGGATTGCTATCCAGGGTGTGATCCTGGCCCTGTGAGCATCATCCCAGGAGGGCAGGATTTCGTCCAGGTCCGTGGTTCACAGATGTCCTTGCTGACAGCAGTGTAATGAGCACTTGAATTTGCAAAGTGAAAATGCTAGTAACTTACCCTGAGCTTTTTAAGTCTTTCTGGGCTGTATTTATTTATTTCATTTTATGAAAAATGCCTTCATGCTCAAATGAAATGCAAGTATCCCTTTATCCCTGCTGTGTAATTTACTTTAATTCGCCTTCCTGTGGAGAGAGGAATTTGCCTTTCTGATTCTGTTTTATTTTTTTTTTTTTTATTTTTCCAACAGAAAATTGTCTTTTTGACTGGAGAGGGCAAATATGTTTGGGTTACTTTGAAGGAAACAGCCAAGTTAGATGTTCTCATGTATGTGAGGATGTCTACGAAAAGCTAACTGCTAACTTGTGTAACGATGGCATCCAGGGAAAACTAGCTGGTCTCCGTTGATGCTGGGAGCTGTTCCTGATGCTGCGGGGCTGTTCCTGACATCCTCGCACTGGTGAATGTCACTGTTTTATCTGTGGGAAACAAGAAGTGCAACAGCATCCTGGCCTGTATCAGGAATAGTGTGGCCAGCAG
>RSEF01000017.1:229214-256427 GCA_003993805.1 Himantopus leucocephalus
CGATGATCTTAAAGGTCCCTTCCAACCTAGATGATTCTATGAGACCATCATCTTGCTGAGTAGCAGGAGCTGTGGTCTGTCTTTAGCCTCCTGCCCATGCCAAGAGTATTCGGGAAATACTTTTCCCTTTTTTTTTTTGTGGGTCAACTCAAAAATACTGATGATGTGTTTTTAGGGATCAGCAACATAGTACTGGTCAGCAAGTCCATCTTGGTTTTGCTTGACCTGCTACATTTTTCTCATGCTACAAGAAGGTTTGCTGAACGGAGGAAGGTTCCTTTCTGTTGACAGAGATAAATGCTGAGTAACTCTACTGAGGTGTTTTGTTCATCTGTCTTAGACAGATGATCTCATCTAATGTCACCATTGCTATCTGGATTTGCTTTGCGTTTTCACCTGGGAGCAGAGGAGCACTCATCCCTTTGTCTGCCTGAGCCAGTCCAGGCAGGGCAGGATGGGGAGCGCTGTTGGGAGATTGCCCGTGCACCCCACACACACACGCTGCGGGAGAAAACCACTCAGCTCAAGTGATTTACTGATTTATTGATGCGATGCAAACAACTGGCCATCAGTGAAGCATCAGGATCATTATCAGCAACACAACAGGTAAACCCCAGTGCTAGACGCTTGCAAAAGCACCTACAGCTTTCTAAACATCCTTCTGTACCTGATCCCTGCCAAAAGGCCAAATCCTGCACAGGTGCACACATACACGGTTGGTGCCCACCCCGTTCTCCACCAGCAGCGGGGGTTCCCCCGTTTGCGCACCCCGGTGCTGGTGCCCAGTGCTGGCATGCTGCTGTCCTGGCAAAGATATTTTGTTTACAGAGTGATGCCGTTCACAGAAGGTTTTCGCATGGCATGTTAATCAGCACCAGATAAGCTTTTACATGCTGCTCCCCAGGGCAAGGCTCCTGCCATCGGGCACTGGGCTTCCCGGTGCAGGGAGGTCCCTGGGGCCGGTCCAGCCTCCTGCTTGCTGTCAGAGGAGACTGGGGAGAAGCTCGCTGCTTTCCTGATGATGAGAAAGAAGAAGAGTCCTGGAAACGGTGGCAGGGGAGGCAGGCTGTCTGGCAGATGAGAGGAGGAAGAGTCTATTCTTTCCTTTTTGCAGGAAAATTTGCTGTCTAGAAGAGGGGTTTGAAGCCTGAGGTTTGTGTCCTCGCAGCAGAGCCTGGGCCTGGGTAGATGCTCGGGGCTGTCTGTGCACGGGTCTGGGAGAACGGGTTTGCCAGGTGGTGCCTTACTTGGGAGCCATGGGTGCTGCACTGCTGAACAGAGGCAAAAAATCCCCCCGATGCCTGCCTGCTCCTGCCGGGCCCTTCCCGGGGCTGGAGCCAGCCATGGCGGTGGGGCCGGAGCTGCGCTTTTGGCTGTGCAGTTGCTTTGCAGGGTGCATGCACAGGGCTGGTTACGGTCCCTCTGCCAGCCCTGGCGGCTGCTGGAGCCTCACCGAGCCCGTGGCATGGCAGCAAGCGTGGGCAGCCGCAGCGAGCCCTGCTGGGGAGCCAGACCATTCCCTGCCGCGTGCAGGTGCCTCCCTGGTGTCTGCAGATGAGGAAAGCCCGGAGGAAGATGGTGCCCCAAGTCTGCTTTTCAAAATGACTGCTAATTTCATGTTTTTAATCTGGCAAGCAATGGGTTCCCTGCCATGATGGCTCACAGCATCCAAACGTTTCCCAGCTGCCCGTGAGCTGCTTTCTTGGTGCTTCTTGCCGCCCTGGGGAGCTGGGAGGTTCATGTTGGCTCCTCGCTCACTGTGGGTGCAGCTGAAAGCTTGGGGACACGGGCAGTTTCCCCAGAGGACGGTGGAAGCCAGTGGCACCATGGTCCCCCCTCTGCCTCCCCTCTCCCTGCAGGCAGGGCAGCCTCGAAGGGGACATGCCTCTTCCTGTCCCCGAGCCCGGTCTCCCCACCATGGGTTGAATTCGAGCTGGGAGCACTGGGAATACAGGCAGCTGCCCCAGCACTTTGGCTGCTCAGACAAAAGCATGGCTTTGGGTGCTCTAAACCTTGCTGGTGACCGAGCACGCATCCTGCCTGGGGCTGCGGGCTGTCCCCCGAGACCGCCCTTCCCACTCCCCAGCCTTCTCCCACCCTTCTTCCCCTCCCTCCCTGGCTCCTTCAAATAAATCTTGGCATTTTGAAAGGCCATTTTCTCCCCCAGCCTACGTGTCAGCACTAATCTGGGGACAAACAGCCGCATTTATAAGAAGAAAATAAAGACTCAGCTCCCACTCAGCGGCATAATGCGAGGGGCCATTCCCGGCGTGCTGGGGATGCTGCAGGGATTCTTTACTGGACAAAGAGGCAATTGATGAACGAGGTCATGGCGGGAGGAGATGGTACGTGGGAAAAGCACTGAACAGAGAGGCCTCTGAAAAGGAAACCATTCCCTGTGGAAGAGGCAGCCCCAGGCAGCCTGCCTTGCCCAAGGGGACCTGTCCTGCCTGTACCTGGGTCACCCTGCAGGCAGGAGGGGCTCCAAGGTGGCTGGGGATCAGGGCACCTGCGGCTGTGCTGCTCTGCCGAGGAAAGGCTCCTCTTTTTCCTTCTTTTGTTACGGAAGAGTGCTAAAGTGGAGGGAGAGGATTTCAGAGCTTGCTGGGTAAGTGTGTCTCTGGTGGCTGGAGCAGCAGTTGGGGATGCTTGCCAGTGGCACTCTGGGGTGAGGTTGTGGCTTGCTGTGTTACTGTTTTGCCATCCCCACAAGAGGAGAGAGCAAACCTGTGTCCCAGCATTGGGGCAGGAGTGGGTAAACTCTGAGAGTGCATCCTCAAAGATGGGTCCGGTGGTCAGGGTGACTGTTTGCCATTCCTTCTCCATGTTTTGTTGGTGGCTTGGGGTCAGCAGGATCCATCAGACCCTGTCAGCGTCCTCTTATGTCCTGGCCAGTTGTGCAGGATGTGGAGGAGCTCCTCTGTGTCTCCCTGACTGAGTGTGAAGCAACACTTGCTTGCCCTGGAGCTGCAGCACCTCCTGTGCCTGCCCTCCTGCCCTGCATGCTGACCATGGCCTTGGGCAATGAAAGCCCTTTGCTGCACCCAGCCACCAGCTTGTGCTGGGGCCTTGCCCTGCTGCACCCGTGCCCCGAGCCCTGCCAAAGCTGGGCTGTTTTGTGCACCAGAGAGAGAGATCCTTGCAGAATGTGGGTGGATCATCCCGGTGGGGAGGTAATGCCTTCAGTGACGTGGCCAGAGTGGGGTTGATGAGAGTCCCGTTCCCTGCTTCTGTGTGAGCCTCTTCCCTTGTGCCAGTGCGTGGCGCCTGGGTGCAGGCTGGGATGGCAGGGGGCTGCATTTCAGATGGTTCTGGCTGTGAGGAGCAGTGACCATCCCAAGGCAAAACCCTCCAGGTAGGTCCCTGCAGCTGCATCCCATCATGGGATGTTCCTTGGTTGCCTGTCCTTGGGTCAGAGCAGGAGTAAAACTGTGGCCCTGTGATTGCTTTCATGTGCCCTGCCTGATCTGAGTGCTCTCCACTGACCATGGCCACAGGCTCGCTGGTTCATGAGCAGTTCTGGGGCCTTAGTCCTGTGGGCGTTCGCTATGCAATCAGGTGGGAGCCCGTGTGTCATGTTGATTTTGCTGGGGCTGGATTCCTGCAGTCTGTGTGGGACTGTCCTGTGGTGGCAACTTTGGGGTCTGGCTGCTTTCAGAAGTTTGGGCTGTTGTTCCCCTGCCTTGCAGCTCCCTGAGTCTCAGCCTGGAGCTTGCTTGCTGACCACATTGAGGATCCCTGCCCTGCTCGGTACTGCACGCCTGCCTGCCCCACGTCCCAGCCCTCAGGTCTTCCTGAACTTCTGCCCTGCTTAGCCCTGCCACATCTGTCTGTCCTGGTTTGGCAGCTCTCTCTTTGGATCTGGGCTGGACTGTGGGTGGATGAGGCGGCTGGTGCAAATATTTTATGCATGTCTCAGTGCAGATTTTGCCTCGCCCTGTAGGAGCAAAGGAGCCATGAAATAATCCACCGGATCAAGGGATGCTGATACAGCTCCTTGTTTGGTGCAAGATTTAGGACAGAAACTTAGGGAGGGCAGAGCTTACCTTTGCTTCAGCTGAAAGCGTTTAAGAATTACCCTTTGTTGTCTCATCTGGTTACAGGCTGGCAAAGCAGCTTGCCCAGCCCCCAGGAGTCTGAGGACATGCTGTGAATGGAAGGTGCTCGGACAGCTTTGTAGCATACCAACGGTTGTTTACAGTTATCCAGAAGTAGGTACCTTATTTGCCTTGCTCAGGGTGTCAGAAGCCCATTATCCACTGGATTTACCTCCCCTGTGTTTTTTGAAGTAACTGGAGGCAAGTGATGTGGGCCAAGGGGAAGGATGGCATATGGCTTTGGAGGAGTGTGAGCCTGCTGCTATAAAAGGCAGAAAGGGGAACAGAGGGAGGGGACTGGAGAGAGAAATGTGAGAATCAGAGCAGTGGAAAAGGAAGACAATTTAGCAGAGGTACTTGGGGCTTGGAGTCATATTCGGGATACACAGACAGGAGGAGCGTTGTAGGGCATTTCCTTGTTCTGTGGTTCTTTAGGGCTTATAGTGAACTGTAGACACCTGCGAAGTGAGGACCCTTTTAAGACTGTTTCCTGCTAGCACGCTGACACCATGACCCTCTGTGTGCAGTAGTAGCTAAGCCCTGTCTAGAGCTCTGGGGTAACAGATGTGGCATTAGTATGTGGCACGTGATCTATGCTAAAAGCCCAATTTAGACACAGTGGCTTTTGACTCAACATAAGTTGTCTGAGCAAGACCGAGTCCCCTGGACTTTTCCTGGGCTGCACTATTGTGTGTTGAAGGTGATGCATCCTGTCTATTGTAAACCTTTAGAAGGTATAAGTCAGTGTATGCCAATTTGACATCTTTAAGCCCTAGTCTAAAGAAGTGTGAATACAACCTGCATAAGGCAGGCCTAAGGCCGAAGCCCAGGGTGACTTATCCAGGAGACAGTGCCCATGGGTGCTTCCCAGTGCAACCTGTGCTGCAGGGTGCATCACCTTGGTGCCTTGTCTCCTCTCCCCCTGTTGCTAAGGCTTCATCCAGTCCTGGTCTCTAACGCAGTTATATGTTTGATGCCCAAATGCTGCTGTTGGCTCACTGTGAAATACGTTGTGTTGTAGCTGCTGCCCCCATGATGTGCGAGGCAGGGCTGATCACACCGGAGCCCTCCGGCCCCATGCAGTACTATGGTGAGTCGTCTGACACCTACTACCACGTGGACCGCTGGCAGAGGCTGCGCACAGCTGTCAGGAAGCTGGAGTTCTGGGAAAATTTCAACGCCGAGTTGATAGGCAGCGGCTTCTTCTCCAAGGTCTACAAGGTAAACTGACACGCAGGCAGCCCTTGACCTGTGTGAGAGCAGCTGAGCAGCTGCTGAGGCTGTGTAGTTGGTGCCTCGCCTGAGGAACCCATCCCTGAGCTTATTTCCTTCATCACTCCAGTCTTCATCACTCCCAGCTCACTCTGGCAGGTTGGATGGGGTGAGGAAGGAAAGGGCACCCCCCTCTGCACACCCAGCACATCACCTTTGATGCAAATCTCCCCTTCTGTAGTGAAAAAGGAGATGGGAGGACTCGATCAATCAATGTTCATTGATACTGTCATCTAATAACACAATGGGCTTGTCAAGGAGCTAAACTGGGTATTGGATGAGATTAGGGGATATTTATGCTCTGTGCAGGTTTTGTTGTCAAAACTGTAGCAAAATATATTGAGCAAAAGAATGTAAAATTAAGCTGTGTGTGTATCCCAGAATACCTGCCACCCACACCCTGTGGAGATGCCAGCACTGTCACCCCTCTCCGGCTGCTGCCCTGCGTTATGGTGATGCTGGGGAAGAGCAGGGGACCTGGGGCAGGGACAGGCTGGGACAGGCTGCTGGTCTGTCCACTTCTGCCTCTGTTGCCTTCATGTCACGAGACCCATGGCTCCCTGCAAGCCAGCGCGTGATGTGGATGGTGTGTCACCAAAGCAAAATTGCTTTTCTCACTGGGGCTGTTGTGAGTCACTCCCTGCACCAAGCTCCACTGGTGTGGGAGTTTGTTTAACCCTCTCTGAGCAAGCACAGGATCTGGGGTGCTGCAAGCTTTGCTCCCCCTTCAGTGCTGCTCTTCAGCCCGGGAGAGCCACTGCTTATTTGAGGGGAGTGGATGGGCCTTGAGGCTCTTTCACCGCAGCCCTCGGTGGTCACTGCTCTATGAACAGCAAAGCAAAAGGAGGTGCTTCATGCTAGGCAGTGAGACTCAGCCTTCACCTCTGAGAGCAGATGCCACATTGCTTTGCAGTGTGGCCAGGTTTGCCCACCTTATCTCTTCTCCCAGCAGCCCTCCAGAATGTGGCTGCTGACACTGGTCTTGGTTGTTGGGACGTGACGCAGACCCAGTGGAAACAAACTGGGCCTGACTTTACCATTGGCATCTAGGCTTGATGCTGTGATAAAGCCTTTGGGTGAACTTCAGGTCCAGGGACAGCGCACTAAAGCTGTTCAAGGGGAATGTACAGCCAAAGGTCTACGGCAGCTCTTTGCAGACTGAAGCAATACATGACGAATACCTCTCCTCACCACAGCCTCCCTCTAGCAATTGCTTTCCCCACCTACGCAGTGTGCTGTTGCCATCGCTCTCTCTTTCCTTTATGTAGCAGATTTTCATAGTAACAGTTGCTGTTTCCTCTGTGCATGACATTTTCCTCCTGCTCTGGCAGTGAATGAAATTCCAGCAGTAGGCAGGCTGGAGACACAGATCTTGAATGAAAATGAAATAACTTCTTGAAGTAGAAGCAGAAAAAGAAATGCAAAAAAAAAAAAAAAATTTGAATGAAATGCTATGGGTCAAATAGTGAGAAGACAAGAGAGGAGGACTTGGGACAAGGACAGTCCTTTGTGGGGACTTGACATTTGTCTGGGGACTTGAGTGCGACTGTAACCAAGTGCTCTGATGACTCATGGTCCTCTTGGGTCAGCCAGTCCCCCGTGTGCTCGTAGCCCTGAACAGCAGCACTCCTGCTGCAGAGCCTCACTGGCGATAGTCCTTTGAAGCTCTTTGCCAACAGGTGCTGTCTTCCAAAGCGCTCCTACAGCAAGGACATAGTCCCCAAAGTGCTGTCACTGTCTGTGCTGGCTGCTTGTTGCTTTTGCCATCCTTTGTCCTTCAGTTAAGCCCATTCTCAGGAGTTGTTACACGTGGGTTGGAAGGAAGGAAGATTCACTTGGTTCTACTTGGTGACTCAGACTCAAGAGGTCTGGGCACAGCCTTCTGCTCTGTGGGTTATGTATTGCATGACCTGGGCACAAGGTACTTTCCCTCTTTCTCTGCCTTAGTTTTCTGATGTGCAATAAGGAGCTATTCAAGTATGAGTTTCTCTCGGGGAAAGCATAAAGCTTCTTTCATTGGCAGCTCGCTCATACATAGGGGTCTGAGATGCTCAAAAGCAGGAGACAAATGCAACGGGACTTCTTTTTTCTGGGGCTGGTTTAAGGCATTGCCCAAAGGGAGCCTGTAAGCAACCTCTTTCTCTGTTGGCCCTCAAAAAGCTTCACACATGTGAAAGCACAAAAAGCACAGTCCCACTCCCTGTCTTTCTGCAGCTTTCTAGTGCTAGGTTTTCACCTTTATTTCTCAACTCGGGGCTGACACCAGATCTTTACCCTTCATCACTTGTTAGCATGAAATGGGAATAGCTTGGAGGCTCCTCTGTACTTTCCTGCTTCTCACACCAATCCAGGACAAAACTGGGCACTTTGCATGATTCAGAGTGGACCAAGGGCTGCTCCAGGTTGGCCAGAGCAAAGTCTTAGGGCCTGTGGTCTTGGAAGAGGCCTTCTGAGCCCATTACCTTTGCCCATCTCTCCCACTACTTTTTTTTGGGTGTGGGTCTATCCTTGCTTTTCAGTCATTTCTTCTGCAGATCAGGCTGGACTTTGCATTGCCCTATGGAGAGGAACCCCACTGGTGCTCACCAACTCCACCGGCTCAGGCAGTGTTTGTGTACTCTGGTGATATCCAGCTGGGACATGCAACCTCACCTGGAAGCTCAGTGTAGCTTAGTGTCTCCACCAGAGTTTGTGCAGTGTTAATAGGTCTCACTGAAACTCAGTATTAGCTTTTTAGATGTTCCAGATTTCAGCTGCTCCCTGTACTCTATCCTGGGCATAAGGGCACTCACAGTCTTTGGGCAAAGATGATTGATAGCATCTCTTATATTTACATCTGTGCAATTACAGTTAATAATCAGTTACATCTGATTAGTGACCCACAGTCTGTGGTTATGAAGTCCCATCAGGTCAGGGTGTCAGAGCCCTGGCTTCTTTACAATCCCCTCGAGTAGAGAGGCAGTTACTCCAGCAATAACATTGACTCTCAGATTGCGTTCCTTCAGAAAGGAAGCAGCAGTTCATGTTGCTCCCAAGACAGTTTGTTTTGTGACCCTGATTATAATGAACCTTCCTCACCTTCTAGCCCAGCTAGATCTTACATGCAGCTCTTTGTTCTCCTCACCTGAGCTAGTAACCTCATATGTAAAGTAACCATCACAGAGAGCAACGGGGACACTTTGGGACTCAGAGTTCTGCTCTGATAGCCAGCTTATGCTGTGTCTAAAGTATTTTTCCCTTAAAACAAACAAACAAGACCCCACAAACCTTAAAGACATGGCTGGATCCTCTGCTAGCCCTGGGACCGCTGTCAGGACATCAGTGTGGGCCACACTTGATACATGAGTCTCCTTGAAGCAGATGTTAAGTGAGGGTGGAAATGTTCAAGTACCACAATGCTCTGTGATGTTGTTTGGAAAATGCTATTTGGATGGTTAACCCCGATAACATGAGTTGCATGCAGGAGCCCTGGATGGTCCTGGCAGGGCTGAGAGCCAGGGGATCCCGGCATATCCTGCAGCCTGCACGAAACCCCTGCATTCAGTACTGCCCAGCCCTGGTGCCTCCACAGGGCACAGCAAATTTCCTCCTAAAAATGCCTGCTCAATCTGTTCAGTGTTGTAAGGTGCGCGAAGAGCATTTTATTTTCTGTTTTTTAACTTCCAGTATCCCTGCCTGGCAGAAGCCCTAGGAACGAAATGTCTGGTGGTAATCCATAGCAGAGGTTCAGGTTAGCGTGTTGGCTGAGAAGCAAACACTGGGCCTCTGTCCTGGCACATGGGGGAGAGACGAGCTGGCTCTGTGCTTTCTTTGTTGTGTCTGTCTGGCAAAGCCTGGGTGGAGAGGGGCTTGCTGTGGGCAGGGGGGCAGGAGGAACTGGGGAGGAGGAGTGTGGCCAGCAGCCTTGTGCACTGATCAGACCCAGGTAGGAAGGACAAGTGGAGATGTGGGGCAGGCTGTGGTTGGGAAGGAACATTGCATGCAAGGCATTGGAGGGGAGGCGGTCAGCTCTTCGGTAACCCAGTGTGGGCCGAGAAACTGCTGCAGCCTAAGGAACACACACATTTTGGCAGAGGAATGTTGTGATGTGTTGGCACAGGACCGACCTAGTTGTCCTCAGCCACCCAGGCAAGCATCACTGAAGTGGACCTTATGTGGAAGGGACAACAACTTGCACTTGTGCAAATAACTGTGCAAAGCTCTGGGCAGCAGGGAAATGAGATTCAGGTCTTTGGTTGGGAAGGGATGCTGTTGTCCAGAGGGGCTGGCAGACCTCTGGAAGCTAAGAGATATCCTACTCCAACCTTGACTCCAGGTGACCCAGGCTGCTGCTTGTAAAGTGATGGTGGTGAAGATCTACAAGAATGACGTGGACCAAGAGGTGATTGTGCGTGAGATCAGCCTGCTGCAGAAGCTGTCCCACCCCAACATTGTCAGGTGGGCACATCCTGTGGCCATGCCCATGCCATGAACAGCGGGCACCAGCAGGGGCTGGAGTTGGCTTGGTGTCTCTAAGGCAGTTCTGCAGTGAGGGATTGAGCTGAACCTTGACGNCTTCTGCTTAGGTACCTTGGGATATGCGTGAAGGATGACAAGCTCTACCCCATTCTGGAGGTAAAGGTTTCTTGCTTGTAAGTGTGCTGTGGGCAGGCGAAGACCCTGTGGTTCTTTGGCAGAGGGGATGGGAGATATCCTGTAACGCATATCTACACCTCTCCGACTCCTGTGCCTGTGAATGGCTCTGGATTAGCAAGATTGCCTTGGAGGGGCTTCTGGTCCTTTCTGTCCCACAGCTGGTCACAGCTGGAGGGGGGCACAGTCACTGCAGGGGCATGAGATTCAGGCAGGATAGCCAAAATGTTTCAGTCTGGCTTGGTACCATCAAAGGGCCAGAATGGGTCAGCTGGCGGGGAGAAGAGGAGCCAGGGATAGAGGACAGAAGTAGAAAGTAAAGCAGATGGAAAGCGACAGGACCTCTAGGGTGGCTCTGGGAATGGTGGCGTGGTCTAATGGAAAAGCCTGGGCTGGTACCAAGGAGGTCTCACCTTGTTCCTACTCTGTCGGTGGCAGAAGGCATTGACTGAACCGCTGCCAGGATTTTTGCCTCTAGTGCGCTGCCTGTGAGCGAGGACCACAGCTGGCTTATACAGCCGTCCCTGCAGTGGGGCTGAGCCCAGAGACCAGCAGTGACTTGCTCTGTCAGGAGGGGTGTTTGCACCATGCCACACACAGAGGTCCCTGTGTGCTGTGGCATTCCCAATCTCTATCCTGAAGGAGGAGCTTCTGGGTTGGTGAGGGAGGGTTCAGCACCCAGGAAGCTCCAGGGAAGCCTGTGCCCAGCCGCACAGCCACGCGCTTTTTGTCTCTGTTCACAGTACGTGAATGGGGGTTGCCTGGAGGAGCTCCTGGCCAGCAAAGACATTGCCTTGACATGGAAGGAAAAAGTGGACTTAGCTTCTGACATCACCAGAGGCATGATCTACCTGCATTCCAAGAACATCTACCACCGAGATCTCAACTCCAAGGTACGCAGCTGGAAAGGCAATGTCACCCCAGGACTGCTGATGTGTTATGGGACCGTACAGGGACCCCTTAGGGCTGTCACCAGAAGGCCTCAGGCCTCATGCTGGTCCTCTGCTCCATCTTAATCTCTCTGCAGGCAAGGAAGATTTCTTGATGAAACCTGTCATTACATTGCATTCATCTTTTGCCAGGCCAGAGACCCAGATAGATAGAGATAAAAATATGTTGCTGTTTCTGTCAGAAAAGATGGAAATGTGTGCAGGGTTGCACATGGTTTTCTTTGCCCATGGTTGCAGGAGAAGCTCTGCCAGACTTAGAGATTTCTTTTCCTGCTCACAGCAAGGAGGAAGCTGTTGCTAACAGGAGCTGGTCATGGGCTCTGGGAGAAAGTGCCATGTCAGATGGTCCCTGTCTGTGTGCAGAGCACTAGCAGAGCTCAGGAGATGTGTGTCTCCTCACTCAGCTGCAGGGAAGTTGTTCTTCCTTGACCCAGAAGGTGCAGGTCACCAATTTTAGGGTGGTCACCTCCATGGGTTTCACACCGTGGCAGTGTGCCAGCTGTGAAGACTGGCATCTGGACACAGGCTTTGGGTATAATGCAGAGGCACATCATGTTCCTGATGTATTGGCCCTCTGGCTGGGAGGCTGCTTTCCTTATCATGGGCTTATGCTGCTTGATGGGGGCAGGAACAGCCCTGGGGCTTTGCCATCCTCAGGTTTGACCATGGGGACAGGCTTTGATGTGGCTTTTCCTCTGCCACTGGTATGGCAGTAGGAACATGGTGGGGCAGTGCCTTGTTGATCTCTTTTGGGCAATACCATCCAAACCTCAGGTGGATCTGGAGCGTGTCTGTGATATCACAGGGAATGGGTGGGTGGGCCACCAGCCTGGACCATATCTGTGTCAGCTGATGCCAGAGCCTGGCTTGGTCATTCATGGAAATGGAGCCTGCGAGTCCTTGCAGTTCACGCTGGATGGTGGTGTATCTCTTACAAGCCATTTTTATTGGAGCTTTTTAAGAGAAATTTGAAATATTGATGAAGGTTGGCAGTGGGGAAGCCAGTCAAGCCTTGAGAGATATCAGCACAGGAATGAAAGTCACCTTTGTAATCTCAGGCTGTTTACTTGGCTCAGTTGCTAACCATGAAATCGCAAACACCAGGCAAGGACAAGGCAAGAGCTTGGTTCACTCTGGCCCAGGTTTCTTGGCCAATGTGCTCTGAAGTCAGGTGAGATGTAATTTCCTATTTGGTGGTGATCGATGAGCTCAGGAGCTTTCCAGATCTGTTTGTGGAAAGTTAGTGAGTGCTGGAGGTCCCTGCCTGTCCTTTCTGTCTCACTGCAGTGATTCATCCCTGAAACAAGTTCATCCTTCCCCAGGGAAACCTAGTAAACCTGCAGCGATGATGGCTGAAGATACAGGAGAGAAGTGTGTATGTGCTCACTTGAAATCTAGTTGTTAGAGCCATCTGGAGAAGACGCCTGTCATTTCTGCTAGTTCCCTGGGAGCAGATGCCAAGGAGAAAATCCTGGGGAACTGAACAGGCTGAGACCGCTGGGATTTTGAGAAACCTTAAGATAATTTTATAGGAATTCTTCCAGAAAGCTGTGTTAGGGAGGTGTAGCTGTGGGCAGTGAGAAGGGCTGTGGCTGTGATCCTGCCCACCTTCAGCTGAACGGTGAACAGGGTCAATGTGCACATTTCAAGGTCATTTCAGATAAAAGGATGTGGATCATCATGTCCGTTGAACAGCTTCTTCAAAGGACTTTTCCTGGCTTCAGATGTGATCAGTCCATCCCTAATCTGCCCTGCGCACTCCATGTGTGCTGCCAGGATGCAGGTCTCTGTTGAGGGGAAAGCCTGTAACGGTGAGGTGGGGCTGAGGGCCAGCAAGGTGCTGCTCAGTGAAGTGTCCAGGCCCTTACTCGCCAGGCATCTCATGCTGTGCCCCATGGGCTCCTTTCAGAACTGCCTCATTCGAGTGACGCCGCGAGGCCGCGAAGCACTGGTGACTGACTTCGGGCTGGCCAGGGAGGTGGTGGAGCTACCTGTGAAGGATGTGGAGAGGAAGCTCTCTCTGGTGGGCTCTGCTTTCTGGATGGCTCCTGAGATGCTGCGGGGAGAGCCCTATGACCGGAAGGTATGGCACTGCTTCCCATCTTCTTGTTCATCCCCAGAGCTCCTGAGTGACTGTGGGGATGCCTCCTCTGCTTGGTGGTGACACGCCCCAACAGCAGAAAAGCCCTTCCCTCCTTCCACAGGAAATGTTGCCCTGCTGCCTGCACCTTTGCTTGGTAATGCTCTGCTTAGCAACTTGGAAGTTACTTATGTGGCCTTGTTAAGTTAAACTTTTAGGGAAATGGATTGATGCCATGGACAAACACAGTGAAATCTCTCTGAGGAAGATGCTTGATGAGTTACAGTCCCATGAGCCTATTGCAGGATCTGTGGGGGGTGCCAGAGCTGTGGTAGAAGCACCAGACACATTGAACAAGAGCATGGGGCCAGGCTTTCTGAAGATGAGGCTGGACTCCAAGTGGGGCTGTGGTGTTTCTGGGTGGATTCAGAAGCCCAGAAGTTCAGGGCTTTGCTACCTCCATTTCCAATAGGCTTTTTTGATGGGCTTTTGTGTAACTAACGGAAGGAACTTTTCATTGGTACTCCCCTTTCTCATTCTTTGCTTCTGTGCATGCCCTGTTCCACCTCCCACTCGCCCACCCCTCCTGCAGGTGGACGTGTTTTCCTTTGGCATTGTCCTCTGTGAAATCCTGGGCAGGATCCCAGCTGACCCCGAAGTGCTTCCGAGGACTCAGGTAATGATTCCTGCAGCCAAAATCTAATAGTGTTTTCTCCATGGTACCAGATTGTGGCTTCTCTCTGGACCAGACAGACCTGTACACACGTGTATGTGTGTACACATTCAGGTTTCTCTCTAGAGGTTTTCCCATAAGGAAGATCTGATCTCAGAATTTCCAGTGCACAAGAGTTCAGTGCATCTATAGTTTCAAAAGTTTTGTTAGATGAACAATTGGAGATGAAGTACTTCTGTTTAAAGACCTTAATTCCAAATACTTCATTTCGCTTTGACATTTCAGCTTCTCCACTGAAATGGCAGGTTAAACACATCTTTCATCAAAAATGTTTATTTTCAAATACATTGCAGTTAATAAACAGTTCATGTGGAAGCAGTTGGCTGCCCTAAAAAAATGGCCTTTTTTGTTTCAACCTTTGCAACATTTCTCTTCCGCAATGAGGGAAGGGAAAATTTATCCTGAACAGGGATGAAAAATCCAGCAGGAAAGCAGCAAATTGCTGCTTTCTGTGGAGCAATGCAAAGAACCTGCAGTGACCAGAGATTGTTCCATGTTTCTGTGAGACTGAACAGGAACTAACGCTCCATCTGTGTTCACAAGATGAAGGAGAATTACATATCAGAGACCCTGAAATCTGGAGGGACAAAGCTGTAGTTATGGAAACAGCTGGCTGGACCCCTTTGACTCTCAGTTGCTGTCGGAAGACCAGATTACCTGCAGTTCCTGTCCTCAGCAGCCACTGCTCAGCACCTGGTGCTGGTTCCTCTGCTGGTTTCCACCTTTGTGGCTCTTGTTGCCTTAGTCTGAGCTTTTCCAGGAGGACACATACTGCCCTGCAGGAACAGCAGAAGGAGCAAGCAGACGGATGCTGCAGTCTCCCAGCTCTGCTAATGATTTACCATCTGTGCAGTCCTGCCAGAGCTGATGTTGCCTGGTACCTTTGCATAGCCATCAGTAAAATAGCTGTGATGGAGACCCTAAAAGCTTTAAACAATGAGCATTTTGTGCTTTAACACCTTGAGAAGGATGAAGAGTGTTTAAAGGACTTTATAGCTGAAGTTTTTTCTACATACTCTTCCCCCTTCCTCACAGGATTATGGCTTGGATGTTGCTGCCTTCCAAGGAATGATCAGCGAATGCCCCAAGCAGGTGATGGACCTCGCTGCTAGCTGCTGTCGGGTGAGATTCCTGCTAGTTTTTTTGTTTCCTTTGGTTTTATTGGATTTGTGACACACTTGTATGACAGAGACCAAAGTTGTGTGAACCCTGGAGAGTTTGAACCTGCTGCTCTCAGTGCTAGCACACAGGGTTCTGCCAGTTGAGCTGTGAAGTGCTGAGGTCTTCCTGGATCAGTAGTATGCTTTCATCCACTGTGCAGTTTTGCCCCTAGGAGAAGTGTTTGTGTATTACAGCCTGAAACGTACCAAGGTCCTGCCTCTTCCCTTGCATGTCGACCGACCGCAGAGTGGGAAGCAGGTTGATGATGATGTCCAATCCCTCCTTAAGCCGGGCTGCAGGCAGAGGCACTGGGCTGATCCTCTCTGGAGGGCGCTGCCTCACTCTTACCAGCCCTGGTGTTACAGATATCATCAGAGCATACTTCTCCAACCTTTCTTGTTTTAGCATAAAAGGTCATGGTGAAAGCTGGGGGGCCTCCCTGTGCTGCCCAAAGCCTCAGGAGGCAAAGCGGAGAGAAAGCAAGGATTCAAGTTAATCTCTGAAAGGAAGAGAAAAACAAAGGCAGTAATCAGGCAGAGAGTGGAGAAGCTGGGTGACGATAATGCACCTAATTGCTAGAAGCTCAAGGCAGCAAATGGAAGTAAATTCCTGCACGGGTCCTGAGGACGTGTGAATAACTTGTTCTGAATCAGAGGAGTGATTCACATCGGCAACTGGCTTATATTTACATATATTCAAATCTTGTATCTCTGATGGGCAGCTTCCTAATGCAAGTTGATATAATAACAGGCTTCTGGCAGAAATGGCCCTTGGGGCTCTTATTCTCTGCCCTTGCGTGATGTGCAGGTTTGGGGAGTTTCTGGTGCAGCTCCCCAAGCTGGCATTGCAGGGTCAGGCACAAAGGGCAGCCCCAGGATGGCACAGTGGGAGTGCGGGATGGGGGTGTCCCAGGCCATGTCCCTCACTTTGGGTACACCCCGATGGCACTGGGAGGGCTGGGGGATCGCAGCCCACTGAGGATGAGCTGCATCAGGGAGACAAGACAGTTAGATCCTGACTGTCATGAAAAAGTTCAGGGAATGATACATCTCCCTCCTGATACCTACCTGCAGCCTTTCCATGCACAACGCCTGCCCCTGCGCTGTTTAGGTGGGCTTTGGGATAAGCAGGTCCCACACCCTGTCCAGGTTGGGGTGTGTCAGGCTGATTTTCAGCATCTCACTGCCTTTGCTTCAGCTGTGCCGCACTATGGGACCTGTCCTGCGGCTGCTCGTTTGCAGCAGCCCGGGCCTGGATCACCAGGTGGTGGGTGATGCCAGAAGGCTCCGCCAGAAGGCTCCACCAGCAGGCGTGTGGCCCAGACCAGTCAGTGCTAATGGTGGATGGATGCCATTGCCCAGCCTTGGGGGACCCAGCAGAACTGCTGCAGAGCACCCACCTCCTGTCTAGGGCGTTCTCTTCAGCTTTCCCTTCTTGTTCCAGGTGGAAGCATTTAAGAGGCCATCTTTCTCCGAAATCCTGGATGAGTTGGAGGATGTTGCGGAGAGCCTGGAGCCTAGGAGGGACAATCAGCTTTCAGGCTGAGCTGCCTGCCTCCTGTGAGGCTTGGCGGAGAATCGCCCAAACTGTAAATTAAGTGTCTGGGGCATCAGGAATGAAGAAGGAAAGTGGGGAAGGGAAGAGCTAAGTGATGTGCTGGTGTTTATTTAATCATAGTCTTGGTCTTTAATTTCTTGGATGGAAAACATGGTTAAAAATGGAGAAGGGACTTACCAAGGGTATATTTTTCCTAGCTAAGGTTTTTAACAGATGTAATTAGGACACCAAGCAGCCTTTGTCTGTTTGCTTGTTAAAAGCAAATGATCCTGGAGGGACCTGAATTCCCTTGAGGATGCTTTACAAATCCTCGATAGAAATGTCATCCTCTCCTGCTTCCTCATGTCCCCTGGACCCAAGGGTTTCTTCCCTTTCTTCATCCCCATGGCCTTGGGGAATCGCCTCTTGGGGGGCAGGGGTCTGTGTGGTGTGAAGGAGAGGGGCTTTAGGGTGCTTGGTGAGCTTTGGAGTTGCCTTATATTTCAAAGCCTTAAAGCACCCATCCGGCAGCCTTCCAGGAACAGGTACGCTCTGTAAGGTCTCTGGCTGGGTCTCCTGGCATCACTCTCGGGGCACACACAGGTGTGAAGGCATCTGGCAAGGTTTTGGAGAGTCAGCGGGGGCTACCTACAGGGTGCCGACCTGCGCCGGCCAAGGCAATGGGGAGGGTGTGCCTTATCAAGATGTGAACTAACCGACTAATATCTCCTCTCAGAAGAGCTTTGTCAGACACAGGTCCCAGCATCACAGCAGTCTGTATTTCTCCCCGCTGCCCTCGACTGGGGCTCAAACACGGAGGGGTCTGCCTCCCCCCTTCTCGTCCCACTGCAAACATGGTGATGAGCACAGTGCCAACAGCTTGTGAGGCCAAAACCGGGGAAGAGCTGGGTCCAGTGTCATCCAGCATCTCACCCATTTCTGAGCCTGGCCCAGCACCCATCGCCTCCTTGGCGATGTGGAAGCCCCAGGGCTCATGCAGCCAGGAAAGGACTTTGTTTTGATATGGTGTTTTCTTCTGTGGGCCAGAAGAGGCTGCCGGGGCTGCAGATCCAAACCAGAGGTGGAAAGAATAATGGCTAGAAATGGTCTGGCATTGCAAATTAAGAGAAAGAGGTAAGCAGTCAAGTCCCAGCCCCAGATCAGCTGATTGCTGGGCCATTGTTCTGTAAGACATGTTCTGCTGGTACCAAAACATTTGTGGGTGTAAATAGGTGTAATGTCTGTATAGTGGTGGAGCTGTGGCTCTGTTCTTGTAGACTGTAAGCTCTTGGAGCAAGGATCATTCATCTCTTCACCAAAAAGTATTTGTACAGTGTTTAGCTTAATGGGACTTCAACCTACAGCTTGAAGTCTGTTCTCCCACATAGTGGTAGGCCTCCCTGGGGGCCTCATCTCAAGCTCTTGGAGCTGGATTTGGTGTCATATATAGCCCCGCGTCTCTGTGCCGTGGTGCCTGAGGAAGGGAGTGTCAGTGGTGTGCTGGGACAGAGACATAGTAGAGAAGCATGGTGCATTTTCACCAGGGATCATAAGGAATCAGGAGCTGGCATGAAATACACGGAATGGCGCGAGGTTCACTAGCGCAGCCACATCTCCAGGGGACATCTGCAGCTCCTCATTCCCCAGAGGTGCCATTGTGCTTTTGTGGGAAACTGACTTATTTGCACAAGAAACCTCCTGTTCAATAGTAAACTGCTCAGCAAATACCTTTATCCCAGCTGGATACTGCCAATGAGGGGGGAAGCAAAGCCTCGAGAAGTAGAAGACTGAAAATAAGGGAAGCTTTTCAACCCGGAGGAAGGAGACTGGCCACTTTTTGACTTAGGCCAGTTTGGGGACTTCAGACAAGTGGAGTGAAATGGACTGCAACAGCAGTGCGAACAGCAATGATATATGCGTGTGTGTCATTGGTGAGAACCAGCCACCACCAGCATCACAGCAATGTGTTGGATGAAAATCACAGGGTGTACATTTGGCTACCATGTGATGGACCTGAGGAGCTAACTGCAACCTCCTAAGGCTTCCCAGGCCTCCTATTCCATAGAGGAATAGGCTTGAGAATAAGGAATCCAACAGTATGTCCTAACAGCCAAAGCATTAAGGCTACAAAGCCTTTTCCAAAGGCCACCATGGATGGTGGATAGCTGTCCACCTTGGCTCAGTCCCTGGCTAGATGCATTGCCTTCACAAAGCCTTTCCCCAGCCTTCCCCATGCTGCCTGGTCTGCCAAGCTGGAGTCTATTCTTCCTCTGCCCCTCCACAAGAGTAGACTAAAGGAAGGTCCCTCAACATACTGATCCTTCAAATGGCCTGTTATGGGGTGAAGGTGTCTTGTTCCAGGGGCACTTCCCTGCAGGGCTGCTCCCCTGCTGGCCACCCTGTTCCCAGGACCAGCAAGGCTTGGCGTTTGTGGTGCCCTACTGCGGACTGAGTTGATCCTTCCTCTGGCTGTACATCTGACTGGTCCTGCAGAGCACCAGCCATGGCGCAGGGACACAATAGAAAAGGCATGGAGAGTTGTGTATACTTCGGTGATGCTGCAGTATGAAGGAAGATCTTTTGGGTTTATCTGCTCAGGGGTAAGAAGCCTGCTCAAAGATTAAACAGATCTGGGGGTGGGGGGTGGTGGTGGATATTTTCTGCACAGAGCACAGAGGATAGCATGAGCCAGCATGATCTGAGCTGCAGTGGATCAGAACTGTGTTTCTTCTGGGCTTGCCATGTGACTCATCCACTCTCATGGTGAGGCCACATGCTGGCTCTCAGGTGACCGAGGGATATCAGGTCCTTGCTAGAAGGGCCTTTGGTGCCTGCTGCAGGGGCAGGTGGGACCGAGACTGTCTTCAGGCACCATGTGGACTAGAAAAGCCAATGTTGGGAGTCTGCAGAGGATAGAGGTGGTCTGGGAATTTGTCTGGTGCATCTCATGGACCAAGGATTTCTCTTCACTGGTCAGAGCTGGAGGGAGAGGCGAGCATGGCAAACCTGCTGAGATGCCCTCCAGGTACAAGCAGCTGTGCTGGGAGCGCAGTGCCAGGCTCCCCCATGCCAGTCTCATGCGATGTCCAGGTCAGTAGTTGAATTTCATACCTTGGAGTCCTGACACTTAAGTGATGGTGGGTGGAGGGTCTGGGCAGCACAGCAGGCTTGCCATTGCCGGTCCTGACCAGGAACTGCCTCCTTTGCCTCTCTTCCCTCTGTTGGCTGCTTGCTCCACAGGTGCTGATCACACGGACCCGGCCATGCTGTGCCCCACAGGCCATGCATTCCTGCATCCTCCATTGTGTCTTCATTTGTTTGTTTTTATAAATGCCATTTGGGAATAAAGTCTAGTGGTTCTTTTCCACATCAACCCTGGCTGCTGTGTTTCATCATCCTGGGTCTGCTGAGTGGTGCTGCCAAAATGCCGTGTTTCCAAACACAACTAAACAAATAGCTTCATGATCTATCAGCATAGCTGGCGTAATAAACCTTTAGTTAAAAGTAATTTACAGCAGAGTATGAGAGAGTGGTATTTTGAGTCCATTGCTCCCCTGTGCCCTCGGTTTGTGGCAGGGTCAGCTGGTGTCTTAAGTCACCCCTTCACTTCACCACTTTGGGTGGGCACAAGGTAACAGCAGCAGCACAAGCATAGTACAAAGTGTGTTGGATTCCTTTTTTCTACCCCAGCAGCCCATAAGCCAAAAGGACAAAACCACAGTGAAATGATTTCCCTTCCCCAGCTGCAGCTTGTTTTATGCTTATGCATACATGGCATTAGTTAATCTTCAGATGCAACCCTCTCACAAGGACATCTCGGAAAATTGGAGGAAGGTGTTCACTATGCCAGGACTAGTGGGTCTGCTGCATCCAAACACAAATCATACAGCCGTGCAGAAGCTCATTTATCTGAACTCTTTACATGATAGTCATCGGTGTTATGTAGGAAAAAGAACTTTCCCTTTGAAGTCCATTGTCTTGGAGTCAATCAGCTTTCAGATTTACAGCTGTGCCCAAAGTGCTGTGTTCCTCCCTGGAAAGAGCACCTATTCAGCCCTTGGATGCTGGTAGTAATTCTGTCGGTGGTTTGGACTGCTGGGTCTTCCCATGTCCCAGACAATGCAGGAGAGTATCGCTGGAGACAGCCCTGCTCTGGCCAGGAGGCTGGCGTAGGTGGGGCCTGAGAGGACTAGTTTGGCCCCGCTTTTGCTTTCAGATGGCTGTGCATCAACAAGCCATCAGAGATGCTTCCAGCCTCTTGTCCAGGCTCCCTGATACGGCAGAAACCAGGTCCTCTCCCCACAACCCATAGCCTGGCCCACCCTACTCCTCTGATGATTCCCCAGCCTCACTTGTCATTATTTCTAGCAAGAGAAATGTCTAGAGAAGCTCCAGGGATGTTGTCATTTCTAGGCTTCATGGTTGGCCCTTTCCAGATCCACTAATGAGCAGAAGAGGGTTTTCAAACACAAAATGCAAACCTGATCCTTGAGCTTTCCAGCGCACAGGAAAAAGCCCTGAGATGAGCAGTGGCCAGGATCAGTCACAGATTGACTGGGACTATTCTGCTTTTCTTCTGGGGACCCTTGGCAAGAGGATGGAAAGCAAGAGGGACTGGATGGTATCCTGACAGTTTGGGGAGCATATTTCTTTAGAACATCTCAAGCTTGTTCCCTACCTGTCCTGGTTTTGCCTTAGCAGGCAACAAAGAACCTCGCACTCGCTCAACCCCCATAGCCCGGGGGAAAACCAGAAGGAAAAGGCAAAACTCATTGGCTGAGATAAAGGCAGTTTAACAGAACAACAAAAGGAAGAGAAAAACAACAACAATAACACCAATAGAGGAATGTACAAACGCCATTGGTACCAGCGCTCACCCACTCACCCACCGGACCCGGACCCGGGCCCGGGCACTCCCAGCCCGCTCCGAGCCGTGACTTTGAGCCCCCTCCCCTGGCCAGCTCCCCCCTATAGCCAGGGCATGGCTCACATGGTATGAAATACCTGTGTCCCCTGCCGCATCCTTGGGGAAATTAACCCCATGCCTGCTGGAACCAGGACACTGCCTCTTCCACCACTGGTCAGTTGTGAGAGCTGATGGAGGAGTGGGAACCCTCCTGTTGAGGAGAGGTGGGAGCTCTGGGCTGGTAGTATGTATATATATCTAGAGAATGGGATACTGACCTTAGTGGTTCAATTCTCTCTGGCTGGAGTGAGTGCAAGCCCTCTCTGTGACTGCTGCAGGCATGGTGCCTGGGATGGACCATCAATGCCAAGGATCCTCTCCCCAACATTCCTGTACCAGCACAGGGAGCATTTTTCTGCCTTGCAGTGGTTGGGGCTCATGCTGGAGGGGGGTAGTGCCAGCCCATGGCTCACTGCACCAGCTGAGGGGATGCAAGAGAATTTCACTCTGCAGCCAGGTCCAAACCACCTCACCTGGCACTGGTGATGGCTGGTCATACCTGAATATTTCAGTCTGGGAATATTGACTAGATGGGCTTGGGTAAACTGTTCTTGGTGTGCTCTTAATCCCTCTAACATCGATGTCCTTCACAGACGACGTTTAAATGTTGAAAGTTTCTGTGTAGTAAGAAGAGAAGATAGAGGGGAGCAGAGAAAGGGGATTCAGCACTTTTAGCTAGGTTAAAGCTGAGCATGTCAGCACCAGCTCGTACATCTCTGCAGAGGAGTCTGTGGTCCTGCAGATCTGTCTGTGGCAGCACCTTGGGCCTCTCTGATGGGGTGAGATGCAGCTGGATGCTGTGGGACCTTGCTCCTGCTCCTGCTGAGGGCACATCAATCTGGTTGGGAGTAGGAGAAAGACAAAACAGAGCTCCTGGAGATGGGGAAGTGACTATGCGACTTTCAGTGTGTGCTCCTCTGCTCAGATGCACATTTTCTCATGTACCTGAAAAGGAGAAGTGAGCAGGGACAGGACCAAGTGAATAGGGAGATGCAAAACTTTGGATTTATTTCTTAGCACATTGATGACCTGCTGTGGTGTGCTGGGTGAGTGGCCTCTTCGCTTTTCTCACCTGCAAGGTTTGGATTCAGTGTTGTAGGGCTGGAGCTGCCCTTGCTACACAGCTGTGCAATAAATAGTGTGATAAACCTGAGACTGTTAGGAACATGACACAAATAAATACTCTGCTTCCACTGACTCTGGTCTGTCCCGGCAGTGAGGAGTTAGCACTAGGCTCTCCTCCCCAGCATCAGCTGTGGGGAGGAGTCCAGAAGCGGCAGTCCAGGAGGAAGAGACCCTTTAACTAGTTCTGCTAATAGTCAAATAAAACATCACACGAACTGGATAAACTGCCTCCATCCGCCAGCAGCTAGCCCATCTTCAAATGCTACTGGAAACACAGTGAAATGGAAGATACTGGTACCTGCTGGTGATTTACATGATGTCCGCTTGTGCATGTCTTGACTTGGGACTACTGTAGTGTCTTGGTACCACACATGTTGCTGGACAGACTGTTTTGTATCTGGCTCTTGGTCCACAGAGGCTAAAGAAGGAGATCTAGGAATGTGCCCTGGAGGAGCAGCTGAAGCTGGCTCTGGTCCCAGCCGCAGCTGTGTTGTGGTGGGAAGTGCTGGGCAATGCTACTGTGGTTCCAGGAGCTGAGGTCCCACCTGAGGTCGTGGAGCACATCTTGTGTGGGACAGTGGGGAGGGAAGGAGGGATGTGGCAGTGCTGACAGCCCTGTACTGGAAGTTCAGTCCTTTCCACGCTGGTCTACATCGTGGCTCCATCACAGCCTGCAGGGAAAGAGGGGTGGTCGGGAATTCAGTGCCTTTCAAGTGGCTCTTGGGTCCAACGGAAAAAGAGGCTGCAAGAACACTGGAGGCTTCACATACATGGATTAGACTGAAAATTACAAGTAATTACCATTTGGGGTAATAATATCTGTGAGGTTTACTGAGATGCAGTAGCCTCGCCATCACTTGGTCTTTAAATCAAGGTAACACGCTTTTCAGAAAAAGATGCTTGGGCTCAGTCAGCATCTGTGGGGCTGTTGGAGATCATCCAGGGTGACACGTTGGTGCTTGCAGGAGCTCACACTAGCACTTTTCTCTTCTGGTCTCTAAAAGTCTGCTCTAGGCTGAAGGCACAACCTGTAATATCCTTCCTGGTCCAATTTTGCCCTCAAACAACATTATGTTTTGTGTCTTCTCTTGGCTGTTGTGTGGCACCTGTTGGTCAGACACCCTCTTGCCGTGTTAAACTGGCCTGAATTTCATTTCTGTTCGCTTATGGGAGTAATGGTATTCTTTGCCCGTCTTCCAGTTTATGCCATCAGCATAGCTCCCATGAACGCCTGGCCAGTACATCCCATTCAGGTTGGAGTAATGGCAGTCATTGTACCACCACGCTCCCTTGTATTCTGTGGCACAGTTAAAGGAGCTCATGTCGTTGTCCTGGTCTGTTGTTGAAAATGGCATGTCCTTGTGGTATGATAAGGAGTCTCCTGCAGAGAGTACACATTCACAGTTACTGCAATAGAGAGCACAAAAGGGAACCTAAAGTGTCTGTGCACCACTGCAGGGCACCAGTGGGCCTTGCTGGATGCAAGGCAGATTTTATAAACCCTGCTGTTCTCTTGGTTGCCCAGGTTTCCTCCTTGGTCCTGGAGAAAAGGATTATCCTGAGCTCTGCCAGGACAGCTACAACACATGGAGAACTTGTCTATGCCTGTGAATCAAATGGGGCAGATTGTGCTTGCAGTTACATGGGCGTCACTTCTCTTGCACTGCTCAGATTCTCTGCAGACATACTGAGGTCTGGACTATCGGACAGAGTTGCAGTGTACAGAAACATAAACACATAAACCCAGAGCACTGCTGTCTCAGGTGTTGGTTTCACTCATTCCTGCAAGGGGGTATTGAATTTTGCAGCGGATTTGTTTGCTTTTTAAAGAATTAAGAGGATGCAGTGCTGACGCTGCAAGTATTGAAGAGCAGCCCTGGAAATGCCAACCCTCACAGACAAATATTTCATTCCAATTGAACCAAAAGCAGAACTTGGCCCGGCTGCTGCAGAGCTGTTGGGAAGGTTACGTTGGATGAGGTGCTGCTCAGGACCAGGCTCCACATTTGCTGCTAAACCACATGGCTGGGCTTGTAGGTAATGCTCTGGGTCAGACTCTGTGGGTGATGGGTGTCCCTGTCCTTCCCTGCACCAGAGGCCATTCGACACCTGGGCTACCATGACCAGTTTTTAAAAAAATGACCCAAAATGTAGATGACAAGGAATTTGCATGATACAGCTCTGCGCTATAAATGCGGAACACTTCTGAAATGCTCTAGAAAACAGCCTTTCCCAGTGAGCTGCTGCTAACTTACCAGCGTTTCCACCAAGGAAGTCTCCTAGGACCAGTTTGTATTTCTCAGACTCTCCTAAAACTCTGAATGAAGCATACTTGGCAAAATAGTAGTTGTTTTCAAAGTCTCTCAGGTCAATGCGGAGTTCACAGGGTCCTAGAAGAGAAGGTTGACAGCAGTGGTGCAGGGCTGATGGTGAATATGCACCTGGATTTCAGGATGGAGGGTTTAAGGAGCCTTAAGCTAACTTGAGAAGAGCTTCCACTACTTGAGAGATTATGATTTATCTGAAGTTCCTGCAGAACCTCCTGTACCTTTGATGGTTTTCTTGCGAAGCACCTTTTCCGGTCCAATGTTGGGTGGTCATGGGCACTGAAAGCTACACGCCCAGGAGTCCTGCAGACAACTGTGACTCCAAGGCTGTGTGTGAACAAGATGACTGCCATCACAACCAGTCCTAGCAGGAAGATGTATTGGCCTATCTCCAGGATAGGTCATGCAGCCAGCTCATTGTCTTCTCTGGCTTCTAGTTTTCCTTTTTTTAGAGTGAATTCCCTGTGCGCAATGGGCTGTAAGAGCGTGCATGCTCTTTAGGATCAGCTGTTGGGGCTTCAGATGGATGTGATAAGTTTAGAGTCCTTCAATAACCAAGTGTGGTACAGGGGTTGGACTGTCAGGGCCCCAGCCCGGGATGGAGGCAGACCTTACCCAGAGAGGTGAGGAAGTGGATGTTGTCATTTCCCAGCCAGAACTCTGTCAGCTGGTTGCCAAAGCCTCGTTTGTATGAGTCCCAATCTCGCAAGAAGTTCACTGACCCATCCCAGCGCCTCTGGAAAACCTGCAGGAAAGGAGAGCCTTAGGCCCACCGGGCCACCCCGGAAAGTATCCGTAGCACCCGGGTGGCATGGCCCCCCGCAACGCCCTCCCCCTGCATCAGGACACTCATGCAGGTCTCTGGCTACTGAACCCCAGGAGAATCCGTCGCCCACAGATCTCCTCCATCTGCCCTCGGAAATGAAGAGGAAATGATTTGCTGATTTAAGCAGGGAGTGGGTCTGTGGTGCTCAGCCTGCTCCCAGAGACATCTCCCAGGAGAATCTCCTGCGTCAATAGGGATTCACCCAGGCTTCCTGACGTGAACCTCAGCTGTCCCCTCAGTGTGTATTTTCCTCCCGTTTTGTTTCTGTTTTGGTGCAATCCTTTGCAGCGCTAATAAAAATCACTGTAGGGACATAGAAACCTCCCCCTCCTCATCCTACTCACAATCCATCCTCCGCCATCTGTGTCCATGTCACAGAAGATGGTGGTGGCATTGCAGCCTTGGGGGTAGATGGTGTACCAGCCGCTCAGGATCTTCCCTTTAGCCAACAGCTCTTGGCAGTTCCTGGCTTCTGTGCAAATCGGGGAAAAAGATCAAGTGGAAAGAGTTATAACGTGCTCACTGCATCCAGGGAGCACATCAGCCTCATGCCCTAAGCCGGAGGCTTCGATGCCTTCAGCCTCCCAGCTGGCTCTTTGCACTGCAGGACTCTGGCGCGCTCCAGCTGGGAGCCAAACCCTGCTGCAGTTTCTGAGTCCATATGTCAGAGGGGAGATGGGCACCTTCTAAGAGATGGTCTAAGATGCTCATACTCCTTTCATCTGCAACGACTCTTTTGGGATCTGCGTGATGGAGCTGCTTTGAGGGCGATGACAAAGTCATGATCCAGGAATTTGTCCAGGCTCAGGTACTTATGGAGGGCACAGAGAGTGTGTGGGTAGTTGGCAGCAAAGGAGTGGTGACACAGAAAAACACCTACCTGCATTACAGAAAACAGTGTTCAGATCATCCCCTGTGGACTGGACAGACGGCACTTTTGAATATATACATATATATTATGTATAAATTTATTTTTAGTCCTCAAAACCACATCTGATGACAGAAGCTTAGATTCACAGATGTGAAGGGATTGACTGGAACAGTCCCTATCAGACACCCCTGCTTATAGCTGCATCCTGGGAGATGATCTGAGATGGTGGTGCTGGTGGTGCAGGTGTCTATATGTGCTGTATTTGATGAATGGACACACAGCTGTACCAGGCTGTCTTATGGGCATGGGTGTCCTTCCTAACAGAGGCATGGTCCTGGACTTGGCATGTTCCTTATTAGTCAAATGTTTTTACATGCCCAGGAAATGTAAAAGGGCAGAGAAGTGCCTGGGGCAGCAAGAGGCCCATTCAGTGGCATCCCAGTCTCTCTCTTTCAGGTGTTACAGCATCTCTCATCTGCCCAAGCCTCTGCATGGGACTGTGGACCTAACGCATCCATGTGTAGCCAGAGCAAGTGGTAGCTCTGCTTTGGCTTTAGCTGCTGGAGACACATGGACCAACTGAAGCTTGTTTGTTTTCTTTCTTTCTTTCTTTTTTTTTTTCTTTTTTCCTTTTTTT
>RSEF01000017.1:276198-290157 GCA_003993805.1 Himantopus leucocephalus
TGTGCAGGACAGGATCTGTTCTCCCAGGTCCCCTGCCCAGGTCTCCAACCCCCTGGGCCCATCCTGTCCCCTGCAAACTGGGCTGGCACCTGGCTCCCGTGGCTGCGACTACGGGGGCCGTGCTGGCTGGAGGCACCCGGTTGCATGGTGATGCCTGCAGGGCCAGGGCAGCTTTTGCCATCCCTCCAGCTGCCAGCCCAGCTGCCGGGATGGTGGCTTTCCCTGTCCCCGTGTGCCAATGTCAGGCTGTGACAGCCACCCCAGCCTGGCTGCATGCATGGCACTGCAGACCACTGCTGCAGCTTGAGAGCTGCTGGGGAGCTCCAGCTCAGCCCGTGAGCTTGCTAACGAACGTCCCCAAATGACAGGCAGGTGGGGGACAGCCATGGGGAGACACCGGCACAGACACCAGTGTGCCAGTAGTCGTGGCACTGCTTCGGGCGGATGCTCAAGGATTCAGGCATTGCTGGAGAAACTCCTGCTGCGGGTGTGCGCACAGGGACAGGCAGAGGCACAGCANTGCTGCGGGTGTGCGCACAGGGACAGGCAGAGGCACAGCAGCACACCGCAGGTGTACACGCTCACGCTGTGCCAGGCTGTCCAGGGGCCATGCGCACTGTGTCCATGGGCACACCGTGTCTGTGCTCACACCATGACCATGGTCACACTGTGTCCATGGTCACACCATGTCCATTGTCATACCATGTCCGTGCTCACACCGTGTCCAAGTTCACACTGTATCCATGCTCACACCGTGTCCATGTGCACACCACACCAACCTGTGCTCCTGGCCCTGCACACCGAGCCCCCCGTTTTCCCCACTCAGTTCCTGGCTCCCCTGCAAGGCAAAGCAGAAGGACCCCCTCCATAGGCAACAAACTCTGTCAGGCTTGATGTCCTCCGCTCCAGCCCACCCACACACCCCACATCCACCTGTGTGCCCTGTCCATGTGCCCTGTCCACCCCGGCCGCGTGAGCATTGTCTGTGCTGCGGGGTGAACCCGTACAGCAAGTTTGGGGAGGCACCTCGTCCTGCAGGAGCCTGAGAAAAACAGGACGGATATAAAATTAGCTGGAGCTTTTATTGCTGGGATTTTATTTTTAAATGCAATGGAAAATACATTGCTGGAGGGAAAATCCGAGAGGTCTGGACCAGCCTGCAGGGTAATGGCGTACCCCAGTCCCATGGTGAACGTCCCGCTTGCCCGTGGGCAGGATGTGGGGTGGGAACTGGCTGCGGGGTGTAGTCAGTGCGGCAGCAAGGACAAGCGAGGGGCTGATCCTGCCCCTCCGGTGGTGGGAGCACAAGGGGAAGCAGGGGTGGATGAGCTCTGCCTACAGGCACCGTGGTGGCCATAGGGTCCCTGAGAAACTCCCGTGAGAAGGGACCTCCCTATCTGAGCAGGATGGGACCCTCCGGACAGAGAAGTTACAGCTGGGGGTCTGGAAACTTGAGACTGGAGAGGCCAGAGAGGGCTGGAGCCACCAGCACTTCCAGGACATGAATAAGGTGAAGGAGGTGGGAAACAGATTCAACCCAACCTGCAGCAGGCAGTTCTCCATGCTGGGGTGGCACAAGCTCCTTGTTGAGGGATGGTGCTGATGCTGGAGGTTTGCTTGCACCCAAAGGGAGGGGTTTTTGACAAGTCCAAAGAGGAGGGATCTGCTGAATGGTGTAAATACAGATAAATCAGGAAATCACGTCAGGCTCAGGAAATCCCCTGAGCTGAAAATAGCTGGAGAATGGGAGGGGGCTCAAGGGAAGTCTCACATACGCTTGCTGTCATCTTCCTCATCCCTGCGCACCGCTGGGTGGCAGGTGGGGACATCACAGATGTGTCACTGCCACCTGCTCCCAGGCTTATTTGCTCAGAGAGATGTGTGCCAGCCATGAACGCACAGGCTCTAGCTGGACCCTGAAATGTTTTTTTTTAAACTAGTGAAACTTGTACCTGTAAAGATCTCAAAAGCTAAAACCCATTGCCACAAGTCAAAGTGAGTGCCTGGTTCCCCAGTGAGCTCCTCACCACGAGCTGCCCAGTGACTCCCAGGGCACCTCAGTGATTCCAGACACTGGAAATGCAGCTCCTTGCACAGACGCCCACTGCTGAAACTACGGAACCTGGCGTCCATCCTCTCTGCTCCAAGCTGCCCTCCCGTCCTGGCAGGGTGACAAGAGGAGCCTGAGCCGCATCTGCAGCCTGGGACAGGGCGCAGGGTCTCCGTCTCGGACCCACGTACCTCTGGCTGGCACTGGCCAGGACGCGGCAGTCGCTTGGTAGCTGTGCTTGGCCCCAGTTTGTGGAAGTCCTGCTGTGGTCAGGCACCCACATAACCACAGGAGAACTGAAAGTGCCAATCCCGGGGCTCACTTCCAAAGAGGGGCACGTGTGGGGTGTCGGAAAGGGAAGCTGAATCATTTAGCAAGGCACATGCAAGCCTTCCTATATGACAAGGTGGGGGCAGGATGTGGTGGCAGCCGGGCAGGCTCCTGGCAAGCTGTTTGGCTCCCAAAGCAGCCCTCGAGGCTGAGCAGGCTCCTGCCATGAGAAAGCGGAGGTGTGGGGTCCTCCACAGGCTGCAGGGGGACAGCCTGCCTCAGCACGGACTTCCCCACGGGCTACAGGAGAATCTCTGCTCCAGCACCTGGAGCACCTCTTTCTCCTCCTTCACTGACCTGCAGAGGGTCAGTGGGGTCTGCAGAGTCATTCCTCTCATATATTCTCACTCCTCTCTCCCAGCTGCTGCGCAGAATTTTTTACCCTTTCTTAGGTATGTTATCACAGAGGAACCACCATCACTGCTGATGGGCTCGGCTTTGGGCAGTGGTGGGTCCATCTCGGAGCCGGCTGGAGCTGTCTGGGTCCAACATGGGACTAGCTCCTGGTGTATCTCACAGAAGCCACCACTGCAGCCCTTTGCTACCAAAATCTTGCCGCGTAAACCCAATACAGTCCCAAGGCCATGAGGTCCCCCTGCAGGAGGGGGGACCAGGCTGGAGCAGAGAGGGGACGTGCTGGGAGCGGGATGCAGTCACTCATCCACACCAGCCTCTGCCCAGCTCCCGTCTGGTTGACGCACACCAGGCAGGATCATTTCTGCCCCAACAGCAGCTTCCCACATGCCTGGGCTGGTTTTGGCTCTCCTGAGGACTCACCAGCCTGGGAAGCACCTCCAAGACCCAACTAAGGGTGTGTTTCGGGAGCTGGACCTCGCCGGCTGCTCCTCGGAAAGGAGACGAGTGGCTGCCGGCTGCCGAGTGCGCCTCTGGCAAGCCGTCCACAGCCCCGGTCTCTGCCAAATTTCACACTCATGCAAAATGCTATTTTACTGCTCTGAGGGTTTAACTTCAGCCCTGCCTGGGGACTTCAGGCTGGAAAAATCATTCCAGCAAAGAAAGATTTTCCCCGCAGCAGGGCAGTGTCTGCCTGTGGCTCCTGTCGGCAGCACGTGAAGCAGTGATTGCTCTTCCACCCCACAAAAAAGCAAGATCTAGCTGAAGCTGGAAAAATTGCACTCAGTAGTTTCATCCAAGTCACCTGCTGAAACCTGAGAGCAGGAGTGAACCTGAAGGTGGGATGAGAATCCCTCCCATGCCCTTCCCAAGCACGGCCCAGTCCCTGCGGGCACAGAGGGGCAGCTGGAGGTCAGTCGCACTGCCAGCTTCCCACAAATGAAATGGGGTTTTCTTTTCCTTTTGTCCCAGTTACAAAGCACAAATGCGTCTGAAAAGGGCAGGGTGGTGGCTTTGAGGGAAGCATTAGCAGCCCTGAAGGTCTCGGAGATCATCCCAGGGCACAGCTATTCTCCATCTCTTTTGTCCTGACTCCACCACCTCTGCAACCCACTTCAGCCTCAGGGACAGATTTTTAACTGGTGCCACCCCATGGCTGGGTCCTGCTTGCTCTTCTGTCCTGCAGCACGTAACATTCTTCACGGGACCATGTTTCTTCAAAATATTTTGCACACATTAGTNCGAGGCTGAGACACTGCCACCGGCTGGGATGGTCCCAGAGCCGACTGAGATGCCGTGGAGGCCGGGCAGGGGACATGGGGCAGCCCCTCACCTGCCTCTGAGTTGCTGAAGCAACTCTCTTTTCATGTTTCAGAGGTTTACACCAAGCCAGCAGACCTTCCTGAAGCGGCCTGGAGAAGACCCACAGAGATGTCTCTGTTTTGGGGTGGGAACAGATAACCTGCAGCACTGGGGTGTGTTTGACAGTGTCCATCTGCAGCTGGAGAGATCCCTGAGCATCCTCAGGAGCATCCAGCTGCTCATAAATCATACTGTTTTGTGGTGTGTGGAGGAAGAGGAAATGAATGAGGCTCTCAAGGGCTTTTTGAGAGCTTCACAGCACATGACTCTCAAACTGCAGCTGGTGGCATCCCACAATGAGCTCAGAAGCTCCAGTTCTCCCTGAAAGACAAATAAAAGTCCAGTTTTGCAGTTACGTTCAAAAACTGAAAAGTGTAACTGTGAAAATCCCTGCAGCTCACAAACTTTCTTTTTTTAAAATTTCAGGATTTGGGGTTGTCTGACTCCCATTTTTGTGTTTTGAGTCATTTGAGAAAAAGCCCGAAGAGAGATGGAGGAGCCGGAGGTGGACTGGGAATTCGGCAGGAGGGTTCATACAGAAGGCCCCAGGGTGGGCGACAGTGGTGAAGCAGGGGGGTTAAATATGGAAACAGGTGGATTTAATAAATTGATTAAAGCTGATTAATTCCCTGGCCTGGATATAGATCAGTTCAACAGCCTGATCTCAGTAACCAGTGATTTCCTGGCGGCTCTGCAAAGCTCGTCCCTGCTCACCGGGCAGCCCTGGGGAGCCCTGGGTTTGCCGGGAGGAGATGAGCCCGGATGCTGGAGGGCTGCCGGGGTGCAGATGCCAAGGGAGTGTCTCCAGGAAAGCAAACTCCCAGTGGTGTTTCCCCAAAGTGGGAGCCGTCAGCAGCTGGGAGAGATCTTCTACCCAGTGCCCAGATGTCAGCAGGTTTGGGGTGGGATCCCGCAGGGGGTGGGCAGCAGGGGCAGGCAGGGCTGCTGCCTGGAGGCAGCCCCGGGCAGCCGCTAAGGGCTGGGGAGGGATACAGAGGAGGAAGGGTTCACCGGGATGAGCCTTGGCCAAAGGGTCACGGCACCCGCTCTCCTGCCCTTGTGCAGCAGCAGGTCCCTTTGCTGCCATCCCTGCAAACAGGTCCGTGCAGCCAGGCGGGCACGTCCCTGGCTGCTCTGGGCGCCTCGCACTGCCTGCCCCGCCACGGCGGTGGGAAATGAAGTCTGTCCTGGGTGTGCGATCATCTGTCCTGTGTGTGCCATCATCTGTCCTGTGAATGCCATCACCTGTCCTGCAAGTGTCATCATCTCTTCTGCCTGTACCAGCATCTGGCATGCCTGTGCCGTCATGCTGGCATTGCTCTTCTGGACACAAGGGGTCCTGCTGCCATGAGCTGTGACAGCTTGAGGCAGGAATGATGACAGCCCATAACCTCCCCAGTGCCCCCCTTCAGATGGGGTTCGTGCTCCTCCCTTCGCCACCAAGGACTCAGAGCCCTGGAAGCACGTGAGAAATGACTTATCGAGGTTGCTCGGAGCTGAGCCTTGATGCCGCTGGGCAGTGCAGTGGGTTTTTGGCTAAGTCAGCAGTGTGAGAGTGCAAAGTCCTTGTCCTGGAACAAAGGATGTTCTCACACTCTCGGGACCAGCATGGGTGTCTTCGAGTCACCTTCTGCCCTCTAGCAGTCGGCTGGCTGGAGCGGCACACGGGAAGCCCACCAGGCAGGGAAGAACCCGACTGCCCACGCACCAGTTTGGTGGGGAGAGGGTAGGAAAATGCCATTTGGACTAAGGCTGGGAAGAGAAAGAACATCACGGTCAGCTGGGGCTGCAGCAAGCCCTGGTGCTCCGGCAGAGGAAACAGCTCTCCAGAGATTTCTTGTTGCATTTTGGGATGTGGAAAGGACTGGAAACATGCCCGCTGGCTGGAGGGTGATCCTCAGGGCTGTGTGCCTTTACACAGAGACAGTAACCATCTATCAAAAGGAAACTCCATTATTAGGGTGAGAAACAACACTGCTGATACACTTAAATTTAGAAATTGCTAAACTGGGCAGCCAGGCTGACAGGGGTCTGTCCTGGACTGGGGGCACCCGCAGGTGCGGGGCTCTGAGCCACTGTGGTGGGGCTGCTTCGCAACTTCTGCTGGAAAATGGTGGGAAAAGGGATTGGCAGAGCCGGTAGTCTGGATGGAATGCCTCCCCAGTGCAGAGCTTTTCCGAGAAGGACTGTGGCACAGGGAGGGGATGGGATGCTGAGGGACAGCTCTGCTGGCCATCCCCACCCTCGTGGGGACACCACCAGGGACTCCCAGCCTGCATTGGGAGGCCACGTTTTATTAAAGCCCAAGAAGAGGAGAGACCCCCTCCTTTCCCTCGGGGTGAGTTTCCAGTGCGAGGTCTTGGATCCAGCAAGCGCAGTTTGATGCCAAAGGTTTGAAGGAGCAGTCACCCTGGGGCAGGACAGCTTCTCCAGCTGCAGCACTGCGCAACAGCATCGAGGGACATGATTACGCCTCTGTAAGTGGGAACCCTCCACGGGATGCTGGTCCTCAAAACTGACTGCAAGCATCCGAGGAAAGCAAAATTATCTTGCTTGGTGCAAAATGGGATTGGGCTGAACTGATACCTTCCCGCATCTCTTCCCAGAGCTTGGCAAAAGGACGCTGGAGCAGTGTCACCTCGCTGGGCTGGGGCATGCTGCCAGATAGCTGCAGGATGGTGATGGGAAGGTGGCTTATGCCCTGACAGAGGTAGTCCTAGCTCATGAGCTGGCTGCTGTGGCACGATGGGAGGGCAGTGGATGCACAGAGCCCTCCAGTCCTCCTAAAATGTTAGTTTTGTCCCTAAAACCTCTAGGGACTTGTGGGAACCTCAGAGCAGAGAATTTCTGCATGCAACAGCAATGGGAAAAGAGCAAATTCACTGCACAGGAGAGCTAATGGAGAGATGCTACACAAACCACGTCCCTTCAGGTTACCTCATTGTGGATCAATGCAATAACCAAGAATGGAGAAACAGGTCCTGTTTGGACCTTCAAGGGGCAGAATGCCTTATGTAACTGCGTTAAATGGAGATCATTGGGGAATAAGAGACCACTTCAGGTCAGAAAGTGGTGTGGATTTGAGGGGAAAGTGGATTGCAGCGCTTGCACCCGCCCCAGGCGGAGGAGGCATGGCTGTGGGCACCCCAACGCGCCCCCCCTGCCCCCGCCATGCCCTGCTGCCTGTCCTGCTGCCTGCTGCTGCTCACAAGGGCATGTTTGCAGTGGCCCATGGTCCTGCTCACCTCCAAAGCGCGGGAAGCTGCGCCGCAGACCTGGCGGGGAGTCCCCCACAGCTGTCCCCAACAGCGCCCTGCTTGCTCAGAGCCCCTCTGATACTCTGGCGGGGGCTCAGCGGGGATAGCCTGGGTGTTTCGGTATCCCACAGGGGAGCCCGTTCGTGCTGCGGCTCTGCATGAGGAATGCAATGGTGGCCATGGGCCACCCGGTGCAGCGAGCCTCCTGCCCCAAGAGCCAGGGCAAGGGTTCAACCCCCGCATCACCCAGCTGCTCACCGGTGCTGGCCATGGGGCTGGTGCTCGTGGTGGGGAGCCGAGGTCGTTCAAAATGTGGTTTCTCGCTTATGATTGAAGGCCCTGGGTAGTATTGGCCAGTTTTAAGAAAAGTGACAAGCAGTTGCCTGTTTTATTCCAAGCAGAACATAATTTCCCCCTCTGTCCTGCCAGATCTGTCCCCACCCCACCACCGTGCCCTCTCTCCTGCTGAGGATGGGCATCAGCCCCATGGGCAAGGCTGCCCACGTGGGGCTGTGCATGGTGCGCCCTTCCTTCATGGCATGTGCTTCCATCCTGCCCACACGCCCCGTCCCTGAGGAAAGATGAGCCTGCGGTGGCTGCACCAAGCCAGTGGGACGCAGCCATGGCCCCGGGCTTCCACATGCCCGAATACCTCCACCCTAGGGCCACGGCTTGGGGGCGGGATCCCGTGCTGGGATCCGCAGCCTCATACCGCAAAGTTGGGGAAGCAGCTCACCTGGTGCTGTGCCACAGCCAAGATGGCAGAGGATGCCCTCCAGCCCATGGTGGCTCCTCCCTGCAATGCCTGCCCTGCCAGGTTCAAGCACCCCGCGGCTGGACACCTCCTGGACCTCTGCCCCGTCACAAGAGGGCTCCTGGCGAGGCAGCCGGGGAAAACCAGTGGGGCTTTTCTGAAGAAGCCGACTATTTCCTGTCTGCTTTGGCGCCAGGGCAACAGGGAGCAGATCTTGGCCCATGGGAGCCCCCCCTCCCCGGGCTGGCAGTGCAGAGACGCTGCCCTGGGAAACAGGAGAGAAAAAAGGTTTTAGAAAGTAAGGCAAGAATGGAGATTTGTGCTTGGGTTTGATCTTCCTTCCAGGCAAGCATCCTTGCCAGGACGGGGATTATAGCCTTGGATACACTGGGATCCTTCCAGTCCTGGAGCGCTTCAGTGCCTGTAAGAGGAAAAGCTCTGGGCACAAAGCTGAGGTTCGGGTGCATTGGGGAGCTCCCACCCGTGGGGTGTTGATGCAAAGCCAGTGGCTCAGCGGGAGCTGCCCTCAGTCACACTTTGGTTTGTTGCACCTCCTTATTTTTCTCCTCTACCTATGGGAACACTGGTTGGATTTGCAGNCCCCCAACCCCCAAAATACCTTGTATGTGCGGGCTGTGCCTTGCTTGATGCTGGAGACCAGTGTGGGCACCCCCAGCTATTCCGGACAGGTGCTTGCTCCCCCCACCAGCCCTTGCTCTGCTCTCACCGTGTTGGTGACACCGTGCAGGTGGAGATGTGGGCGGGTGCACCCTGGGCAAAAGCATCCTTCTGTCTCTGGCTGGACACATCTCTGCTGGGCTGAGGGATGCCCCAGCAGGACGGGTTGCTGAGAGGTTTTTCCAATACCCCATACAATTTTGGGACTCCTCCATGCAAGGCAATGAGACACTGGGGAGAGAGACAGCACCAGCAGTTTGGGAAGCCCAAATACCCAAGTCCTTTGGTTGGTGCAGGACTCAGCCTGCCTGGAGGTCCCTGGGGAAGGGACGGCTCTGGGCTTGCTGGGTGGCTGGCCTGCGCTGGCCTGAGAGCTCCAAAAAATACACCTGATTTCTCAGCTGAGTCCCCAGGGTTGGGTCAGTCCAGGTCCCAACTCCAGTGAGAGCTGCAGAGCTCGGCCGGGCTGCACATGGCCCTGGGGACTGGGAGCAGGTTACAACTGCTTTACCTGGCTGTGGGTCCAGTGCTGCTCCCAGGCAGGACGTGGATTGGGATTGGGATTGGGATTGGGATTAAGGTTAGGGTTGAGATTGAGAGCAGGGCTGGGGGACTCCCCCTCCCATGGACAACAGCACGGGGCCCTGAGAGCAGTCTCAGCCCAGCCTGTGACCAAGGAGCGAGTCCCTGCCCTTGTCCCTCATTCACCCGCTGCTCAGGAGCTGCCCGTGAGGCAGACGGGGGCTGTGCTCCTGCTGGGGACACCTTCGCAGCCTCCTGCCATCCTGAATGTGCTACTGGCTGCCCCAGGGACCGTGCTGTTCTCCAACCAGCCCCTCTCTCTACCTGCTCTTCTTTGCCCTGAGTGCCTCTGCAGAGTAACCAGGGCACCCACTGCCCTCCTGTGCTCCCTTGGGCGCAGGTAGGGGCTGCCCTGGGGCTCCCATCAGGGCTGAGATCAGTGTTTTTTCCTAGCAGCTCTTGAGTGCATCATGGGGCTGCTGGTGCATTGCTCATGGCTGGCCCACACTGGTGGTTCATCCTAATCCCAAGATCATTGAATGCTCTTGGATGCATCTCCCTTGCACTTGCTGTTGGCCAAGGAGCTTGCAGATGGGCGCAGAAAGCCCAGTCCCTGATCCCTCCCTTTGTACCTTGGCCCGTTGCAGTGTCTCCAGGCTCATTCTGTTCTTCCTGTTATTTCCCAACCACATATGGAGCTGCAGTGCCGCCCACCAGTGCTCTCAGATGTGCTTGTCCATGTTTAACGAAGACATTGAGAAGCGCTGAGCCCCACCACTGGCAAACCCCACCATCCCCAGGTGCCACCTCCCAGGGCCAGCCAGCAAGTCCCTTCTCTTGCTCCAGTTTCTCCACTAATCACTGGTTCAACCCAGGCAGCCCTCACCCAGGTGGCCCCACGTCAGGTGCTTTTGTTGGAAGAGGTGGATTAGAAAAAACCTCTCTCCTTTGTCCAGGAGAGCAGCTATCCCACACTGCTGGGTGAGTAACGCACTCCCCACCTTCTCTTCTTTGTTCCCCACCTGCCACTTTGACCCCAGTGAATATTTCACCTGCGAGTCCCCTGGGGTGGGGACAGGCCCAGCTGGGACGTGGCTGCCACCAGGAGCTGTTGTTCCTGGGGAGCCTGTGCATGCGCCTCTCCTCGGAGCGGGGGCAGGAAAGCCGTGTCTCCCCCTGACTGCTGAGCTGAAGTCAGTGTCCACATCAGCAGCCGGTGATGTAGAAATACATGCCGAGAGCCTGCAGATGCCTCAGGCGTGCTGGTGGCACATCCTTGTTCAGCTTTACCTGGGAGCAAGCTCTCAGCGCTTACCCAGGTGTGGGGTGAGTGGAGGCACCAGCACAACTGGAGTTGGGGCTCCCGATCTGGACCCCCGTTGCTTGTGCCATCCACCCGCTCCTCTGGGTTCCCTTACGGGGCCGCATCTCACAGGTACAGCTGGCCCTTCGCTGCTTGGCCCTCTAACGGAGGTGACACCCCATCCGCAGGCTGTAAGCATGCAAAACTGGCATTAAATCACGGGGATCTTTTTGCTGGCTCGCAGCAAATCACGGGCTGCATCTGATTGACTGTATGGTTATTTCAGGTGACCGTAAGTGTCTGGTCGTGCTGAGGGCCTCTGTCCCTCCTGCGATCAAAGCAGGCTACCTAAAATTTCACGGTGTGCCTCTGTCCCTGGGGACGCTCAAGGCAAGATGGACAGACGGAGAGTCACCCTGCGGGGAAGGACTTGGGGATACGGGTGGACAAAAAGCTGGACATGAGCCGGCGAAGAGCAGACAAGGCACTGGGGGCATGAGGCCAGTGGGATGCCAGAGGCACTGGACAGCCTTGCTGTCTGCTGGAGCGCAGGGCGCTGAGACCTGGCACTGCTCTTCCTCCACCCCTGCCTTGCTGTGCAGCTCGACAACAACACAGAGTGTGTCAGGGTGCAGGGAGGCAGTAGGGAAGCAGGGTGGCAGGGTGGCAGAGGTGACAGGGCAGCAGGACAACCAGGCTGCACCAGGCTGGCTCCCTACGCAGCTGCTTGTGCGTCCAACCTGCTCGTTCAGGCAGATCCTTTGCTTCACAACCTGGAGTCCCACAGAGGTGACATCTGTGCCAGACTTGCGTTCCTGGCATCCGAAATCCACATGTCCCTGGTTTCCTCAGACAAACAAAGCTACGCTCTCCTTCCCATGGCATAGGGGGATCCCTTGCTGTGTCTTCCATCGTGGTGAAAGCCCTCCCTGCCTCTCACGTTCTTTTTCCCACTGAATTTGTTCACGCCTGGAGCTCATTTCATGCTCCCTGTCAGGCAGTGCCCACCTGGGGTGGCCACCGTAGTGCGGGCGCCTGCTCCTCCTCGGGGACACGGCTGGGCTCTCCCTGTCAGTGGCCAGGGCTCCCTGCACGGTGCGTGCTGAGGTGCTGCCACCCTGCCCTGCCTGCTCTCCTGGCCGGTGGGGCCTCCTGTAAATGGGGGGTGATGAGAAATGGCTGCTGGTGGCAGCCCCCCCTTGCTGGGGCCGAAGCAGGCAGCGCCTGACCCTGGCTGGGCTGAGCCCAGGACAGCGGGGTGGGTGTGCTCCCTGCCTGAATGCGCCCTCGCAGAGATATTTCTCTGGCTGTACATGGGTCCACGTGGCTGTCATTGCCCTTGTGTGGCTGGGAGCATTTCCAGCCCAGCATGTCCCAGCTCTTGGCGCCTCCCAGTTTGTGCTGGAGGTGAAGTCTCCTGAGACACCAGTGATGGGCCAGGGCTGGGCACAGGCTTCCTCAGACCTCGGCTCAACCCTGCCCCTGCCCCGTGGGGCTGGGCAGAGGGTGGCAAATGTGACAAGGAAGAGTCCCTCTTGCAGTGGGAAGGGATGCAAACCCCCTGCTCCATGCCACATACGGGCGGCCTGGGAACAGGGTGGCCAAGTCTGCGCAAGACCAAGATATGGAAGACACTCACAGCTCCACTTAAATCCCAGTAGGTTGCCACTGCATGAGTAACCGCCAGCCAGAAAGGGTCTTGCTTCAAAGTCCCGAAAAGCAAAATAAGGATGAGGAGCACAGAAAGGACCATCCCTACCCCCACAGGGCTCTCCCAGCCCCATCTCAGCTCATCACCGTGCACAAGAGATTTGTAGTTCCTTTTCAGTTTCTGAAGACCTCTTCTCACTGCTTGTCTGGTCAAAAAGACAAACTGGAGGCTTGGCAGCTATTAAGAAAGGGATAAGTGTAATACAGAGAAGATCTTTCTACTTCTTTGTTAATCCCTGGTGCAGCTGCACCTGTGAGGTTGCAGATGTGTGCCTCAAAAATATTGGACACATGAGAACGGTGGCAAGCAGAGTCAGGAACAGGCAGGTATTTCCCCATGGAAACTTGAGAAGAGCCTTAAAGTCAGCAGTGATGCAGGAAGGCAGTGGAAACGATGCTCTGCTGATCCTCAGAGCCAAGGCTATGGTCTCCTGCGGTATTAGCAGCAGCGGCAAGGGGGAATAATTTTTTCACGTAAATCAGTATATTAATGTCTCAGAATGGAGCAACATAGGTTTTCCAGAGGTTAAATGCTTGAGGAATTGAAGTGAGGAGGTAGACGCACCTGCAAACACTCACAGCTTGAACACAGCCGTCCTGCCGAGAAGCCCTGCACTGCAGTGATAGGCACTCTCTGTGCCCCTATTTACCCATTTTCTTCCCCAGACTCTGCTTCGGTCACCGCTTTGGGGGACAAAACTGGAGCTCGTGCCCAGCGGGACCTCCAGCGGCAGAGCCTCTACGACACGGCAGCACGTCGGGGCCAAGGGCCCCCAACCACAAGCCTTTGGCACAGGCTGGGCCCCTCGAGCGCCTCTGCATGCCGCTGCCACGGCGGTGTCAGGGAGCTCTGCGGAAACCCCAGCGCTGGTGCAATGCATGTCCTGTGCAGGGCAGCTGCGAGCGGCAGAAAAAGTGGTTTCCTTTGAAAAAAATTAATAAGTGAGGCAGGCTGTGAGCAGCTGAAGTGTGACCCTCCAGCCTGCACCCCAGCTGGGCTGGAAGCCACATCCTCCTTCGGCCTTCTCTCCTTGGTGATATCTCCTTGTTTATTATTTTGTTCACTGTTTTATCCCTCTGTGTAAGCAAGCTCAAGATATCCTTCTCAGAGCCAGGGGCCCAACCTTCCTTGGCTCATTGCTCTACGTGGAAACACATTACATTATTCACTTGTGACCATATTAAAAACAATCTCAATATACGTCTGGGCTCCTCAGGGCTGTCACGAACTCCTTGTAATGATTAAAAGCAGTAATATATTCATAGCTGTAGGTGAGACACTTTCTCAGGGTGTTCTCACCTCCCACTAAACCCATCTCTGGGCTGAGCCCCGGGGCAAGGGTGATGCCTTGGGGAGGGCAGGATGGGGCTGAGTCCTGGGTCAGGGACAATGCCTGGTGGGGGAGAAGATGGGACTGATCAGGGGACAGAGGCTATGCCTGGGGAGGCGCGACGGGTTCGGGCTGAGCCAGAGGTGGAAGTGAGCAGGACCAGGCTGATCCCAGGGCAGGCTGATGCCCGGGAGGGGAGATGGGGCTGATCCCAGGGCAGGGCGATGCCCGGGGGGGAAAATGGGGCTGATCCCAGGGCAGGGCAATGCCCGGGGTGGGAGATGGGGCTGATCCCAGGGCAGGGTGAT
>RSEF01000017.1:291157-308239 GCA_003993805.1 Himantopus leucocephalus
TCCCTCTCCTCTCCTCTCCTCCAGCTATCTTTAACCATCTCTGTCTCCAGGCTGCTTTCAGGGCCAAGTGCAGCCAGGAGCTGTGAATAACTCCTTTGGCTGCCCCAGCCCCGAGGGGTGTTGCTAAGGGTGACTTCGTTTCGGGCAGGCTCTGCGACAGCTGCCCGGGCCCTAACAAAAGCTCCCCTTGTCCTGCCACAAAGCGCCATTATTCAAAAAACTTCTGGGCAAAACATTGTGCCAAGGTGAGGGAGGACAAGGGATGCTTGGGGGGACGCGGTGGTGGAGAGGCACAGCGTGGCCCCGGCTCCGTGCCCCAGGGAGGGCGACCGTTTTGGCAGGGCTGCAGGGTGTGCGGCGTCGAGAGGAGCTGGGCAGGGGGTGGCCAGGGCCGGCTCAGCCCCTTTCCACCTGCGCCCCACTGGCATGAGTGACCTGAGGGCAGCTGCACCGGTGTGACCCCAAGGTTTGTTGGTGTTTCTCCAGCTTGGAAATACCAGAGAGATCTGGTGTCAAGGTAAGCTGGTCCGTGGGGGTTCAGCCAACCCCGAACCTGTCTACAGCGGTGACTTTTAGTTGGTCCCTGAGGAAGGAGGGATGCGTGCACCCTTGGTTCCTCCCAGGGGATTGCATGTGGGTTGTCCCCAGCCCACACTGGAGACACCTCGGAAACCCTGCCCTGCAGCAGAATGGGTCCCCAGCCCGCAGGGGCGCGGGGGAGAGGGTCATGGCTGAGGCCGTGGGTGATGTGGGCTCAAAGCCCTGACCTGGTTCTCCTGCCCCCCTCCCTCCTGCTGCCCCTGGGTGGGTCCTGGTGAGCTTCGCAGCTCCTCTTCTGCTTGGCACGACCACGAAACCCTGTGAGAGGCCAGCAAGAGACAGACCTAGCAGTGTGCCACGGGGCAGCACAGCCCCAAGGACCCAATGGCGCATCTCCTCCATGGCCCCGGGGCCCTGAGCACCTCTCAGGGGACTTCCTCACCGGGTGGCCGAGCTCCTCCATCTGTGTGGGGTCATCTGCAGATGGCAGCACCCTCCCACACAAAGCTCCCTGCCTTGTGCTGGTGCTGTCTGGCATTCCCCGATGATCCCGTTTCCTGGCCCTGGGCGCTGGGGGCTCCTGCCCAGCACACCTGGGCAGAGCTGGCCCCGGCTCCCAGCCTGGCTTTGAGCCTCCAGCATTGCGCTGCCACCTCCCTGGGCTGCGGGGTCAGGGTGCCCAGACCCACTGGCCGCAAGTACCCCCCCAGGCATCGTCCCTGCTGGGGCAGCACCTGGGGGTGACAGCAACAAGTGCCAGGGAAAAGCTCCCTCCTGCTCCACCATCCATCCTACATCCCCTGTGGAAACCTTGTGGTCACTGCTGTCCCCAGTGCTGTCCTCTGCAGAGAAGAATGGCCCCTTGCTGCATGGACCCGGTCCCCAGGGCTGTGCAGGGGGAGGACTGGGACAGCAGCAGGGACAATGCTGGCAGCTCCAGCCGGGAAGGGAGAGCTGGCTGCAGCCGGTGGGGTTGGGGCAGGCCAGGCTGGGAACGGTGCCCTGCGGGTTGTGCAGCACCCGGTATCTGGGCTCTTGATCATGCAGGGGAAGAAATGCAGAAAGGGGGTGAGAAAAGATAACAGGAAACAGGGGACATGGCTGGGGAGGAAAAACAACCCAACCCCCCGAGCTGCAGTTGGCCTCCGAGGGCTCCCAGGGCGTCCCTGAAACCGCAGAACCCTGCTACACCCTGGCATGGTGGCACGGCGTTGTCCGGTGCCTCGCCACCAGCGCTGTGGCCATCCTTGCTCCCAGGATCTGGGCACCCGGCGGGAGCAAGGGTGCAGTGGGGGGGTGCNGGCGGGAGCAAGGGTGCAGTGGGTGGTGCAGACCCAAGGGGTGCTCGAGCAGCCCGAGGGACCCCCAGGGAGTGGTGTGGGGACCCGCTCCCAGCTCTTTGTGTGCCCCTGCCAGTGCCAGGGACGGCGCTGCACGCTGCGGGGCTCCCCTCCCTGCCGCTGCCGCAGTTTCCCCATCTCTCTTGCCCTGCCAGGGCTTTGGGGGAGTCTTGGTGCCCAGAGAGCAATTCCAGCGAGAAAAGCAACTGGTCGCGTGGCCAGAGCAGGAGAGGGACATGTCCGCAGCCCGGGCACGCGAGGCAGCTCTCTGTGCAGATGCTGCTGAGGCACTTGTGTGCCCGCTTCCCCTTTTGGCAAAAAGCATCCTAACCAGGGCAGGTGCACAGGGCTTGGCAGCACCGAAGAGCTGCTGGTGCCACTTTAGCTGACGGTTGCGAGATGAGTCAGTGGGAGCCAAAGTCAGGCTGGCATCCTGTTTTCAACCGGGCTGCGGGTGGCAGACAGGAGGCACCTTGGCGAGGCTGAGGGCAGGGTCCTGCCTGCCCCCGTCCCAGCGCAGGCAGGGCGTTTGAACCCCTGGCACACACGCCCCGGCAAGGCACTGGCTCCTTCCCAGCACCCGCCGAGAGGGAATTGCCTACGGCCATGGGTGGCAGTGCCAGGCTGAGGCTCTGGGGCTGCTGCCCCCCTCCATCCCCACCAGCTCTGCCGTGGGCGGCAACAGAGGCTGAGGGAGCGCCCGGTTCCAGTCTGAGACGAACGAGCATCTCGCTGTTGGGCTGCTCATGGGTGATTTCAGAGGGAGCTGTGTGTGCCAGGGCTGCACAGCCAGACCTGACAATCCTGCTTTCGATCATAATAGTAATAATAATAAATAATAATAATGTATTAGTGGTCTCAGCAAAAGACTGTTTGTGGGGTGTTCTTTGGCACAAAGCTGCCAGCTAGCAGAGCTGTCCCGTGGGCTCAGCACAGCCCTGCTGGGCAGCTTTACCCCCTGCACTGCCACGGCTCCGGCAGGCAAATGGGGGATGGGTACCTTGGAAAACTGCAGCCCGGCCTGGGCATCAGGGGTCTGGCTGGCAGCTGGGACGAGAGAGGCGCTTGGCAGAAAGGAGCCAGGATTTGGGCTTGTTTTTGAACCTGGCACCTGGGAAACCCCTTTTGGGAACTGAAATCCCGTGTAGGGCCACATGCACCTTCTCCAGGGAGCCGCAGCCCAGCTGGAAGCTGGTGCGGGAATCACCTGGGGATGCACAAGCACAGAGCTGCGAGCTGTACCTGCACCAGGAGCCTTTTCCAGGGGTGCCAGGGCACTGCCATGGGGCATGCACTGGGCAACAGCGTCCCACCCTGGAATGGGGCACGCACCTGGCCGCAGGACATGCCATGGGGCAGTCACAGGGCATGCACCAGCCACAGGCACCCGTACATCTGGGCGCATACTCAGCCATGTAACACCCACCCAGCCATGGGACACTCACACGGCCATGGGGCACCCACTCAGCCCACAGGGCACCCACCTTGCTGTGGGGCACGGACCCAGCCATGGGGCACCCTCTCAGATACGGGACAAGCACGAGACATGAGCGCCCCCACCCAGCCATGGGATGCCCACTCTGCCAGAGGCCACCCACCCGGCTGTGGGACACCCATCCAGGCCATGGGGCGTGCACCCAGCCACGGGGCACCCACACAGTCACGGGGTACCCACCCAACCGTGGGGGCCCCCACCCGGCCATGGGCATGCACCCAAGCCGTGGGTTGCATCGCTGCCCAGGCAGCACAGGGGAAGTGCTGGGAGCGGGCTGTGCCAGCTGCCACGTGCAGCAGGAAGGACCCGCTGTGGGGCCAGGACGAGGCAAAACCACAGAAAAGAGGAAGCCCTCGAGTGCCTCAGCCCAGCGCCGGCAGCTGCCCGGGCAGACGCACGCAAGCACCTCGCACGCCGCCACGCCGGCCCTTCCCCGGTAAGTCTGAGCTCCGCACCACCGGCCACCGTGGGGAGAGGGGCTGAGAAAGGGGTCGGCTCTGGGCACCGCCGGAGCAGGGTGTCCCCTTTTGAGCATCCTGAAAATGGGGGCAGCATCCCTGCTTCCCCGGGGCCGGCTGGCAGAGGGACTCCAAACACTAGTGTGCGGTGCAGGGAGCTGGCAAAGCTTTCCCAACCCTCCCAGCTTCGGATGCCAGGTTTTTCCGGAGCCTAAACTTAGCTCGTGTATTTTAGCAGGACAGACGGAGCGGGCCAAGGCAGGGAAGGGATTTTTCACAGCAAAGCCGCAGTGGCTGGGGTGGGAAAGCAGGGCACTGCTTTCCGGGAGGCTCTGAAATTGCGGCGAAACCCGCACAGCCCTGGCCCGCAGCAGGGCTCAGGCAGCCAATGTGTTTTCAGAGGTTACCTCAAAAGGGAAACTGCCTTCGGTGCCGAATGCCGTGGGTGGCCCACGGGCGCTGTGCCTCGTGCCTGGGACCGGCGCCCCTGGGTGGGCTTGAGCTGGTGGCCAGTCCCCAGCCCGGCCAAGTGGACCGCTCACTGGGTCTGCCGCTTCCCTCTGTTCCCATCAGTGCTGCTGGTTAAAGCACAGCACCACCAGCGGAGGCCTGAGGCAGGCAGATGGGCACCGTGGCGGGGCCAGCACCTCATGGCCGACGTTCCCGTACGCCTGCAGGCTGAGCCCCATCGGTGGCAGCCCCAAACGGCTCCCTGCGTGCACCGCTCTGCCTGCCCTGCCTGCAGGGCACTGGCCGTCTGTGACACCCCGAAAATAAAATATGAGTGTTTGGGGCACCGAGGCTGCAAGCTCCCAGCCTGCGGGGGCTCCCCGTGCCCTCGGTGGCTGGGGAGAGCACCCCGAGCCTGGGGAGAGCCCTGCCATCACCAAAGGGGGGTGCCAGAGTGAAGGGGCGCTTCTCAGGCAGGACACTCCAGTCCGGCCGTGAGTGGGGTTTCGGACTTCCCAGTCACTCCCAGGGACACCGCGGTTCATAGCTGGGGCCTCCCTGTGGGGTTATTCAGGCAGGACTCAGGGTGTTCCCCCTCGCCTTTTGCTGAGTGGCCCCATCCTGCAACCCCCCCAAACCCCTTTCGGAGCCCGACTGCAGCAAGGCTGGGTGCTTTTCAGGCTTGACATGCCCCGGGCAAAGCGAGAAGGGTGGAGGGGGACCGTGGCTGTTTGTCAGGTGGGGAAACTGAGGCACAGAGCAAGTACCAAGGACCGCATCCCTCGCGCATGTAACGGGGAGCGGTGCCAGGCAGTTGGGGTGGGGGGGACGGGTGGCTGCTGCCCATCAGCTCTGTGCCCCTCTTCGGCAGCATCTCTGCTTGCCCCGGAGGGACCCTGGGGACCACGGGAGGGTGACTCAAAGGCCACTGTGGGGTGACAGCAGGTGCACGGGGGACCCTGGGGGGAGGCGGGGACCAACAGAGGGGCCAGGGGTGATGCCAGGGCTCAGGTTTTGTGGAGAAGCCCTTTCTCCATCCCCTCCTTCCCCAGCACCTCCCCACCACCCCTCACCCCTGGCAAGCTGAGCTTACAGCCCTTGGTGGCCTCTCCTCTCTCCCAGGCATCAGCTTTGTCACCCGAGAAGGTGACAGCCAGCCCAGAAGCATGCCCCGGGCATCGCCGCTGCCACGGCTGCTGTGGGGCCGGCCCAGCGTGAAGGCAGTTGGCACTGCCGGGGTGTTTATAACCATCCTCTGGAACCTGAGGTACTTCCTCAACCCCTCTGAGGTCTCCGGAGAAGCTCCCAAGCAGACTGAGCCGCTGCTGGTCCTGGTGTGGAAATGGCCCTCGAAGCAGGTCCCCAACATCAGCGGGGATGTTTGCCGTGAGCTGTATGGCATCACGGGCTGCTGGCTCACCACAGAGCAGCGGCTCCTGGGCCAGGCAAACGTGGTGGTGTTCCCCCATGCCAGACTCCAGCCCGGCAGGGACAGGCTGCCTAAGGAGAGGCCACCGGGGCAGAACTGGGTGTGGGTTTCCCTAGAGTCCCCCTCTAACACTAAAGCTCTAGCGGGATGGAACCAGACCTTCAACTGGGTGATGACCTACAGACAGGACTCGGACATCTTCATCCCCTATGGCAAGCTTGTGCCAAACCTGTCAGCCACTGTGAACATCCCCACAAAGACCAACTTGGTGTCCTGGGTTATCAGCAACTACCACAGGACTCAGAGAAGAGCTGAAGTCTACAAAAACCTCTCCAGGTACCTCCACGTGAACATATATGGGAAAGCAAACAAAAAGCCTCTTTGCAAGGACTGCCTCTTGCCAACGACGTCCAAGTCTAAGTTCTACCTGGCCTTTGAGAACTCCATCCATCAGGACTACATCACTGAGAAGCTCTGGAGGAACTCGCTGATGGCCGGCACTGTGCCCGTGGTGCTGGGCCCTCCCCGGGCCAACTACGAGCAGTTCATTCCTGCAGACTCCTTCATTCACGTTGATGACTTTGGTTCCTTGGCAGAGCTGGCCACCTTCCTGAAGACTATGAACTCCAGCCGTTACCGGCAGTTCTTCGCCTGGCAGAAGAGGTACAGCGTGAAGCTCTATGCCGACTGGAGGGAGCGGATCTGCACCATCTGCACCGCCTACCCCAGCCTGCCCCGTGGCCGTGTCTATCCCGACCTGGAGAGCTGGTTCAACACCAGCTAACGCGGGGCTGGTCTGTGCTGGGACCATTGGGGACGCAGCTGAGCAGAGGATACTGGGGTGGGGGGAGCATGGGGCACCCTCCTACAGACCAGGACGTGGGGCAGGGATGCGGGAGCCCTGACGTCTCCTCCCAGCCTGGCTGTTGCCACACTGGGACCTTGAGCAACTCCATGTGACTTCATTTCTTGCAAAACGGGACTAATCCCCCCACCCCCAGACCCGACGTCGACCTACCTCGCAAGGGTGCGCTGGAAATAAATGCCGGAGTGCTGCAGAGGCTCTGCCTGCGGCACAGGGGCTGGGCAGGGCCAGGGGGGCGGCCAGGGGTGCTCAGGGCTCCCCAACCTTCCCCTGCGATCGCTCCATGTGTCCCCCCCAGCATCTTCTGCCGAGTGGCAAAGCCCCGGTGGCAGAGGCCCCATGGTGACATGTGGAGGAGCCAAGCTCAGGGCAGCCCGGGGGGGCCCAGCGCCCTGCGGCAGGGACGGAGAGCGCAGCCTCTGCTCCGCCACTTCCCGGCGCAGCCCAGCAGCACCCATTTNCCAGCAGGCCCCATTTCCCCCCCCCCCCGACACCCCCACCCAGTTGTGGGTGTCACTGTGCCGGTGAGGTCTAGCAGGACACAGGATGCTCTCGAGAGCAATCTCAGCCTGCTCAGTGCCAGGCCGAGGCAGAGAAGGATGCTGTGGTTTCTCGCTCTCCCGTCAGCATGCCTGCCCTGCTGCGGCAGGAAGCCGGCGAGGCGGTGGCGTCCGGAGCCTGACGGTTAGCCCAGAGCAAAGCCGGTCCCTTGGGCACCCTGCGGCACCGGCAGCCTTCTCTGTGTGCCCTTGGCACTGCCAAGCCCCTGCGCACCCCGCACTGCGCACGCACCCCGCACTGTGGGCGCTCTGCATGGAGGGCACGCTGCACTGTGGGCACCCTGCAGCATGCGCACCTTGCACGGAAAGACCCCTGCGCTGTGGGCACCCCGCATGGAGAACACCCCGCATGGAGAACACCCCGCACAGCGGGCACCCCGCAGCATGCACACCCTGCGCCCCGGGCAGGGGCAATGCCCAGACACCCCGAGGGAGAGCGCCCATCTGGGATCAGTGCAGATGTCAGGGTTGGGTGACAGGACCAGGGTGGGGGTGTGTGTGACATGACTGCTCCATCCGTGCCTTCCTCTGGGCCCCTCGACTTGGTGCTGTCAACCCCTGATATAAACGACTTATTTTGTCACAGGTTTCCCCCGGTTTCCCTCACTGCAGCCCCAAAGCCACCTAACCTCACCCTTGCCACCCCGTAAGCTGCCTGCTCCCCTCTGGGACCTGCTCCCTGTGCCCAGGGTGCAGTGGGGCGCAGGCGTGTGGTGACACCCCCTCAGTAGACGGCACATTCCTGCCCTGGGCTGGCATTTCACTGTGTCCCCAGCCCGTCCCTCGCTGGGTTGCAGTTACGGGCACACCACGCTCTTCTGATTTCTGTGGCTTCCGATTTCCGTTCCATTTTGTCTTCTGGGTCAACTGAAAACGGAGCAGGAGGGGCTTGGGTGCCCACGCGCAGGGCGCTGGGGAAGGGGTACCTGGGGGTCCCGCGGGGTGCTGGGGCTCCTGCCCAGCTGGCTTTTTCTGGAATGGGAAATCAGGTGGTGGAAATGTGGAGAAGCAAACCTCAAGGAGGTGACATCCTTCCCAGGCTTTCTGCTACTGATCCAGCATCCAGCACCCCCAGCCCACCCACCAAAAGTGCCAGGCAGCCATGGGGGGTGGGCGGGCAGTTTCCAGTGGGTGCCATGCCTAGCTGTGTCCCCACCCTGCCGGCAGGCACGGACGCGGCCCTGGGCACCCAGGCTCTGGGGAGCAAGCAGGGACACAGGGCGAGCGAAGGGGATCCCACCCCACAGGGTGGCACCCACCCTGGTGTGCCCCCCCCAGCCTTTGCAGGGTCCAAGGTGCCCCGCAAGCAGCTGCCTGCGGTGACCCCGCTCCTGCCCAGCCCGGGCGAACAAGGCTGCAGGCCAGCCCGAGCGCAAATCCATCCTTTATTCAGCCAAACTGAGAAAGGGGCTTTTCAGAAGTTTCCCTACAGGCTTGGTCATTTCATTGCTTCTGCTCAGGGGAAAAATCCCTTGGGGGCGCAGGCTGGTGGCAAACCAGCCTGAAGAGACCCCGGGGTGTCATCCCCAGACACTTGCTTCTCTCAGCTGGGCTGGCACCACCCGGCACAGCCACCGCGGGGCTGCCTCGGCTGGACCTCAGCTGGACTGTACACATGGGAGCATTCCTCGCCCACCAGTGCCATGCTGGCAGACCCCCCTGGTGAGGACAGCCCAGGCTCTCCTGCCCACCCTGGGGCTGGAGCAGCCTGCAAGTGAGATCTCGCTAGGCTTCCACCCTTCGCAAAAGCAGCTATGGAAAAAACACCTCAAACCAGGTGGAACGTGACATCCCCCCCAACTCCTGACCACCTCTGCTTTGGGGGGGCACAGCCCCTACAAGCTGGTGTCCCTCCCGGGCCAAGCTGCCACCACCCCTGATGGTGGGCTGGGCTGCAGGCAGCCAAGAGCAGGATGTTGGTGGCATGACGGGGACAGCTCAGCCCTATTTGCGTGCACCGGTCCAGCCCCACCATGCCCCCACACGCAGCTGAACCCACGCCGCTGGGCTGCCTGGTATCATGCAGGAGCAGGGATGCAAAGGAGGCAAGGAAAGGGTTAACTCGCTCTCATGCCCCAAAGAACTGAGATTTATTTAATTGCCAGAGGGAATGTGATTAAGGGAAAAAAAATATAAAAAATCATCATCAACTACAGCAGGCTCAAAGGCACGGGGGTGCTAGCAGCATGGACAGGATGGTGTCAGCCCCACCCTGGGCTGGGAACCCCCTGGGGAAAGATGGTCCTTGGGCAGCCAGGCTGGGGCGGAGGGAAAACGGCTGGAGTGGAGAGGGCACGGGGGACCTGGGGTGACGCTGAGCACAAGGGCCGGGGAGGACCCCCACCACCACCCCAAAACGAGCCCGGCCAGCTTGCCCACGGATGGGTGAAGTTCTCCTGCGCGGTGGGGCGAGGGGCGGCTGGGGCTGCGAGGGCTCACCTCCTGCCCCACGCGCTGGCCCTCAGCTTGCCCCGGCTGCCCGGGAGGGTGGGCAGAGCTGCCGGGGACCCCGACCCTGGGCACAGCGCCCCAGCCCCGCTCTACATGACAGGGAAAGGGCACCTGGGAAACTAGGAATCACTACAAAGATTTTTACTTTTTTAAAAACTACAACCAAAAGCCATTTTAAAAAAAAAATAATAAAACCACCCCCCTCCCCCCCACCCCCCTTCCCCCCAAAAAATGTAAAAAATACTTTTTTGTGGGTCTTGCATGAGAGCGGCTTGGCTGGGCTGGGGCTGGGCGCAGGCAGCTCCACTCAGCGCCCTGGGCACACGTGGCTTCAGCGGGGTGCAGTGGGGCAGGAGCAGCTGCCCCCCAGGAGAGATTGGAGTGGGGCCGACGCTGCTGGGACCAGTAAACTCACATAACTGGGAAGGGCTGGGAGCAACCGCAGAGAGCAGGCACCATCCCCATGCCAGGCTCCCAGCCCTTCCCCTGCCCCTCACACCCCAAAAGCCCCAAGGCAGCCCAGCGAGCGGGGCTGTGCCCGTGCCCGCGCCTTCTCGGGGCGAAGCTGCCCCCAGCAAGCCAGCCCGGCACCACTGCCGGCCCCCGCAGCCCCCGGTTCAGTGGCTGCTGTTGCTCATGGAGAGCCCAGGCTGCATCGCTTGAGGGAACATCTCAGCTTTGTGGAAGGGTGGCATGTAGACGGGCGGGGAGGGCGCCAGGCTGTAGCCCTGGGACGTCACCGGGATGGGCAGGCCAGTGGGCACCAGGGACTGGTTCATGTCGTACATCACTCCCTCCGCCTCGTTGCCAAAGGGCAGCAGCAGCCGTTTGCCTTTCTGACGCCGGTTGCAGAACCAGACCCGGACCACCTGCGAGGGAGGGGAGATGGGGAAGCGTGAGGGGGGTGAGCTGAGGCGATGTGCGGGTGACAAGGAGACCCTTCTGCTGGTGGCATCTCCACAGCACCCTGACCCACCAGCACCCTCCCTGCCACAGCTCCCTCCTGGGGCTGGGCTCGGACAGGCCGATGGTGGCTACTAGCCCCTGCTGCTCTCCCACAGCTCCCAGTATTGAACTGGCCTGATGCGGGTGCTCAGACACCGCAGCTGTTTGGGCACCCACCCTGCAAACCCTCCCAACTTACATCTTTGTCCAGGTTGAGGTCCTCGGCGATCTGGGAGATCTCCTGGGGACTGGGCTTCACGCACTTGCGGAAGAAGCTCTCCAGCGTCCCCTTCACGTTGGTCTCGATGCTGGTCCTGCGCTTTCTCTTCCGGGCTTGGGCCAACACTTGCTCCGCATTGCACATCTGGAAACACGAGAGAGGCCACACGCTTGGTCACAGGCTGGCAATGCCCCACCACACACGTGCGACTGGCTGCAGAGGTCTGGGAGGGATGGGGACAGGCTTTGTCCCCATGACTGTCCACTGTCACCCCGCTGCAACTGGGGCCATTCCCAGTGTCCCAGCAGTGCCTGTAACTGGTGCAGTGTGTGTGGGGAATGGGGGAACACAACACATCCCCCAGCATCCCTGCAGGCTCCCCAGGGAGCAGCAAGCTGCACCTCCACCTCATGTGAGGCTCCAGCAGGACCTGAGTGCTCTGAGACAGGAGGTGCCACAGGCGTCACGAGGTGTCGGGGCAGGGTGTGTGTGTGTGGGGGTGTGTGTGTGTGGATGGATTTGGGCTCCCCCTGCCTGGTAGAAGGTGATACCCAGTGGTTCCCCCCACAACCAGACTGAAGCCATGGCAGCAGGATGCTGCCATGGCATAGGACACCTGCTGCTCCCTTTTTCTTTCCCCAAAAGCACGTGTAAAAAGGGAGAAGCTGCAGATTGATCACTTGGTGGTGTGCGGTGCCCCTGACTCCCCGCCCTCCCCAGCCCCGTACCTCCTGCATGTTGTCCGTGTTCTCCGCCTCGTTGAGCCAACGCTGCAGTAGCGGCTTCAGCTTGCACATGTTCTTGAAGCTGAGCTGGAGCGCTTCGAAGCGGCAGATGGTCGTCTGGCTGAACATCTTCCCTGCGCGGGCAGGCAGGGCATCATACACCGCTCCTGCCCCTGCGCCGGGGATGATGTCCTCCCCGCCAAGATCCCCCCCCAGGATCCTCCCCCTCTAGCATTCCCCATCCCTGGGGATGGGGGACCATGAAAGGCATTTAAAGCACCAAAACACTCTTCAACCAGTTTCTTGTTATCAAACCCTTCCAGCTTGAGCTGGAGTACTTAACAGGGCTGGGGAGCCCCCGGAGCCCTGGGGCTGCTGCTCACCGCCTCCTTTGCAGGTCGTTAAGGAGCACAAATCTCCATTGCCAAGGTGCTCCATCCCCCTCCCAGGCCTCTCCCTTCCCCCGGGCGTGGGGGGTGGGGGGATGGGGGGACCCTCAGGACTTGGGAGGGGGTGGGGGGAGACGGGGACCCTCACCGGCCCCTTACCGTAGAGGGTGCCCAGAGCCAGCCCCACGTCAGCCTGGGTGAAGCCCAGCATGATGCGCTTGTGCTTGAGGTCCTTGGCGAACTGCTCCAGCTCTTCCGAGGTCGGCGCATCCTGGCAGGGGCAGAGATAAACTGAGAGGGGACAACTCGCTCCCAGGGTCTGCCAAGAGCGGGGTCAGGGAGAGGAGAGGGCTCAGCTGAGCCCGTGGCAGCGCCCACACCCGCTAGCCGCTGCCCCCTCTGGGCGATGGGGTCCTTGGAGCGATGGGGTGGGTGGCAGAAGGGTTTCCCCAATCCCTTGTTCACAAGGGGCTCTGCTCAGGGACCCTAAAGTGCATCCACCCCACCCTGCCCCACGCAGGACGCCCCGGACAGCCCCCCCGACCACGGCACACCGCCTAGGTCACGCCGTGACACAAGGACCCGGGGACGGAAAGCAGGTCCCGGGAGCACCCTGAGCTCCTGATCTGCTCTAACGTGCCCTGGGAATGTTCCCTCTGCCCCCAGGCTCAGACCCTCGTGGCCTGACCAGAGGCAGCACTGATGGGCGCATTAGCCGATGGGCCCGGCTTCGCCCCGCTCCCACGCATCCCACGACACGTCCCCACGGGCTCCCCTATCCAGGGAGTGGGCACCCACTTCCCCACGGCTCTCGGGCTCGGGGCAGCCCCTCGCCAGCCCCTCTCCCGCCTGTGCCCAGGGCAAGTGAAATGGCTCAGATGAAGAGAACGATTAAACCGCCCGTGACTCGAATGGGATTCAAACACTGCCACACACACACACAAAAAAAAAAAACCAAAACCCCAAACCAAAACCCTTTCTCTTCTGGGAAGCTGCTTACCCAGGGGCTTCCCTTCCTCCCTGCAGCGCAGCCGTCAACTGCTGCGGAGGCATTTTGCAATACTTTTACCCGATTTCCACATTTGCAGTGCAATTTGGGATTTTACAGGCGTCCCTCCTGCCACGAAATCTCGCCTTTTAATTCCCGGCGTACATGGGCAGCGAGAAGCCCGGAGCATCCCTGCCACGGGGAACCCTCAGCCCAGCTCAGCCGCGGAAAACCATTCCTCCTAACCCCCCACCGAGGGCGGCAGGGGGCCCACCGGGGAGGGACGCGCATCCCCACGCTCCCAGCGTGGCGTGCGTGGGAGCTCCCGAATCCCCACGGCACGTTACCGGGCAGGGCTTCGCGCGATCCCACCCAACGCACCCGCAGCAGCCCCGCAACAAACCCCGCAGCATCTGCCGCTGCTGCCCCCCAGGCGCGCTTGCCTGGGAGGGACGGGCTGATGTTATGCCAAGATTTAAAAATATTTAAAACAAGCCCAAAATACAGCTCCCAGTCACGCGTTGCCATCCCCCCCCCCCCCCCCCCCCCCCCCCNCCCCCCCCCCCCCCCCCCCTCCCCGCCGCCTCTGCCCGCGCCTTGGCAGCGCTCGGTGCCCGCGGAGCCCCGGCAGGGGAAACGGCCGCCGTCCCCGCACGGCCCCCCTCGGTACGGGGAGGGGGGGGGTCACGGCACGGCTGCCGTGAGCCGGGCTGCGGCGGGGCAGAGCCGGGGGGTCGCGCTGTCCGTCCCCTGCGTCCCCCCCGAGCCGGGCTTCAGCAGCGTGTAGGAGGGACGGCCACACGGCATCGTCGGCACAAGTGAAAGCTGCTCTCCAAAGTCCCCCAAACCCGCCTTTCTCACCCTAAAGCAGCCTCCCTGGGGCGCTCCCTCGAACCAGCCGGGCCGAGCCGCAGCGCCGGGACACGTCGGGCCGATTTAAGGCCTCTCCCAGAGGCACCGGGCGGAGGGGACAGGCAGGAGGAGGGCACCGGCGGGTCCCTGCCTGCCCCTGCCCGCGCCGCGCCGGCGATGCCCGGGGGTGGCCAAGGCGGCCACCTGCCCCGACGGGGCGGCACAGCAGCGAGCCCAGGCTCCGCTCCCCGGCAACCGGGGCACGGGGGGCAGCGCCGCACCTCCGAGGGCGGAGGGTAGCGGGGCAGGGCGGCCCATCCCCGTCCCGTCGGGTCTCACCTCGTCGCCGCTGTCGCTGGAGTGTCCGCCCTCGCTGGCGGCGCCGCTGGAGCTCCCGCTGCTGCCCAGCGCGGAGAGGCCGCCGGAGCCCGGCTGCAGGGCGGCGGGGCAGAGCTGGGGGCCGGGGAAGGCGGCGGCGGCGGGGCCGGGGAAGGGCGGGCCGGGCAGGGCGGCGTTGGCGGCGGCGGGGGCGGCGGGCCCGGGCCAGGGCGGTGCGGGCCAGGCCGGCCCGCAGCAGGCGGCGGCGCGGGGCTCGGGCGAGGGCTGGCGGCAGGGCCGGCCCGGGCGAGCCTCCGCCTTGGCGGGCGGCCCGGCGGGAGGGGGCAGCCAGGCGCGGGCCGGCTGCGGGTCGCGGGCGGCCTCGGGCTCGGCGGCGAAGGGGAAGAAGAGCGGCTGGGCGGCCGCCCCGTCGAAGCCGCCGCGGGGAAAGGGCGGGCCGGAGTCGGGCAGGAGGCCGAAGGGGGCGGCCGGCAGCCCCCCGTCCGGGCTGAACATGCTGCCCGCCGCCCTAGGGCTCCATGCGGGGGCTGCGGGGCTCGGCCCGGCCGCCCGCCGGCCGCTGCCTCCCTGCTGCGGCGCCGCCGGGGTCTGTGAGGGCGGCGGGGCCGGGCCGGGCCGGGCCGGGCCGTATGGAAATAGGCCCCGGCCCCATTGGCCCCACACCGGTGGGTCGGGCGTGAACTTGATCCCCGGGGTGGGGGCGAGGGGGGGGCACCCGGGGGCAAGGGGCGAGGGGGGGTGGGCACACCCGCCCCCTCGGGCCGCGGGAGGAGAGGGCCGGGGCCTGGCGAGGGACCCCGCTGCGGGGTCTCGCCCCCCCGCCCCGCACAGCTCGGGGGAGGTCGGGGGGGCCCACGTCTCCAAACGTCGGGGCAGCATCAGCCCCAGGGTCTCCCCACTTGGGAGCGGCCCGGTGCCGCGGGGTCTGGGGACGGGCGGGGAACCGGGATTGCGCGGGGCAAGGCGGGGGCGGCAGCCTGCCCGGGGCCGCGGCACCCCCTTGGCCGCGGGGCAAGCCCCAGGGGCGCTGGCGCACGTCGTGCAGCGGGAGGGCCGGACGAGGGCTCGGCCATCCCCTCTCGCCCTCCTGCCCCGCCTGGGCCCAGCGGCAGAGCCCCACGGCTCCGGGGGGAGCCCCGCGGAGCGCCCCGTGGGTAAAGCTGGGGCTCCCCGGCTCCCTCACGCTCCCACTGCCCCTCTCCTCTTCCTTGCCCGGCACAGGAGGGCCGTGCCTCGGCGGGAGGGTGTCCTTCCCCGGGCAAGGAGAGGCCCCGAAGCTCTGGGTGTGCCGCGGCAGAGCTAATTGCAGCCCCGGCTATCAGCCCCATCTGCTCCACAATGGAGCGCGCTCGATATTTTCTCTATCTTAAGGGCTTTCCTCTCACGCTGCCCTGCACAATGGCGCTATCGGGGCCGGCTCCGGGCATTTCCCCCTTCCCTCCCACCCCGGCACCCACCGGGAGCTTCCCCGATCCCGAGCTCTGCCGGCTCCCGGGTACGGGCGGGCACCGGCAGCGCGGGCACCCCCTGACCGCGGCCAGAGCGGGGCGAGGGGCGCTCCCGCCGCCGGCACCGCTCCCTGTTTATTAACCCGGATTACTGGGAGCCTGCGGCCGTCTCGCACTGGAGATATGCCGAAGAGATAGGCTGGAGGAGCCTCCCCCGCGGCGGTGGGATGGGGACGGGGCTGCTGGTGGGACTGGGGGAAGGCGCTTGGTGCTGGTTGTGAAGCAGTTGCTTCAGCTCCCGAGAGGGGTGGCACCCGGGGACTGGCACCCAGGGACAGCCACCCAGGGATGGGCGCCCAGGGACTGGCACCCAGGGACAGCCACCCAGGGATGGGCACCCGGGGACAGCCACCCAGGGATGGGCACCCAGGGACTCATACCCAGGTACTTGCACCCAGGGACAGCCACCCAGGGATGGGCACCCAGGGACTGGCACCCAGGGACTGGCACCCAGGGATGGGCACCCAGGGACTCGTACCCAGGGACTGGCACCCAGAGACTGGTCCCTACGGTGCCAGCAGCAGCCCCGAGCCCAGCACATGGCAATGCTGCACAGCAGGAGCAGTGGAACGTCTCCTCCTTTGTAATGATATTCCTGTAAATTAAAAATAATGACCAAGAGGATGAGCTGGAATTAAAGCCCCTTCCTGACTCCTGGCTGGGCATGTGCCAGGCTGCCCTGGGGAGGGAGGGCAGCCCCGGGAAAACGACCTGAGGGTGCAAAAAGCCCATCAGCCAGGGACATGGGCAATGCGCCGAATGAGCCCCGCGGCTGTGGGACCTGCCTGGTGGGAACCATTGCCCAGAGCCAGTGAGGCACCTTCCCCGGCGGTGCTGGATTTGGCCATGCTGCAGGGNCATGGGCAATGCGCTGAATGAGCCCCGCGGCTGTGGGACCTGCCTGGTGGGAACCATTGCCCAGAGCCAGTGAGGCACCTTCCCCGGCGGTGCTGGATTTGGCCATGCCGCAGGGAGAGCCAGGCCATGGGCCGTGCTGCTGGGGATGCTGGCACCCCCGCACTGTGCAGGCAGCCCTGCCCTGCTGCCTGCCCCACTGCCTCCCCGCTGCCTGCTCTGCTGATTGCCCACTGCCTGCCCCGCTGCCTGCCCACTGCCTTGTCCTGCTGCCTGCCCGCTTGCCTGCCCCGCTGCCTGCCTGCTGCCTGCCCCGNCATGGGCAATGCGCCGAATGAGCCCCGCGGCTGTGGGACCTGCCTGGTGGGAACCATTGCCCAGAGCCAGTGAGGCACCTTCCCCGGCGGTGCTGGATTTGGCCATGCTGCAGGGAGAGCCAGGCCATGGGCCGTGCTGCTGGGGATGCTGGCACCCCGGCACTGTGCAGGCAGCCCTGCCCCGCTGCCTGCCCCACTGCCTGCTCTGCTGATTGCCCACTGCCTCCCCACTGCCTGCCTGCTGCCTTGTCCTGCTGCCTGCCCTCTGCCTTGTCCTGCTGCCTGCCCTGCTGTTTGCCCACTGCCTGCCCCGCTGTTTGCCCACTGCCTGCCCTGCTGCCTGCCTGCTGCCTGCC
>RSEF01000017.1:313926-324553 GCA_003993805.1 Himantopus leucocephalus
CCCAGGGCAGGGGGGGTGGAATTGATGATCTTTAAGGTCCCTTTCAACCTAAAACATTCTGTGATTCTGTGATCACAGGTCTGCAGCATGGCTGTGGCCAGGAGCTGAATGTCAGGAGGTTTGTGCGACCCCATTCTGGGGGCTGCTGAAGCCGCTCTGAATGGCAGCGCCAGCATAACAACTTGTCCCTGAAGCTGTGTTGTCCCCAAGTGGCACATCGTCACTGATACTGGGCATCGCTGGGACCAACGCATCTTCACGCATTTTTCAGGAGATGCTGACCCTGGCAGCTTGGGAAGTCCCCAGACACATTGCTTCCCACCTTCAGGCCACCAGACACTTCCCATCAGTCGCGTTGGGTCAGCCAGTCATGGAGCCAGGGTATAAAACCACATCCTGAGATGATCCATGTTGAAAATAGGCCCACACTTTCAACAGCTTTCCACACCTGGGGAAGCGGGAACATCCAAAGCCAGTTGTGTTTCAGGTGCCAGTGCCTCGTGAGGCTGTGGCCAAAAGAGCACCTTGCTGCCCAGCAGCACTGAGGTTTTTTCTTCACTTTTAATGGGTCTCAGTTGGTGTCATTAAAAGTTTCTGAACTTCTGCAGCCTTAACTTCTGAAAAGGCTCCAGGGCCCTTGTTGTGCCGCTGCAGTGCCTAGGGACAGGAGCTATATTTGCCCCTTCCAAAAACAGAGAGAAAAAACAGTGTTTATTCCTCTGTGGGGCTCAGACCAGAACAGAGGTGTCTTCAAGCAGTAATTGGCAATTTAGAGGTGACTGGGTCCTGACCCGTGGGAGCTCAAATTGTTTATGCCTGTGCTGTCGAGAGCCAATGTCCATCACCCAGATCCTGGGTAGGGGCTGACCCGAGGCTGGAGGGTGGAGAAGGCTCAGCTGGGCTGGCACCCACCAGGTCCCACGTCCAGTGGCACTTGGGAAACCTCATGGTCTCACTCTGCATCATCCAAGATGGACGGACAAGACCTGATGACTGCATGTCCTTGGAGTGACTCCTGCTGCGGCGATGATACCAGCAGCTGGTGACGGTGGTGCCAGCGCCTGTCACATGCAAAGGGACATCCACAAGGCTCTAACACATGGTTGCTCCAGGCAGGTTGGATGGGCACCCATGGGCTTGGGTCTTTTGCATGGCCAAGAGTCCACAGATCCTGGCTCATGGGCTGAAATCAAATCGCCATTCTCATGACAGCCAGTGCTACTCTGAGAACTGCAGACGACCCAATACAGTTGCATTTAAAAGAGGAAAAAATGGAAAGTCAAGAGGATTAAATATCACATATGGCACAGAGATTGTCTGGAAAGATCAGCTTAGCTTCACTCTGAGCACTTAAGCTGATGTTAGCAAACAAACCCTAAACAACGTTACAAAGGGAAAGCCTAAATGGAAGCCAGCATGAGTAAATCAGTTTAAAGAAGCTGATCAGAAAGAAGATAAGTTCTCAAACTTGCTGAACCTGCATCCACGTGAGGACAGTAAAATAACCCCAGGTAAGTCAACTGGCAAAATATAAGATAAACAATGAAGACAGCAGAATTTGTCCCCTTGCTCCTCTACTCTGAGGAATGTCATCTGCACTTGCATACATTCCTTTCTTCAAAAGCACGAGGAGCAGGAATTTAGCACTAGGACATGTTTGGCCTGTAGCCAGTCAAATTCAGAGTGAGTATTCAAAGAAAATAAGCTGATAGAAATGTGAAGAAACTCCGCATCCACCTTGGCTGAGGAGGAGCTTCGGTGGATCCCCAGGCTGGACAATCTCTTTTGTAAACACTTGAAAAAGTCTGTCCTACCAATGCAGAAGTGCGAGTAGTGAGACAGAGGAGATGACAGTTCCAGTCAAAGTAAATCAGGTATGAAACTCAAACTTTTCACTGCAGCATGTCATCTGCACCTGAGACGGACCTTTGCTACCTCTAGTTTTCACCAGAAGACTAGGAGAAGCACATATGCTGGCTTTTAAAGAGGTTGTCAGTAGTAAAGATACTTCTAACAAGTAAATCTACTATGCAGTGAGGGCAGATACAGAAGCTGTAATAAATGGCTGACCTGGTTGATGTATGGACAAATTTGTCACAGGGGAGACTGAATCCAACTTTTGCCCAGGAAAATCACACCTCAGAAGTACTGTTTCTGGAGGAATCAACAAGATATGTGTGTTGGACATCCCCTGGTTAGCTGAGAAGGGTCTTCCTCAAAGCTTGCAGGGGACAGGCTGCCATGGGCTGGGGAGGAAGATCCTCACTTGGATAACTGAATGGCTGAGAGAGAGAAAAAGGGAGGAGGATCACCCAGGGAGCTCATTGGGCCACCAGACATCTTGTACAACATCTCATCCACGTGCAGCAGGTGCCGAAGGTGGTGGATGCAGCATGAGAAGTTAGAAGACTGGGGAACCATGCAAATCTAAGCTGTACCCACACCTTCTCGGGTGGGTAGAGGTCAAGGTCTGGTCACCCAGCCCCAGCAAGGACATGGGCTAAGCAGGGGAGGGAGAGAGAAGGATGAGAGGTACAGCTGAAGAGCAAGGAGACTTGCTAAAGGTTTAAGATCTGGAACAGCACGAGGTGGACGAATAGAGAAGTTAGTCTCACATCACCAGCAAGCACTGCAGCCATTGGCTCTGAGTCTCCGAATTGCTCCTCATACATCAAAGGCTGGTCCAGCACCTCCCTTGCCCCAACACTCCTCTGCTCTCTCCAGCAGCTGGTTGGGACCCAGGTGCCTGGGCTTATCTTCGCTGCACCCACCCAGTCCCTGCCAGCCCTTCTCACCAGCACGTTCCCACAGCACCCAGCAAAGGAGCTGCAGGTGAAACCACTGTGACAAGCGGAAGGCAGTGCAGAGATGGGCGGTGAAGCTCCTTGCTGCAGAATGCCACCAGTGCCAAGAAGGTGCCTCACCGTAGGAAGCCCTTAGAAACATTTAGGGAAGAAAAGTCCCATGTTATTAAATATATGAAGACATCTGGACAGGTTTTCTGGGGTGATAAAGGGGGTACAACCCTGTTTTCACCGTGTCCCTGCGTGCTTCTCCTTGCCCCCATACCTGGCTGTTGTTGAAGGCAGGGTGCTGGGAGAGGGGTCGTGTGGTCCAACGAGCGTTGTATGAGCAGCAGGTACAGGGACAGACTTGATGGAGGGGCTGTGGTGGGGACCCCCCCCACCAGCTCTGCATGGAAGGGACTTACATCCAGAACGGATTTGAAATTGCAGCCTGTGTGCATCCTATGCCAGGGCACGGGGAGAAAACAGACGGACAAAAGGAGGATTGGAAAATGCCGGTGGCAAAGAGAAATGATCTCACCGCTGTCTGGCAGGGTGATGCCTGCACACGGCAGGAAGGAAATATTTGGCTGGAACACGATGTGAAGACACTGGGACTCCCCGTCACACAAAGCCCTTGGCGAAGGGCGTTGCTGGCAGCAGGTTGTTTCCATCTGCATCAATACATGTACAGAAAACAAGCCTTGAGGCAGAGCTGCACGTGGGCCCGGTGCTCTTGGGAGCGCAGCAAACGCTGAACTGTTCCAGTCCAAACTGCCGGGGAGAATTCCTGCTGGAAACGCTGGGGTCCTTCCAAAAAGGGTGGAGGTGACGCCAGGCTGGGAAGTCCCAGAGAGGTCCCTTGCCCTGCTGCTGCCGGAACGTGTCCAGCTCTCGTCCCCGCTCAGCACCAAGACCAGGAGGGACAGTTTCCCAAATCTATTTTCCCACTCCTTTGGAGGAGGGAGGAGTACCTGGGAACATCTCAAGGTGCTCAGGTGCTGGGACAACACCTTCCTGGTGTGCCTGCTACTGTCACACAAAGCAGATCCTGGGCTGAAATGAATGCCCAGGTGACCGGCCAGGCTGGCCAGGGACAGTCAAGGTGGAAAGGGCAGCAGAGAGGATTTTGGAGGAACTTCCTTTTCTAGGAGAGGCACAAGCTGCTTCATACCCTGCCAGACCTCAGTGCTTGCGAGCACTGGCTGAGCCCTTGGAGATGAGCATGTGCGAGGTGATGGGGCCTTGCTGGGGACATGGTTTACCCTGGGCAGGTTGTGGTTTCTCCTGGGTGGATTTGGGGGGGCTGAACAGAGCAGGAAGGGAAGGATGGGGTGGGATTTCAGAAATATAAATTCAAAGCAAGACAGTCTATGGAGGCAGATGTCCACTGCCACCATAATCTGACCCTGGGGTGGGCTTTCTCTGCGCGGTGCCCAGGAGCAGAGACCACAGGCAGCCCCACACCAGCTCTGCTGGTTTGGGTCTGGAGGAGTCAGACCTTCCACTTCCACCTTCCACCTTCCACCAGCCCTGCAGCACCATGGGACTGAGTGGTCCCAAAGCTGAGTCTTGCCCCTGCCTTGGCCCAGCCTGAGCGGGTGGACGAGTAGGGCTTCAGGGGAGCAGAGGGCTGCAATCGCATCAGGGCAAGTGGAGGGAAGACCAGTTGGATGGTGGCGGTGGCTGCAGCCCTCCAAACTCCAACCTCAACCTCTGCGGCCAAGGCCCGTGGCCGTTCTCCACCCAGCCCATCGTGCCCACAGGATTTCCAGCCTCACTGCACCCCTTGCCTCACCTCTGCCTCACCATGGTCCTGCCCCACAGGAGGCACGCAGGAGGGAAAATCCTGGTGGGCTCTGAAAATGCCCTTGCTGGGTGAGCTCAGTCCAGGATGAGCTCGGTCCCTGGCTGCTCAGACCCCAGGAAGACAACAGAAGGGACCACCTTCCTGAGGACCCCGTGTTCTCCCCAGAGAGCCACACAAAGCTCCAGGGTAAGTTTCTGTTTATTTGGCAAAAAGGAGGGACTGTGCGACAGAGAAGCAGGAGACGTATCGTAGCCTTGACCACCGAGCTCAGAAGAGGGATGGCGGAGCCGCAGCCTGGACCTTCAGAGTGTGGATCTTGTATTGCTCAGTAGAAGCATCCACCAGCCAGCCCACACCTCCTGGAAAACAGCCAGGAGAAGCGGGTTGAGTATTTGAGGTGAGGAGGCCAACAGAAAGGGCCCAGCAGGGCTTTCCACCAGGATCAGTGCTTTCTCTTCCAGTTCACTCCAGCTCTGTAGGCTTAGCCATCTCCAGCGATGGATTTCTAGCTAACCCCTACAAGTGAATGCATACTGGTGTGGTGGGAAATCACGTGCCATGGTGGGCCAACAACAACCAGGTTTTGTGTGGTGAGACACCAACCTAATATCTGGCCAGTCTTGCAGTTCCACAACCATGAGATCCCTTTGGCAAGAGCTGGTGTCCCAGTCCTTGCTGCTGGATGAGCTCTGCAGCTGTTTCTCCACTGAACCAGTGGTTTTGGTGCAAGTGCCCTTGCTCACCGCTGCACCCTGGGGGTCCCTACTGCAGAGTAGCTCCAAAGGGAACAGTCCTACCTGGGTGTGAGCTCCAGCACAGGCTCAAACAACTCAGCCCCCGAGTAATTCGAGGAGTTCATGGTGGCCCTTGTTGGGGCACCAAGGGAGGCAATTTCCAGCTGACGATGTTGCAAACACCGTGTTGCACTGCAGCAACTCACCTATGCTTCATCGAGGCTGCATTCCTCTGTGAAAATAAAGAGAAAGGCTGAGTCCGGGGCTGTGGTCTGGCTAGTCCCATTTAGCACCCAAAATAGACAACCGGGGAATGAACTTGAGCAGGGGGAAAGCCACAACGTGCCAAACCAGAGTGCTTTCTCCTGCCAACTCAGACCACAAAGTGGTGGCAGTGATGGGCTGAGCTGGTCCCTGCCGGCATGTCCCCGCTCCCCCTATCAACCAAGCCAGCCCAACACGGTGCTGGGCAGTGCTCACCCTGGCTGGGCAGCATCTTGATCATCTCGTCGGTAAAGCTCTTCTCCCGTGCAAGCTTCTTGAAGAGTGCTGTGATTTTGGGGCTCACCTCCCGGGTTCTGCCTAAAGGCAAAGACACGTTTTAGCTCCAGGCAATGGGTGGTCCCTGCATCTCCTGGGCAGTTGGTGAGTGTGCCCAGGCAAGGACGGGATGGATGACGGTCCCTGGGAGAAGGCTGGAGGCAGTGGTGGAGATCTTAGAGAGTGGTGGTGGCCAAGGAGAAGAGACACCCCTCCCAGGGGACAAGACGAAGCGGAGGACCTGGAACTAGCACAGTGTCTCCTCTCTCGGTTCCTATCCCCACTGTTTCTGCCCCGCTTGCAGCAGGACCCCCAACTCTTCGCCCCGTTTCACCAAGGGACTTACCCAAGTCCATGGACTCCTGGCACAGTGCAGAAGCCTGAGCTCCAGCCTCCTCCCCCGTCCCTTGCCCCGTCCCTTGCCCCACTCCTGCACCGGGGCAAGAGGTGCCGGCAGGAGGGCAGTGGTGAGGAGGGGGTCTCTCCTGCAGTCCCCCTGACTCCTGGCCTCTAAGGACACTGCGAAGCACCCCGACACCCCCGAGCTGTTCACCCCGGTCAGACTGCCGCTGGCTACGCACTGTAGAGCCTCAGCATGTGCAAGGTCTTCCCATCCTTCACTCTGGAGGCAAAGATAACTGCATACGTCTTGCCGTCGGTATCCACCACCTGCGCCGTTTTATTGCCTCTCTCTGCAAAGGGACGTGGAGGAAAGCGAAAAATTAACTCCCTCCCACTGCGAGCTCCCACGCTGCAAAGGGCTGTAAGAGCGTGAGCCAGGATGCCAGGGCCAGCTCCAGCCAACATGTCTGTCTTCTGTGTCTCCCCCTGCTGGTTTTTCCTCTTGCTGAGGCTCCTCTGAAAGCCTGGGGGAGCCCACACATCACAGCAGAGCAGAGGGACAGGAACATGAACACAGAAGGCTCTGGGGATGGTGACTGCAGATAGCGGCCGGCCGGTGCCTGACTAACACTTGGGCTGGGGATAGTGGGAAACCACTCTTGCTTCATCCCTTGGGAACATCGTATCCACAGCCCCGTTGCAGAATGAACCTGCATTTCCCCAGGGTTTAAGCTCGGTCTGAACGTGTCTATCTTATCCCAGAGCAGCTTCCAAGGGGGAAGGAGCAGGGTGTCCACCGTGCTGGACGGTCACCAGCCCTGGCATGGACCAGCCTTTTCCTGCAGCTGGTGACCAGCTGCGGGGGGATGTCCCACCCCAGGACCTCAGGAGAGGCAGACAGGCACCCCTGAGGGCCATGTCCCCAGGGACAACCAGCTGCTTCAGACAGAGATGATGGGAAGTGCCTCTGCCCCGTCCTGGGGGCTGGGATCCCCCCACTCACCGGGGCTGTAGTATTCACCCGGGACGCCTGTTTGCTTGTAGATCCACTCCGATTTCTTACATCCTTTTGGCCTGCAAAACAGTGAAGGATGCTCTGGCTGGGGTGAAGTGACACCCCTTCCCCTCCCCTGCGGACGCTGGCTCCAGGGTCGCTACCCATAACGTGGGACTTGCTGTTCAGGGACGAGACGATGTGGCCAGGGCAGGGGGGGGACACACACGCCACTCTTGGAGCACCGGGTGCCTGGGTTGGCAGGGCACAGTGTTGGTACCCGAGGATTGCCCCGTGGGGTGACATGCTCTGAGCCGGTGGGGTGAGGCTGATCCTGCTGGGAAAGCTTTAATCGCAGGGTCCCTTATCACCCTGCTGTATCCCCGCTGGGAACAGTGGGGTGCCTGAGCCTCCGTGGTGGGACTGCTCCTGGCTGGTGCTGCCCTGAGCCTGCCTGGCCTGTCCTGAAGAAGGGATCCCCACAACGCAGCTCTCCCGAGCCCCTCTTTCAAACTGCGGGGCTGGTGGCCCTGCCTCCCCCCCCTGCCCGGGGATTTGGTGGGTGCTGGGTGGAGGGACCCCAGTGGAGACCCACTGGTGAAGGTCCAGGGAGGAGGCTGGTCACCGAAGCCTATGGAGAAATGCACTTGGCACTTACGTGGGAATTGCAAAGGAGACCTTCAGGTCTCCGTCCCCCAGGACCGCAATGGTGGCCATCGCCATCTTCACTTCATCCTTCTTTCGGAGGTAACTCTCGGAGTCGGAGGCCAGAGCAATGATGTGCCATTTCCCTGCAATCTGGCAGCAAGGGTGGGCTGTGAGTCCGGAGGAGCCAGCAGGGGCTGTCCCCCCGTGGGGACTGAGCCAGGACACCCTCAGGCCATGGGACACCTGCATCCCCTCCAGATACCGAAATCCCTGCTGGGCTATGCTGGAGCTGGGTGATTGCCCTCACTGGGGTTTGACAGTGGAGCCAGTGGTGGCTGCAGGGTCCCCAGCCACCCCCAGTACAAAAACACCTCGCCCAATCCCCACCCTGGTGACCGGGGGCTACATTCCCACCTTCTCTTCCCTGGGATGCTGCAGCTCACCTTGCTCTTGTCCAGTCCCACAGCCCCGAGGTCCTCCGCCTCCGCGCGCAGCAAGCAGAGCAGGGCCAGCCCCAGGCTCAGCCCCACGGTCCTCATCTTGCTGCAGCCTCCTCCGGCTTCACCAGCAGGATGGAGAGCAGTGCCAGGGCTGCCGGCTTTATAACACTCTGCTCTCCCCCTCTTACCCACCCCGGCGCTGCTGCGTGCCAAGCTGCACGGATAACGCTGCCGTTGTTGGCTTGGGCAAGGTGGTGGTTTTGAAGGGCTGAAGTCACACTGGGGTAAACAGCGTGTGGTCTCACGGAAGAAGGAAAGTGCCTGCAAGCCCTGGGAGGGGCTGAGAAGCGGCGTTGCAGGAGCTGTTGCAGCAGCGCTGAAATTTAGGACTTTCCCGGTTTCTTTAGTTGCTTGTGAAAGAACAAAGAGAGCTTTTGTTTCCTGGCTAGCTGATGGAGGGCTGACAGGAGGAGCAGGGAGGTCCTTCCCGGCACCGGCCACGGCAGCACCGTCACCCAGTGACCCATCACAAAGGGGCTCGGTGCCCCGTCCCTCTGGCCAGGCTGGCATCTGCCCCGAGACTGCCTCTGGGACTGTGTCCAAGCCCGGGCTCCCGCACGCTGCCGGCATGACCTGACCCCATGGTGCCCACACAAGCTCGCCACCTTCTCCAGCGCGCTTGAGCTCCACCGAATGGGATGCACTTGCAGCAGGACAGGCAGAAGAAGGGGTTCGTGTCACTGTGCAGTGTCCCCTCCTTCCCAGGGTGTGATGTCCCCTATGCCCTGGCTCTGATGTGCTCCAGGAATCACAGTCCTGAAAGGTCCGTGCTGCTTCGTCACAGCCTGGCTGGGCATGGAGGGACTCCTGCTCCGAGGCAGGGGGACAGTGGTGGGGACCAGGGGCTTTCTCTTCTCCACAGGAGGAGGAGGGGGATGAAGGAAGGGCTCTGGCTGCTCTTGGGGCTCATTGCAGCATGGTCCTACCTTGGTCAGCAGCAGATGGGGACACCAAGGGGGCTGGGAGACAGGCATGGGTGTCCCAGTCCTGCCATGCCCCACTCCCGCCTGGCTGGCTCCAGGGGGGGACCGGGCAGGGAACGGGGTGTCCTGGGGACGAGCTGTGTGCTGGGAGGCAGAGCCCGTGCAGGCAGGGCTGGGCAGACTGACTGCTTACCCTGCCTGCCCAGAGCTGCCTCCCACCCAGCCCAGCTGCGCGAGCCCCTGCTCATCCCCGCTCGGTTCTCCCCTGCCCGCATCCCCGGCGGCTGCCCCACTGCGTCTTCCCTGTCCTCTGCTCCCCATCCTCCCCACGCTGGGCCCAGCAAACAACGCAGCAAAGGAGCCCCCCCCATCACCCCTGGGGTGCTGAGAAGGAAGGGTGGGATCCAGGACCGCTGGGCTCAGGGTGCCTGGGGACCCTGGCGGCACCCTTGCTCCTGCCAACAAAAGCACTGAGATCTGGGGCGGCTTCTGCACCTATTTATTTAGGAGGACGAGGTGTGATCCTGGCGTGGGGCAGCGGGTCAGGCAGAGCCCGGCTGGGGTGGATGGGAAGGGGCACCATGGAGGGGGAAGCAGAGCCCAGTTTCCACCAGGTCTGGAGGACACACGGCCTGGCATTGGCCCCTTCAGGGAGTGAAGGGCTTCCAGCGGCCACACTCACCTGATGGCCTTGGTGCACTGATCTGTTGGAAAGCAAAGAGAAGGGTGAGCGTGGCACAGGCAGCGCCCCGAGCCCCCGCACAGCGTCCCCATGCAGAGGGGCCGTATGTGCCACCCCGCGCCCTCCTGGCGCTCACCCGACTTGGGCAGGACGGCCATCATGTCCTCAGTCAGGCCCACGGTGAGGATGAGCTCTTTGAACCTCTGCAGGAGCTGGGGGCTCGCACCCTGGTCCCTCGCTGCGGCCAGACACCCAAAGTGGGGGCCGGTGAGTGCAGGGGGACCCGGCAGCGAGCCCCACACCGGGGGTCTGGCTCCCGCAGGGCAGCGATGGGACCCCAGGGAAGTGCAAAGGCAAAGCCATGAAGGTGTAGGGTGGACCCCAGGCACCCTACGGCTGCCCTGGGCTGGCAGCAAAGGGGCACAAGCCCCTAGGGACAAGTGACCCACCTGCCTGGGGTGGTACGGGGCTGCTGGCGGGGCTGGGGGTCCACAGCCAGACTGGCACATTGTGGGGGGGCTTCGGTTCAAATCGCAAACAGCTGGGGGTATTTTTAGTGCAAGATTTCATTCACCCCAAAATGAATTCCCTGGGCGTGCACGGGTGTCAGCATGTTGGGTGCCAACGTGGTGGCCCATGGCGGTGGTGGAGAGCCCAGCCCCTGCCCC